>JAPXFQ010002418.1:0-161831 GCA_028564705.1 Apricaphanius iberus
TGGATGGATGGATGTCAAGCTTCCCCAAACCCATTTAGAATACGACTTGTTCAACTCTGAAGAAGACTTGATTTTTTTTCTCCCCTGCTGATTATTTGATTTACTTCCCTGAGCAAAATGATAACGTGACCCTTCTCTGGTCAAGGCTAAATGACCTGTTTTCATAGTGAGAGTATCTTGTTGCTGCATGACAGTATACCTGCATATTTGCCACCTTTGGTCTTTGTCACAAAACACACGATTACTGCAAAAAGGGTGAGTAAGGCCACCGCACACAGTGTCCCAATGAACCAGCGCTGAGTTGAAGTGCTGCGCTTTGCAGCCCCCTCCACACCTGAGAACAGAAAGAGCGAAGAGACAAGGAACTCATCAATCTTTCATTGATTGGTTTGTTTGAATAATTCTCATTTTTTTCTTTCAACATAAGCAGAAATCAATGAGGTATGTGAGGATTCAGACTTTATTACAGTCAAATTCCCATCACCTATAACATGTTATATTTTCTGACAGAATATTAACAGAAAAAAGCAACAACAAAAAATATGCCTGAACAAAATTAACCAATACATTACATTTGTTAAAATCAATACACTGCTGAGTCACTTTGTCATTTGAGTGTGATTATCATTTGGTCTTTAATCACTAAAACTCCACCAATAGCTAAAAATCCTCAACCAATCCATCCACATCCAAAAAAGATGTGAGTTTTCGCAAGTAAACATGACTGCTGACCACAGAAGCACAGGAAGTGTGGAGCAGAACGCAGCTGGAGCACTGGTGACCAATAGAGTCAACTCTCATGGGCATAGATATTGAAGAGAAGATGGTGTATGTGCAAGGGGATGTTTTACATGTTTTCAATCTTATATCAGTTAACCTGGCAAGAAACTGCGGTTCTGAATCTGAAATAAGACTCAATTAATTAGGTAGTTCTTTCAGTGTCCTCTGTCATCCTTTATTTCAAGGGATATCCACAAAACGTATTATCAGGGAGTAAATACATTTTGTTGTATTAAAAGATTTGACAATTATCCACTTAAAATCATATTCCCCTCCAGTACTACAGCATAGACCACCACTGCAACATAACTGTTCAAAACGTAAAAAACAGCATGAAAAGAATGTCCTATAAGAAGATGAATAAGATAAGTTTGTGTTAAAAACAACACTATTTTTTTAATGAATTTACAATGATTATTAAGTCTTATTACCATCTGCAGAAACGTTTCCAATTTTGTCTGAACAAAAAAATTACATACTTTTGCTTTTCTTTCTTTTTTACTTTTCTTTTAATTAACATTTATTATTTTATGTCTATTGTAATTGGGCTGTTACTACATTGATTTGTGCCAGAGTCTTGATTTTAAAGGTTTTATCAAGGAACATTTTTTTTTATATATCTAAGCACATTTAGAAATAGTTATGGAAAGGAGTAAAGTGGAAACCTATATATTTTGAGTTACTTAGTATACATACATACGATATGCCCTAAGCCTCCAATCAATGTTTATCAAAGTCTGGGACAGGAAAAGTAGCTTACGGTTATTCATATAAGCCACATAAAGCTGAGAATCTCCCTGCTCCTCTCTAGCAGACCAGCTGATTTTAGCAAGGGTGTCATTCACAGAAGGGCTTATGTTGAACAGTGCTGGAACTGATAAAGTAGAGAAGAAACAGGAGGAGGTAAGGAAATGAGACAGGCACAGAGAAAAGGAGAGAGATGGCAGGAAAAGGGATTAGGAGAAGAAAACAGGATCCCCCGTAGCATGAATCCTCAGCATCTCGCAGAAACCCTTCAGGAACACAGTTCAAAAGCTAAGTCTGGGCCTCAGACATAATCAAGAAGAGATTAATTTACACTCATGAAGACCAGATTTACAGATCAGAATAGGGCATCACATCTGGTCTTCATCCTGGGAAAAGATATAAGTAGAAACCTGCAATGAAGCCTCACGCAGTGGATTTCAGCAGCAATACGGCAATGCTATCAGGTAGCATACTCAACAAGCGAGAACTAGTTACTATATTAAGTTTGAGATGTTATGATGATTGGGAAAACTGTATTGAGTACAAAAAAATATCTCAGTTTAAAAAATTCAACTAAAGCAAAGTCTGATAAAGTAAAGAATGTTTGCTGAATTTAGGATACAACTAGTGTTTTTGGTTCCTAAAAAACATTTTTCATTTATATTTATTTACCTTTAACTGTTAGTATTCAACTCTGAGATTTTTTTTAGTAGTTCAGCCTTAAAGGACAAGCTTTTGCTCAGGCTACAACCAGCTCTACATTACAAGAACAGAACGCCTACAACCTTGTCTATCTCCATACCAGCATATGTCTATGTGGACTATCTTAAACAGCTGCAGGCTGTGGTACATACTGTTCAGAACAGGAACCACAGCTGGAGCAGACGAAAAATCTTCAGGGGGGGAAAACATGAAATACAGAAGAGATGAATACAGCTGAATGCTGGCTTCAAGGTTTTCAGATCAGGCAGGCTCAGCCACACAATCTGATACAGCTTCAGGAATGTAGCATTCTTACAAATACCAGCAGGAGCAATCTGGTTGTTACTGACATGATGGAAGAAAGGATTACATACCGAGGGAAAAGAAAAGTTTTTCTTATGTAAATTATTAAAAATTGCAACAATTTTCCTACCAAAAATGTAGGTTTAAACTGTTGTTTTACACTATGCTACTTTTTTTTGTGCTTTTTATGAGACTGATGGCCATTTAAACAAAGTCAATTTATTTTAAAAGTATTTTTTCCTCTGACTGACAAAATACTTAACCTTTCAAAAAATATAATTCTTATTACAAAATCAAAATAATCATAAAAATGAGTTTTTACAGACAATTTTCATGTTCAAACATGAGATTTCACACCAATCACTTTGTACAACACAGGGATTTTAAATAGAGAAAGGTCAGACCTCTGAAAACTATAATTATGCATATGCATAATGTACGTAGTCTGGGCCCCTTTTGCATCAATTACTGCCTCAATGCAGCGCTGCATGGATGCTATCAGCCTGTAGCACTGCTGAGGTGTTATGGAAGACCAGGATGCTTCAATCGCGGCCTTCAGCTCTTAATCATCAGTCTCTCATCTTTCTCTTGACAATGCTCCATAGATTCTGTATGGGGTTCAGGTCAGGCCAGTTTGCTGGCCAACTGAGCACAGTAATCCCATGGTCATTGAACCAGGTTTTGGTACTTTTGGCAGTGTGGGTAGGTACCAAGTCCTGCTAGATAAATAAATCCATCTTCTACATAAAACTCTTCTTAAAAGGAAGAATTAAGTACTCCAGACTGTCCTAGTAGATGGTTGCATTGCCTCTGGACATAATAAAGCAGAGTGGACCAACACCAGCAGATGATATGGCTCTCTAAATCAACATAGACTGTGGAAAGAAGACTGTAGGACCTAGGTTTCCAAATGAGATGCAAAATTTTCTTTCATCAGAAAAAAGGACTTTGGTCCACTGCGAAACAGATCAGCAGTGGCTTGACAATAGGAATAAGACATTTGAAGCCCAGGTTCAGGATCCGTCTGTGAGTAGTGGCTCTTTATGCAATAACTCTAGCCTCAGTCCACTCCTTGTGAAGGTCCCCAACACTTTTGAATGACCTTTTCCCCACAATCATGTCCATGCTTCTTCAGCACCTTTTTGTTCTACACATAACTTTCAATTCATGTGCTTTGATATGGCTCTTTGGGAATGTCAAACTTCTTTTGCAATTAACTTTTGAGGCTTTCCCTCCTTATGGGGGGTGCCAACAATGGTTTTCTGTACAACTGTTGGGTCAGCAGTTTTTCCCATGGTTGTGTTTCCTACTGAACCAGAATGAGAGATTTGAATGTGTTTTAGATTTATTAGCTGTTTACAGTGGGACTCTAAAATATCAAACCATTTGACAATATTCAAATTTTCTGAGTTTTGGAATTTGTGCTTTTCATAAGCTGTAAGCCTTAATCATCAAATTATAACAAATAAAATATTGAAATTTCTCGTTTTGCATGTTACGAGTATATATCATATAGCAGTTTCATTGTTTTGAGTTGGATTACTGAAATAAATAAGCTTTTGGACAATATTATATTTTTTTATTTTCTCTGACACATCTTCCTCTCAGTATTCACATCTTAATCAAAATTAAATAATTATTTTTTAAACAAACATTTCTGTCGTCACCTATGTTATTAATTGGCCTGTCAAGCATAATTATCTCCTCAATCTTATCTTCCATTCCAATAAAACACATTGACTACTACTTTTTTTAAAATAGTATTTTTCACACTGTTGACTGAATCCCATGCTAATATATGTAAAAGGGGAAATCAGGCCTTGACTAATGCGGTTACATTGTAAGTTTTCGGTTTAACATTCTAGAGATTTATTTGGATGCATTAGAATGCTCTACCAGGAAGCAAGTTTAGCTATTGAGAAACAGGTTATTTTTCGGTGGCTTCCCAGGCTCCACTCTACTATCTGTCTTATTTTGCAGCATGCTGAATTTTTCTTGCTTTTTTTATCTCATGAGATTTGTTCTCTGTGTTCCGTGTTGGCTGTTAGAAATTCTCTCTCGATTTTTCTGTTTTTGTTTCCTAGGTTTTTGCAAATGTTTTCTGTGTTTTTATCTAACATTTTTGACACTCCAGTAACAAAGACCTCTGGTTGCAATGAAAGATTTGTTTGAGTCCAGATTTTTTTTGGTCCACATGACTTTTCAGATAGCAAATGGTTAGTTTTAAAAGAAGGTCTCTTATTCATATGCACTCATTTTGTAACTGTGTCATCTGTTCTGTCTATTTATGTGCAAAGATTCAGGGAACCCCTGCCCTGTCATATTGGCATCCATAAATCTCTCATCTGCATTGTAACTAGCAAACCCTGAGGAAAATTATTTCAAAGAGAAGTATTCCATCTTCCAATTGAGCCTCTTCTAGATCACATTTACAAACAATGTAGCAAATGGCTCTCAGGCTGGATATTCACTCATGCAGGAGGGCTTTTCATGTACGGATATTTGCAGAAGTATGAAATAATTGTTTTTTCTGTCTTTTGTTCACAGATCATCAAACTTTCCTAATGCTTTTCTTTTCCCTTTTTCTATAGCTCTGCAAGGTAATGGCTGATGAACCCTGCACAGCTTTATTTATCAGTGACCATTGGTCATTCCACAAACCAGGGAAAATCTATACAAATTACAGCTGCACTTGCCAACCACAGCCATTGGTTTCGAGAATCCATTCAACTGCAGGTCATGTGATTCACAATATTCAGAATAGTTGTATGAATATATCCATGTACAGTAAGGAAAGAATTCATGGTTATCAATAATCTGCAAATGTTTCATAATGGCATTCATTAAAATTCCCTTGTTTTAAATGTATCTCATTAAACCAGAATACTCTTGTAAAGTGACTTTATTTCAATAACTAAATTATAAAAAGTTAAGCTGACTCATAATATGGATCCCTTACACATGAAATTATATATTTAGTTTCTTTAATGATGATTATCATGAGTTTCAGCCAATGTAAACCGCAAATTCGGTTTCTATGAATATTAGAATACAGGACAGAAGCTAAAATACACTTATATGGCATAAGCTTCAGGCTCCTGAAGTGCCTTGCAGATTAACTTTGTGGCATTTTAGGATATCTTTTAAACCATCTGCGCCCTCTGGTGGGTTCTTCATTGGATCTGCTGCAGTTTGGTTAACGACCTGGACCTGCAATCTCGGTTGGGCTCTTTAATCTGTGGTGCTGAGGTCGACAAAAGTGGTTAAAAAGTCCTCGGTGGCAAGTCCCCGGAGTTCACCTGGAGTTCCTTAAGATTCTGGATGTTGTGGGGCTGTGTTGGTTAATGCCCTATGTCCATATAATATTGTGTGGACATCAGCAGCAGTTTCTTAGGATTAGCAGAACAGAGTGTGTTCCAACTATTTGGAGATCACAATTCTGAGCCTCCCATGTCTATTCAGGAGTTCTGGAGAGAGAAGTAGGCCTACGATGGTTAGTTGAAACCCAGGTCCAAGAAGAACAATGTAGTTTTTGTGAGCTCTACACACAGCAGGGTTCTGGAGGGTGCGTTTGAATAGAATATTACCCTAAGCACTCCCTATGCTGCCTTTCCTTCTTGGTGAATCCTGGTGGGATTTTTGGCCCATGAAACACATAAAACTAGTGATCTATATAATGTAAAGACTTGGTTTGTAAGTGCAAACTACGATCTTACATTGTTTTTTGTGGTCTGTTCTTCAAGTGCCCTTGTTGGTGAACAGCGTAGCACCATGGACAATCTAACTCCTGCTCACCGACACAAGGGCATGTTTCAGGGTCGGCATCCTGAATTGTCGTGGCTACACGTTCCAAAGTACTATTGAATGCAATACACTGTATATTCAGACACCTTTATATCATAGCCAGCTATAACTTGTTCAGCAGTCTGAGCAACAATAACATCTATTTGATCCATCCACATTTGATCCATCGAAATTCAACCAACGTGCTGGTTGGCAGCTCTCAAAGTCAAAACCTTTTCTTTCTGTTTCGATCACCAAAGCACTCGGCTCCAGCCAGCAAGAGCTGACATCACAGTTAAACTTTTCTCTTAGTTGCTCCAGGGCAAAGCACCACTTACAGTACATCTTTGTATGGAGGATATGTATACTAAATAAACTAAAGATATGTCTTTTCCCTGGTAAACAGGGCGGAGCAAGGATTGTGTCAGGTTGGCTAATTCAAGAGTGGGGAAAAATGCAATTTTTAGTTGCAGAGAAAACCGTGAATAAAACACAATTTCGCTTTCCCTGTAATTTTCCTGGAAGCTTTATAAGAGGGAAATTAAAGCCTTAATAAGTTTACATGGCTAAAAAACAACAACAAATGATAAAAAAAATCTGGTTTACTAGATGGCTGATAGCAGAGTGGGTTAGCTGAGAGCAAGAGAAAGGTGCAATCATTTTAGAGGCGGATTGCTAAACTCTCTGAAATTCTCACTGACCTTAAAGGCTAAATTTCAGTTTCTAGTTCTAAGGACTGAACTGCTTTCAGTATGTGGGTGGAAATAAAAGTAACTGTATCTGGATAAATCCCAAGCATGCCTATGGAGAGGATAATTTAGCTGAACTGCAGACCTTTTTGCTGTGGGGAAACAATACTAACAACCACAGAACCGTGCTCTCCATGTTTTTATATTACAACCCATTTTCCATTTTAGAGGAAGCCGATGTTCATAATTCTAGCAAGTGACAGATAACTCCAGTTTTAAGTAAACTATGCTTAAGTTAAAAAAAAAATCCCCTGCAATCTGCCTTTTAGATTTTCTATAGCAGTTTTTCTGGCCCAACAACTCTCAACAAGAAAACTCTAATAAAAGTTGTTGAAAGCATATTATTTGAGGGACAACTCATTCTGGCTTTTGAGGTAAAAGCTAGACGGAAAACCATGCCATATTACTCAAACTATATTACGTGTTAAAACATAAATCTGCTTTTGTTTCCATACAATTCCATTGTAGCTCTGGCAGCATGTTTAGGTTTAGTGGAGTCTTAGGTCCAGTCTTAGATTTTTAGCAGCCTCTAAGCCTGTTTTTACTCATTATTACACTTTCATAATGTTACCCTGTTACCCTAGCCTGGTCTCTATTCCTATCAACTCTGACCAGCCTCACTGTCCCTGGTAAAGAAAAACATCACCGCAGCATAAGGATGTTGTCTTCAGGGTGATGTGCAATGTTAGTTTTCCACCACATCTTTACATGCAGCCCAGAAAGCCAGACTTTTGTTACATCTGAGTAAAGCACCACTTTCAATATGTTTCGCCGTATCCTCTAAATGGTTTTGGACATGCAGCAAATTAGACTTCTCATGTTTTACTTTCAAATTTGGCCTAAAGGGAAAATCAGATTTTTTTTTTTTTTGGAGTTACTTGGAGCCATTCTGGAGGAGTTTATATTGAGTCGTATTCAGCGTATATCCATATAATGAGAGTCAATGGGAGCAGGAGTTCGCCGTCTGTAAAAAGGCATTATCTTCTCCAAAACTCCTTAATTTAAACATGTTTTGTTATTAGACGTTAACAGTACTCCGGTAGTCGTTGAGACAGAACTTGCTACTGCAGACATTAACATGGTTTGTGTTTACATGTTTAAAAATTTCACTAACCAAATGACCAATTGGACTAACTTCAGCTTCCAGGCAACCTACGCAGACAATATTGCTAACAATTCAGAATCGGGACCGATAATGCCTTATTACAGGCGGTAAACTCCTGCCCCAATTGACTCCCGTTATATGGATATACGCTGATCGAGACTCCATATAATCCAAATAAACCATAATAAACCATAGTGTTTCCTCTCTGGGGAGCCCCCTGCATCGGGGGCGGTGGTCGGCTGTGGCTGCCTGGGTTCCCCCCCAGGTTGCGCTTGGGTGGAGGTGGGGGTACCAGCCCTCCCTCCTCTGGGCGCCCTGGGTGGGAGCCTTGGCTGCTGCTGTTGATCTGCTGCTGCTGATGCAGATGGCTCCATGATGGCATTTCCTGGCTCATCTGTACTCAGCCCGCTTTTTGTAGCTTCTAAGTGTGTGTGTGACTGAGTATGGCTGATGGGTTGGGTTGGGAGGGGGTTGTATTTGCACTGATGATTTTATTTTTTGAAGGGGGGGGGTTGTGGGGTATTTTAAATCTGTAAAGCACTTTGAGTAACTTTCTTTGTTTGAAAAGCGCTTTATAAATAAAGTTTGATTTGATTTGATTTGATATAAACTCCTCCAAAACGGCTTCAAGTCGGGGTAAATGAACATAAGATTTGCTAAAAATAAGGTCTAGGTTGAAAAGAAAACAAACCATACTTTGCGTATACTTTTGAATCCAGATTTGGGAAGCATCTAATAGTTATTCTGTTAACAGTCTCCCATTATTTGTTGCAATATATTTTGTGAAAATTCAGTCAGAATGGATGAAATGTGTGTGTAAGCAATAATTTCAAAGTTTTGCCAAAGATTTTCTGTGAGACGTTAGTCTAAACTTGGAAATGTCCCTTTCTGATGAAAAGCATCTCCACAGATAAATGCTACCATCACTGTGTGTTTAGGGTGTTGTGGTGTGTTACTTCTCTGCCACACATATTGCTTCGTATGTCAACCAAAATGTTCATTCTTGAGAAAATTTAGTTGATTGGTAAAGGCAATTGGTTTCTTTAAAGTGTAGGAATACATAAACATGTGCTTTAGATTTTTATTTTCTAAATATCTCACAAAAACAATTTATTCTTTTCTTTCCACCCATTCATGATGATGATATACTTTAACTTGGTCAATCAAAAAAAAAAATCCCTGTGTGTTATATTAAAGTTGCTAGTTGTAAAGCGACAAAAGGAGTATGGATACGGTTGTGGGGTACTTTATTATGCACCTCTACTTCAAACAAAAAAGCAGAGTTTTCTTTCACCCAAAAAGATGCAACATCAACTCCAGTACATGCATTGGTGTTATCTACTCACTTGCAACAGTTGGAGTTTGGTAGTCTTCAGTCTGTGGTGGTCCACAACCTGCTTGAGTGCAAGCACTGAGGTTGAAGTGAAAGAGGCTGCCGCCAACTAATCCCCCAACCTTTTGCTGAGTAACGTCAGGCGAAGTGATGTTCAACTCTAAGGAATCAATCACCTCCAACGAAGTCTCATTTACTGTATACGAGGAGAGAAAGATGTCAGGTCAGTTTAGATCACATGGCGTCCGGAATAGACCAGCACAAAGAAAGCCATCATTGGTGAGTCATGTTGTAGTGTACTGCAACACAGCTATAATGGGGATCAATGTCTGAGGGAGACGGAAGATGATAAGATGTCGTACTGGATCATACATAAAGTGAATATGGGAGATACAAGTGGTGACAGGTAAGCCGAGGAGGAATACATTAAGACGAAAGGCAAGGAGATGAAAGGTGGAACTGGAGAGCTTGGGATGGGGATGTAAACAGGTGGCAATGGATAAAGAGAGTAAGATGCAAAAATGCAAGAAATCATAATTTTATTAGACATCAAAAGTTAAAATGTTTAAAAACCAGTGAATAGATAAAAGGCAATGTAACAGGAAAATATCCAAAATATATTAGAAGGTCGAACAATTACAAGTACAGTATTACATCTTATCACCAACCATGCATTATAGATCAAAGTAAAACGTGTTTGCAGACTGGTGAAAGCAGCACTCTTATATCCTCCTGAAATCCCCCTCAGTGATGTCACCACTGTGCAAATCTTGGAACTGCAGGTGAGAGCTCACCATGCCAGATCTTTTGTGCCACTGAAGTGGCACACAACGCTGCATTTTTTATGTTTCTGGTGACAACAGATTACTCATTTATTAATCACATAACTGCTTTGTGAACCAGGTGGACTTGCAGACTGCATATATGCTGTTGTGCCACATTTCCTATTTTTTTTGTCTCATTAACATTGAGCTGGATTTTAAACATTCTTCAGTTACTTATTGAATCAATTCGGCTGAAAAGAAACATTTAGACACCCACAGATTGCACTGTGTGGGAATATCTGTGTAAAGTCGGACATCTGATACTGGAAAAATAAGCAAATAGGATGGTGGGGTGGGTGAGTGTATTTAAGAGCTGGCCAGACTCTGTGGGTGCATATGGAGGCGGTGCAGGGCTGTTTCTGCATTCACATTTCACACAAAAGACTTCAGAAATGTCAGCAAACGAGGGTGTAGGCTTTGAAAATAGAGATCATAATGAAAGCTTCTCACTCACTCATTTGCCCCAGCTTTACTACAGCAGAAAGGCACTTTCTCGCATGAAGAAGCGTTTGGACGGATAAATGTCAGAGAAATTTACACAAGAGGTACCACCACCACTGACTTAAACATTTCTACCAGGAATTAAAAGGAAAAAAAAAGCTTGAGTCCAAGCAGAAACATGATCAGTAATAGCGAGGGAGCTGTCAGAACTGTGGTGGCAGGTTCAGTGTTAAACAGTGCCCCCAACTGTCTGATGAAAAAGTACAACATGAAAAGACAAAGTATGGTTATTGTGGAGGTTGGAAATCAGATTCTCAGATAGAAATAAAATTAAATTAACCTCAACTGAACAGTTTGAGTCCCACATGGTTCAGTGATAGAACAGGAGCAGTATATAAGGAAGCTGCAGTTATTGACGCAGTTGTCCATGATAATATTCCCGGCCTTGGGCTATTCGCTGCATGTCTTCACTTCTCTCTCTGCCCTTTTTTCCTGTAAAGCTACTGTTAAATAAAGGCCACTAGTGCCATAAAAAATGTCAAAATAATAGTAAAAAATCTAGAGTCCAAAAGCTGTTATTATTATTATTTTTATTATTATTATTATTATTATTATTATTATTATTATTATTATTATCATTAGTAGTAGTAGTAGCAGTAGTAGTAGTATTATAATTATTATTATTATCAGTGTGCATAGATTTATTCGTTATTTCAGAGTACCAAAAATTGAATAATACACAAGTGGGAAATTTATTTTTTTGAAATAGCAAATATAAAAGGGCATCATGGTAATATTATATTATATTGTATTACTTAGGGGATTTTTACCTTTCACATAATAGAACAAGGAACCACATCTGGCAATCTAAATGCAGGTAACCTGCCACCACACTTAAGAGAATGGTCATTATTAGTATTTTAACAGTTCTGTTAAATAAATAAATACATTGTTACTACTTAAGTTGCATATGTTTAAATGGTTGAAAGCTTGTACATCAATTGGCAGAAAGCAGAGCAACACATGTGTGTTTACATACACTGGTAATACTGAAGAAAATAGCCAGTGAGGATTCCATTTGTCACTGGCGGTGGTCCCCAGTCCAGCTGAACAGAGTCATCCCGAAAGCGGGAGGCTCTAAGTATGGGCACTTTCCCTGGAACTGGAAAGAGAAAACATTAAAATATGTCAATTAAAAGTATACATGAAAAGAAGTCTCAATTCAGATAATTTAGCCAACTGACAATTCAGAATTTTTTGAATGTGAAAAATATAAATAAATGGATCAAATAAAAAATGTCTAATTTCTTAGGATTTCTGTAATAAATGCATCTATTGCTTTTATTCCAGTGTAACCATGAGCATGAGTCAAGAGTTGAAGAAATATGTGGAAATATGTGAAAAACTAAAACTGTCAACAACAGTGGATTTGTAGACATAATTACAAATGAACAATATCGGCATCCAAGACCTTTTTTATTTGCTTCATCAACAAAACTGCATTTCCGTCATGCTGTAAGTCTTTATTAAATCTGCTTTCTTCCTGGCTCAATAATGAAAAAAACTAAATAATTTTTTTTGTACAGAGGCTTGTGGAGAACACGAGCAGACAACATTTGATGTATATTTGCTATTATTTTCTATTTGTTTGATTATAACAATTTAATTGAATACAAAAAAAATCAACTTGAGTAAAACACAGCTTGCAACATTTCACGGAACCTCAAAAGACAAAAGAAAATGAACTAAATCTCAGGAAAATATAAGAAAAAAATCGTAACAATTTCAATGGACATAAATACATCATCTAGTTTTTAAGACTCCATTGTTTTGAGCAAAAAAGTATAATTACCTCAAAATCCTAAAAAATAACCTTCCATCCATTTAAAGCTAAAAATCTACAAGTAACTGAGTCCCAATCTAAATGATGTATCTCATAGACCAATAAGAGACCTTAAAATGCTTTTGTTAGTTTATTAAAAACTGAATGGCTTATCACCAGTTGTTGTCTTATTAACCTTTCATATTAGACACGTCTTTAAGTTTAGGTCTACTTTGCATACCCAGATTAAAAACCAAACGTAGAGAAACAGCATTCAGTTTTTATGCTCCGCTAAGTTGGATCAAATCTCCAGAAAACAGAAAAAAATGCTGAAACCTTGTGTTCATTTAAATAAATAAAAAAAAACCATTTATTTAGAGTTGCCTTTGACTGTTCTACTTATAATAAAAACTGAAACATCTGCGACACTGCTTATTCTGAACGGGTCAGTCCACAGACCAATTAACGTGAAGGTCATGTTTTTAAACTGTGGGAGGAAGCTGGAGAACCTGGAAGGAACCCATGCATGCACAGTGAGAACAAGAAAACTACATGCAGAAAGACCCTAGCCTGGGATTTGAAACTGGGACCTTCTTGGTGCAAGGCAACAGTGCTAACAACTGTGCCACTGTGCAACCCTAACTGAAATATGATTAATTTTAATTTGTGGTCAAACTTTATTTTAATTTCCTTTATTTTGTCACTGCAATGTAATTTTTTATGTTGTCATCAAGAAAAGCACTTTGAACTATCTTGTTGCTGAAATATTCTAATCCAAAAATATAGCTACTTTTTTTGTCTTAGTCTGGGAACTAATAGCACCAATGTAATCATTGCTGTGCTCTCTCTATTTACTGAGACACTTGTTTATGTCTGATGTTCTGTGTTTGAACTACTTCCCTTGTATTATTTCACCTTATTTGCACATATTCATGATACATTATTTATGATGGTGTTGATTTATTCTGTTGTTATGCTTCTCTGGTGAAAGACGGTTTGGTTTCTTGTAAGACGGTATTTCAAGCATTATGTATTTTTTCTTGTGGCACACATTCAAATTGTGAAAAAAGCTGTAAATGGAAAGTTTTTTTTGTCTATCAAAGATTTGCTATTCTGAGGACAAAAAAAGAATGTTGGTTGGTTAGTTGGTTGGGTCATTTCAGTTGAATCCGTATGAACCAAACAAAGGCTGTAGAAAGAAAGCAACTAAAGCCTAAATACCCTTTTTTTGTTTACATACTTTGACCTGAGATGAAATATGTAAACTGTAACATTTAAAATCAATATACATTTAAAACCTGACATTTACATAAAATTTCATAGAAATACACTATTTTTTTTTTTACTTTCTAAGATCAAAATGTGTTTAGGTTTAGAAAGGACTAACAAAAATATTTATTTTTGCATAATGCTAGCATAATGATGGATAGACTTTTATAACCTTTTTCAAATGGAAAAGTTTGAATACATCTTTTTAGTATTTGGTAGAACTGGCTGACTGTCTGTCATCAATTTTGTGAAGTGCAATGATGTTGGCTGCAGAACACTAGGGGTGCACTGAGTAAACTTTTTCAGTCCCAATACCGATGCCTGTATTTTGCGTATCTGTCAATACCCGATACCGATCCCATGCTATTGTTAACTTAATAAACTTCAACCTTATACCTTTCTTAAGTAGACTAAAGGCACCAGACTTTACTAACTAAACATAATCAAGACAAAATAACAGATATAAAATATAAAATTACCACAAAACAAAAATTTCAAGTGAAAAATTAATCTTTTTTTGTGAACTTATTGTAGATTTTCCACATTTTGAGTATCGGTTCATGGTATCAGTTAATTTCAACTGATACTGATACATGTAGTACATTAGATGGTATCGGGGCTGATACCCGATACCAGTATTGGTACATCCCTGCACAAAACACGAGTACGACATGTTTCAGCCAGCCCCATACGTCACTGTTGGGATGGTGATTGCAGGCTTTACGCCTTTTTTGTTCCAAATCAAACAATGGTCCTTATGGCCTAATACATAAATATTGGTTTCATCAAAGTATGATCTTGAGCCAGAAAAGGGCAGTGTGCCTTCTACGGGTCAGGGATGAGTTACTTTCTCAAGTGGAGGAGTTCAAGTATCGGGGGTCTTGTTCAGGAATGAAGGAAAAATGGAGCAGGAGATCAATAGACGGATTGGTAAAGGCATCTGCAGTTATATGGGCTCTGTATCGATCTGTCTTGGTGAAGGGAGAGTTGAGCCGAAAAGCAAAGCTCTTCATTTTCCGGTTGATCTACATTCCTACCCTCATCTATGGTCACGAACTCTGGGTGGTCATCGAAAGAATGAGATCACGAACACAAGCGGCTAAAATGAGTTTCTTCCGTAGGGTGGCTGGGTTCTCCAGAGATAAGGTGAGAAGCTTAGTAATCTGGAGGGGTTTCAGAGTGGAGTCGCTGCTCCTTCACATTGAAAGGAGCCAGTTGAGGTGGCTCGGGCATCTGCTCAGGATGCCTTCTGGATAGCTCCTAGGTGACGTGTTCTGGGCACGTCCCACTGGGATGAGACTGAGGGGAAGAACCAGGACACAACGGGGGGACTATGTCTCTTAGCTAGCCTCAGAAAGCCTTGGGATTCCTCCCAAAGAGGCGGCCCAAGAAGCTGGGGAGAGGGAAGTCTGGGATCTCTCTGCTTAAGCTGCTGCCCCCGATACCGGATAAGTGGAGGATAATACATGGATAGATGGGGAATTTTCCAATTCAATTTTATTGGGTAACATTTTAAAACGTAAAAGCAAAAATAAAAACACTTTCAAAATGTTTTATCCTAATTCTACAATTTTAATGCCTTACTCTTCTTTAGATTAGCGGTCATCTACTGTATATGAATGCAAAAGGTGCATGGACGATTCTTTCATGGCTGTGTCATCTTACCACCCTCTGGAGTATAAAAGGTGACTGGATCACTCTTTGGTCCTTTTCCCTTCTTGTTAAAAACGTTGACTGCGAGTCTGTACTCTGAGAAGGGTTTGAGCCCGTGCATAATGACATGAGTCCTGTTTCCAGGGAAAGACATGGAGTTTCGCTCTTCTAAAACCTTGTCAGGACTCAGGAAACTTTTTATTCTCACCCAGTAAACCTGTGAGACGACAGAAAATAAGTGTGAGATAGTTGGGAAGATGTAAAAAGGCAAGAAGTGCAGAGAAACAGAGTTGGTAAATGAAACAACTACTTCACAAACAATATTTTGTAACCAATAAAGCTCTATACTACACTATCAAGAGCATATTTCTTAGGTACACTGTCAATACAATCTTAACAAAAATTATTTTTACTATACAAGATATAGATCAGCAGTGTCATATATGTTGTATGTTACTTTTGGTCATGAAGTCCATCATACAATCTCGCAAAGACATCTAGTGCTCAAACTGTAAAACCCAATGAAGAAAACAAAAATGATACAACTTTGAATCCTTTTTAGCAACCCACACGAAGACTAGAAAAAAGGGTGATAACCACAAAAAACTATATCTCAAATGTTTATGCAATCAATGAGCTCATCATATTAAGCACTAGTGCTAACAGGCACACTCTTCAGTATGGACACTGCTATCCATGGAAGACTCTAAGTTAGCGATTTATAGTATCAGTTCCATGTTTAAAATCATGTCAGACAATGCACAAGAAAAGCTAATTATAGGCAGTGTTACTATATTTTGTGAGAAGATATTTACAAGTAAACTGTTTTTTATAACACAGATTGCGAGATGAGTGTGGGTTATTCATGCACCAAGAGAGATAAAAAAGCAACACTTGCAAGCAAGGTTGTTTAGATCTTTTGGGATTTCAGCCTGAATCTGTAATGGAACAGGCTGGATTTGAAAATCTTAGACTTAAGTAAGGATCCTCATTCTCTGGAAAATGCAATGTAATGTAATGTAATCTTTGCAATGTGAATAAAAAAAAGATATAGTATAAGCAGTTTAAATACAAAAACCTTAATCCTATAATCTTTGTTTTAAAATGAGAGGAAAAGACTGTTTTACAGAAATTGCACACATGGTGTGATGTAATTTCTGCTCCTATTGTCAATAATATGACAAGAATGCAGAATGAAATATTTTCATTTTCAGTTTTTTGTACTTTTATTATATTAAAGAACAATTATGCAATGCTACAATTGCTAGTGGAAGGTCAGCTTTTTACTACAAATGGAGTTAAGACATATTTCAGTAAAATCTGAATAGTGTATTTCTGCTCATGGATGTGTCTACTAGAATAAAACCAGAGAATCATTGTTTCAGACGTTTGTGATATGTGTTGTTAAAAAAAGTGTAAAATTTACTCTTTCGGATTTTTTCTTTGTTCATGGCTAAAGCACAAATAAGGACATTTCAGTGGGGAAAAAAACAACAGTATGGTTTTGCTGTTTATGGTTTGAAAAACTTAAAGACATTTTCTTCAAAACACTTTTCGCAAAAGAAAGAATGACTGAAGTTGAATATCTGTCACAAGTTGTATATATAAAGCAAGCAGAAGATAAAAAAAAAATCCAAACCACACATACTTACATTGTACCCGCCAATATGACCTCGCACTGTGTATGGGAGAACTGGGCTCCAGCTGACTCTGAGACCAGTGGTGTTGATGACCTCCACCGCCACATTGGATGGTGCTGCAGTGGGAACTTAATACAGAGTTAAAAAAAAGTTAGATATAAATATAGAGATGTTTGACAATACAAGAAATCTGAAAATGACATCTAACAAATGTGGCATTAATTAAGGACATCAAGAATGATGTAAAGTTTTACAGCATAAGAAAGAAAAATAGGGTGTTGGACTTGTTGAAATAATATACTGCAGAGGAAGCAGTCAAAAAAACAATTGAACAGATATTTGTTATGAGTCTGCAGCTTTGACCTAGTGTAACTCCAGTTAATTCAATAATAAAAATGTAGATTACATGAAGCCACAACCAAAAATACTACCTAAATTGATAGTGACTAAAGCTGAAGCTACATTCAAAGCTAGATCATTCTAAGTTACGTTATTGTAGTTTCTAAAAGACATAAATGCACTGTAGATGCTTAGAGCACATAATGTGTTATGTGCTCATTATTCCGCAGCTACTGACAAAGAGGTGGAAATTTGACTTCCTTCTCATATACAAAGGTTATCTGCCACCTGCTAGATATAACAATGGTGTTTTTCTTGTATTTGTCAGAAAGGTCAGAGGGGCGGAGGAGTCACAACTGCACACCTGCACATGGTAAAAACCTTTGAGTAACAGAGGAAAAAAATAAGAAAATAACTTAACCTGACACATTTTCCCGCAGACAGTGCCAAAAGACAACTGAGGACGCAGATGGAAAAGATAGCACAGGAAGTTTAGCGTGAGGAATGAAAGGAAGAATAGCCAGGTGTGAAAACCTAGGCTTCAGGATTTATTAAGTCATCAAAATAAATAATGTGACCTGACAAAATTTAATATGACTCACCATCTTCCCCTGAGTAACCAGTTACAGGTTTTGGTTCTGGACCCCAGCCGAGGCTGTTTCTGCTCTGGATTTTGATCTCGTAGGGTGCAAAGGTGGAGGTGTTTCTCACGATAAACGAGGGTCTCGTGACCATGTACTCGTGCCATTCATCTTCCACCTCCAGTTTTCTGTAGGAGACCTTGTACTCAAGTCCCGGTGCATTGCATTCAATAGCTAACAGTGGCTACAAAATAAAATAGAAAAAACAATAGATAAAGAATGCAGATCTCTGTTAAATAGAATATTACATAAGACCAATAAACATTTTTTTTTTTTTATAGAACTGTTGAAACTCTGAAAATTATACCCATGTATTGTCCAATATATGCACTCAACACCCAGGGGCTATTTTCAAAAACTAATGCATTAATGCTGTGTGTACGGTGAAGATTTTCTTGGGCTCTGCAGAGTTATTAAGGAATTTGCATTGACAGTGGTTCTCATTTTTTCTGCATTGGTAGTTTGGTGTCTCCTGTCATCTTGTTAACCATATTAAAAGTATGATATCTCCAATGGATTCCTGTCAAGCAGGCAGGTAAGTCATCTTATGTAGTCCCGAAAAAGTGAATTCAGGAGGAATTCAGGAATGTGACATCCTGGATATGTCTGTGTAAGTCTGTGCAAGGAATCCAGTCACAGCAGTTTCCTTCTAAATCCTCCCAGCACTCTTTTCATAGTGCTTTTGCTTTCAAGTCCTCTCAAGGATGAAGCTACACCTGTTGCTCAGGCACCAGTCTCTACCATTCTTCCTTTGATTCAACTATTCACTAATTTGCTGGCTTACCCTGCGTGTGCTTGTGGGTGAGTGAATGTTTGTGGGAGAGCTTCTCTGTGATTGTGTGGGTCATAAGACAACCTTTCTTTATTGAAGTCGTTTTTATTGATCTTAAATGATTTTCTAATTTTCAAAGAAAGTTAAATTTGGCTTTTCCCTACCTGAAAACCATAGCATAATTAGTGTGTAACAAATCGAAATAAATGTCACTTGTTATTACTTAAATAAAAGTTTTGATTATATTGTAATTTATTTAGATTAACTTGCATTAGAACATTTATGAATGTCTCAAATCTCAAAGCGCAGAACAGGTATCTTGAATGAAAATTAAAGATTAACATAAAAAACAAACAAACTCTTACATCCCAACTGATGTCCATTTCATGGGGATGGTGGCCATGAATTTTGATGTTTTCAGGGTTTCTGTCTGGTGCTTCAAAGAGAGAAATAAATGGGCAAATAATCAGGCTGTTACAAAGAGGAGAATATCTTGCTGACATTCCTTTTGTTATGTGTTTTTATGATGTCATTTATCTGTATGACACAAAACTGAAAGGCAAAAAAATCATTTTCATGATGAAAATAATTTATCTTGTTCTAAATAATGGTTTTAGGGCTAACAGTGACATGCGATTTTCACACCCCTGACTGGTACAAAGTCAAAAAGCCGCAGGCTTACTTTTAGACCGACACCTTAGATAAGAAATGTACAAAGTCTGCCTCTTTCTCAAATCCACAGATAAACCTCACCAAAACAGCTAATAAAATGGACGAATCTTACCAGCAGGGGGTGTTTTGAGTCGCTCTGTGGGCTCACTGGGTGGTCCAGGTCCAATGGCATTAACAGCATAAACTCTGAACTGATAGTTAAGGTCTCCATGAAGAAAGAGCTCAGCTGTTGCCTGGTTACCAGCGACTTTCTGCAGCTCCTTCCACCTGCCAGGCTCCCAGTGGTTCTCCTCGTACTCTACTACAAATTCTACACCGGCAAAGGAGAGAGGATCACACACATTTATTATTACCTTACCACTGAAAAAATATATATATGATTGCTCTCTGTTGAGAAGTTAATTGTCATTTACATAGTAAAAGGGACAGTTCGTTCCAGTCAGAATTAGAAATATGATAAGTTACAAGAGAGTGTCTTTTCTATGTAATTTATAAAGCATGATATGATTAAATACAGGTGAAACGACAAATCATCATAACTATCAAATTATAACAAATAAAGACTTGAACATCTCGCTTTGCATGTAATGAGTTTATATCATATTAGTTTCACCTTTTAGGTTGAATTTCTGAATGAAAAGAACATTTGCACAATATTCACATTTTTTTGTTTCACCTGTGCAGTGTGTCCTAGTCTCTTTGTTATGGAACTACCCCACCTTCTAAACAATCCTATTTTCCAAACAAATAGTACCTCTCATGAGCATTTATGGAAGTGAGTCTTGATTTCGTTAGGCAAATCCAAATTCACACACATATATGCAGATCTAATTTTCACAGCTAAAGAGCCGGAAGCAGTGCGTTAAGAAATACGGCATTGTCAGTGCTGGTTCTTGTTTGAAGGGTCCAATAAGTGAGCCAATTCTTCTTCTGCCAAATTCAAAAACACCTCCCCTCCCCCTCCCCTAGTGCAACCCTTTCTGCAAAAGCAATAGCTGGATAGATGGATGAACAAATGGCATCCATATTTTGTAATGATTCAGTCTAACAAAGCAGTACTTAAATATTTTTTTACACTTGGTTCATTCTAGGCCAAAGCCAAGAATACACTGCTTCTTTTGTTTTTGTTAGTCCATAAGAACGTGTTTTCTTAAAAAATAAAAAAATGTTAAATTGTCTTTAGCATATTATTATTCAGCTGAAATCTAATCAGTCAGAAGTTTAGATTTTGAGAGGTGGTAAAATGCAGCCCAAACTGAAATGTTACTTTTTCATCAAATCAGGATGCAGACAAAAATGCATAGCACCCATATACTGTAGGAAGCTAGGAAGTTTGGAGGTAAAACATTAATCAGATAAGCACCGACGTATGTGCCTCAGATGGTGAATATGAACCACAAAATGAAACACTTCAGCCTGTCTTATTTTACTACAAAAGAGTCACATTAAATGAAATGCTGGGGGCCATCCAGTCTTGAATTAGCTGGATCAAAGGAGCACAGTATGTAGCTATTACAGATCAAAAACTTTGTATGAGAAATATATAAATCTTAAAAACAAGTTGAAAATTGTGGGGGGAAAATTAACATCGTATTGTGCATACTTTTTTGTAACACAGTAGGAAACATATCAGAGCTTCTTGTTTTTATAAGTTTGCAAGAAAAACGTACCCATTTAAATTCTTATCATTTCCTGTAATTTCCAAAACTTAATTAGCCCTGACTAAGAGCCTTAATGAGAAACAAGCTTTCCTGCTGGTTTTTATTTGCACAGCTGTTTGTAATCTGCACTTATTGAAGAATTTTATATAGACCCTATTGACGATCAAAGGGGTTGAATCTTCTCGACTTCACAAAGGAGAAACAAAACATTTAGAGACATTAGTAAATGGATTATATCCCCAGTAAATATAAAAAAAGACCTCTAAGATTTGTTGGCACATTGTAACAACTAGTCTTGCCGGTAAACTGTGCTAAACCAAATATATCGTCGGAGTATGAAATTTACCATACCAATCGCTAAATCTGTGGAAAACTGAAAATAAAAAATATTCTGAAAATGTGTTTGGTCAAATTTCTTTTAAATTTAGGTGTTGTAAGCCTTGACTACTTCCATATAAAAGATATGGCTTTATTCAGAGTGCAACAACTTAGCAGGAACTACACGGCACAAAAAAACAAAAACGTAGTCCTCGAATATTTCTCAGACAAGTTGATTTATTTTTCTTGTTTGCTTGTCCATTCAGTAGAGAGTGGTGCACAGGAATAAGGATGGCTGTACATAGCAGGTGGCTAATGGGACGGAGGTTCTTGTCTGATTTAAGCTTTTGATTATCCATTAAACTAAAGGGCTATTAGCAAGTTTTTGGAAGGAGTCTAGAATTTGTATGGTCATCCCTAGTTCCAAATCTAAAGCACTTTACCTGCTCATATAACTTAGAAGGTGAAGGTTAACTAGGCACTTTAACTGGATCATTGTACACTGAAAACAGATAATTTAAATCTAAGTTTAAAGTTAATAACTAATTTAGAGTATACAGTAGTTCTCTACAGACAGGGCATTTCCAATGCTTCCTTGGCATTGTGAATGCCTTAGATTGAGAATACAAAAACTGAATTTAAAAGCCAAAACTTTGATATCAAGGTCAAACCAAATATTTGGGGTAAGCTAAGTTTCTGTTGACACGTTTTTTTAATTAATTTTTAAATCCTGTATAAGTTCATTCGATGTTTAAATGTATCTACTACATGATGAAATTTTGCAATGATTTTTATGATTGTTCTATACCATACCTTTAGGTACACACTGTTGCTCCTGGCACTTAAAGCATAAAAGTTAACAACGGAAAAGAACAGCTTAGGTATATGGTTGAATATATCTACACAAGTTGCAAGTTCAATGAAAAAGTAAATGAAAATCAAATTTAATTATGTCTGTAAGCCAGAATGTTGTTAAAGTCAGATCATGTTAGTCTGAAGACAGCAACAGTGATTTCTAAGCAATAAAAGTACAAATACCTAATAATCATCAAAAAAATGCTTTCTGATGAGCGATGGAACCATCATCTTTTCTGATACAAATTTGATCTTGCCTCAAGTGTATGGGATATTGTCCAGAAATTGGTAAAACCTAAACTAAATTATTCAACATTTATTCCAGGGCAATAAAAAAAACACTATTTCTGATTTGTAAGACTTTCCTGTTCAAGCCTTAGAAATCTCAAAAATATTTTTGAAGTGTAGTTTTTTCACCCACAGCATTCTAATCCTTAACTCCTAACTGACCTAATGTATTTAATACAATAGCTATAGCCTTAAGCATGTATTGTGCGAATTAACTAAATTTAGTATGAATGGGCAAATATATTACAAACACCATTTAAACCAAAAGCAGTTTGAAGGAAATTTGCAGCGATAGTCAACACATAGTTAAGGTTTCTGAAAACTAACTTAACAAAATGTTGTTTCTGCACAATGGGCATTGACAGGAGATCACATGTACAATTGTTAGTGTGTTGGGTGGCAAAATGACATGGTTGCTCAATAAGACATTCAATAAAGAACTGGTTATGTGAAATAGTATGGTGCAAAAATATCTTTACGTGAACTGCAGAAAGTAAGGAAGAAATTTTTATTAGCAATCAAACGCAAAAAGTATTAACAATTAACCTCTGATACATTGGAAAGAGTAGGTAAACATTATCTAATGTTTTACAATATGCATACAAGGAAAAAAATGCACCACAGATATTTATTTTTACCAAACAGATGGATTCTCAGTAAGTGTGCTAAAGCGTGAAATATACATATGTGCTCCTGCTATAGATGATTTTCTCTTCTTTCTTTTGGAAGACTTAGAATGTTTTTTGATTCCTATTTTTGGGTACAAGTATGGTCTAAGTATTGATTTAGTATTCCTTCACAATGATTCCAAAAAGGAGAAAATATAAAATGTCCTATAGTTGTTTGTTGATAATTTTTTTATGTGACATACAATATAAGATCAAACAGAATCGTAAAATGAAGGCTGCACAAGCAGCTGTTGAGGAACTCTGGGTAAAATGTTGCTCAATAATAAATTATTCAGCAATACTCCCACGCCTTCCCCTATACCCGACTTCAGATGTTCTGCTTCACTCGGTTAAAAGTTGTACCTGTTACAGAGCTGTTGTGATCGCTTCCTGGTATCCAAGACAGAGTAACATTTCTTGATTCCTGATCAGCAATCTTTAAACTCATGGGCGCATCAGGAACATCTGTGAATAACCAATGAAATCAGAATGCACAATTAATATTATAGTTGTATTAAAACATTTAAGAAATTTCACTGTGATAAAGCCCAACTATGGAATCATACCCAGTACAGTTAGAAAGGCAGAAGCAGTATCCTCATCAAGACTTGTTCGAGCAATGCAAGTATACATTCCCTGATCACTGAGGTTCACATTCATAACCTGCAGCACGTCACCTTCCATAATGTATCTGTACAAAGAAAAGCATTTGGTACATAAGATATTTAACATTTAGCATATTTTATAACAGTTTGTCACATAAAAGCAATAAAATCTCTCATTACGTGAAGAACATTTGAACGATTTAAGGAATAATTTCACAACAGGATCTAGAAAAAATAATTGGATAGTCAGATTGATTAGTGCAACAGTGTTCCCAAAGCTGCAGCTGGTCCAGAATGCTGCTGCTGGTATCCTAGAACCAGTAAATAAGAGCACATCACACAGTTGTAAAGTCCTTACACTGGCTCCCTGTAGTTCTGATACAAGACTTCAAAATACTTTTGGTTGGGTGGCAAGAAAACAACAAAATGAAGGGCTATGAAGACACCACCAGCACTTCCAAGAGAGTTAGCTGGTGAAATCCCCGATATATATGCACTTTAACGTCTGAATTCAGGAAGCGGTTTAGAGAAAAACTTAAAATATGTATTATCAGCAAAATCGAAGGTCTTATGAGATCTGGAAAAAAAACATTAGTTTGAATCGCCAGTTTCTTGGCCAAAAATTTGCAGGGGAGACATTTACTCCTATTTAATTTCACCCTTCAATCATAAAAAAGATAACGTTTCAGAAGTCTGGAGGCCTACACTTATTTTGTTTGAAAAGAGAATTGGGACGATCTTTGTTAAAACAGAAAGCTGTGGCTGTGCTAAAAGCGGAGGTCAGACCTGGTAGCGTCACTGCGTGATTCGCTTCACCTGTGGGTGATTTCAGAAGAGAACGGCAAAATCCTCAACGTGACTGCAAAGCTGGGTAAGTCCTCATTGATCAGTCTCCTTATTTTTAAATATATTCATGGAAATGTAGATGCAGTTGTACAATTTCAGTTGTCCTATGACTTGAGAAATATAATGGCTTCTGGTCTCTGGTGAAAAACTGAATATGTCGGACTTACCATGAACAAAATGAGCTAAACAAACTGTCGGTTGCTGCAAGAAGTTTTTCATTTTCTTTTCGGAGGACATTTGAAAATAAAAAATTATCAGACACCCAACAGTCAACCACACAGTAGGAGTGGCCCATCTGCTTTTCTAAGTCCTCCTCCAAACGTGAAAAACATTGACAGTATAGGCAAAGTATGCGGTTTCTTGCTACCCATACCCATGATGCAATGCGAGAAACATATAAATAACATAAAATAACATAAAAGATCCTCCTATCCGAAGCTAAAAAACAGTCTGGTTAGAGCTGGCTTTGAGTAAGTGATTAATAATAGCTGGAATATCATATTTTTTAATATTTTTTTATTATTCCTGTCTCTGTATAGAAAACAGCTGGTGTCATATAGCTCAAGGTGATTAGCCAAGGGGTTTATCAGTATACGTGTACTATTGATGCTGACTCCATTCAGTCACAGCATAACTGACACCCTTCAGCTGATTGGTTATTATGACATTATAACATGAAGCTGTAGATGAGATTTCTCCAACTTCTGCGGCAGACATAAAATGCAGCACGTATTTTGGGTCACATCTGAAACGCATCAGCTGCAGAAATCAGGCAGAAAAGATTTTTTTCGACGCAAATCTGCTTCTGACGTGTAGCGGGATCCCAAGTTCCTTAATCTTGCTCCTCTATTGACTTTACATGTAAACTCTCTGGTTGCATCTATCGCGTTGGGTGTGTAGGCGGTTATATGTATGGGTGTATGCTCATTGCTGGATTTATGGAAAAACATGAATACAATATTGCATATCCATAATTATTATAATGGATGATTAAATATAACGTAAATTAGAAGTATAATGCGGAAAAAAATATTTTAAAGCCAATTCTGAATTTTACTCAAATACAAATACAAATAATTTCCCCCCCTCAACAAATACAAATACAGATACAAATACCGGCTGCTTTGCACACCCCTAATATATACAACGCACTCAGATGTAGGCCTGGGCAAAAAAATCGATAGAATGAATTTTTATTTATTTTTTTTGTAGGGAATTTTATAAAAAGTAAATTGAATTTTTGTGTAATGGCACATTCGCAGACCAAGGCATTAGCACTACAAACCTATTACAACAATTGAAACAGAATAAATAAACCGAATATGAAAAATGCCAGTCTCTCCAAGACAAACAAAACCACAATGACCAACTAACCTTAGCTAAAAAACAGCTAGCTGTAGCCAAATCCTTTGCACACGTTTCTGCTGTTTGTACTTATGGCTTGTCTTAATAAGTAGAGGATGGGGAATCGGAAAAAAATTTAATCGAATAAAAAAAATCAAATATCTGTGATTTAAATTTTTAGGCCATATCGCCCAGCCCTACTCAGATGCTTAGACACAAACACAAACAGTATTGAAACATCAGCAGTTACCTTGAGCTTTCCTCAGGAGGGTGAAAGATCTCCTCCCCATCCTTCCTCCAAGTCACCTGAAGGGTGTCCTGTAGACTTCTGTCAAACTCTGGCTCGCACTTCAATTGGGCTGAGGTTCCACTGATGATCTCCACATTCTGAGGAGGAGCAACGATTTTTGTTGGGTCTAAAGATGAAACATAATTTCAGGGTGAGAAATCAAAAGAAAAAAGTGATGAGTTATCCTGTTAAAATGAAGACAGAAAAATATTTGTTTGTAATTCCAACCTACTTTAAATAAATCAGGGCAAATTATTTCACAGCTATCATTACTCTTAGAGGAATTGTTTCTGTGACTGGAGAAATAGCCAGTCAAATGGTAATCATCTTGCATTTGTGAAAATGAATTAACCAGATTTCCAGTTCATTTTCAACGCATTATCATTATGATGTAACTCATCGTAACATAAGGTTCTTTCTTTAGCATTGTTATTAAGACTCTGCACTGGAAAACCACAATTTTTTTCAAATATTACATTTAATTGCGACAAAAAACATTGTACTTTTAAATTTAGATGATAGACATGCAGGTAATCTATTCAAAATAACATATCCAGATGATCTGCATAATTGTTTTTAGATTAGCATAACCTTCAAGACCACTTTTTCATTTCATTAGTACTTCTTCAATAACAGATGAATGTAATGATTTTGCAGACATACGTTTCACATCCAGCAGAGCTGTGAGCTTTGACATGCCTTCTATGTTACTGGCTTGGCAAGTATATTTCCCACTGTCACTCTTCTCTGTGCTTACGATTTTCAAGAATTGCCCATTCTCAAAAACTTGATATCTTTCCCCTCCAACAACTGTGTCATCTTTGGTCCTAGAAAGGAAGATTTTAAAAATGTCCATCAAAGAGCATGTACACATTTGTTTAATTTTTCTTTCAAACTCATTTCAAAGTTGAAAAATGTAGGCGTCAAATGTAATGTCTGTCTCCACAGGGCATGCACTGATACTGGTATCGAGTATCGGGGCCGATACCGCATAAAGCACTCGTATTGGTATCTATACCATGAACAGATACTTAAAATGTGGAAACTCCACAGGGGGGTGGGGGGGTGGGCTGGTGCCAATCTCCAGTGATCAGTGGGTGAGAGGCGGAATACACGAATACACCTTGGAGATGTCGCCGGTCCATGACAGGCGAACATAGAGACAGACAGGACAATCAACCGTGCACGTTCAGACTCCCACCTAGGACACCTAAGACGTAACAGTTATGTTTTTGGATTGTGGGAGGAAGCTGGAAGGACATAAGATATATAATATTCTGTTAGATCCATTCTAAATGTGCATTTAATTAAAGAACATTGGCATGTTTGAATTTCTGGCAAAAAAAAAGGAAAGTCTTCTGAGAAGACATTAAACTGTCTATTGTTGAGAGCACAGTGAATATTAATTTTTGGTCAGAATATAATTAAAATATTTTTTTAAGATCAATATCAATAGCAGCTTTATGTCATAACAAATGTTTTTCAATCTGGTTGTAAATATACTCAAAGCAGGATGGGATTGTTTTTGTTTTTTTTGCTCTCTGCTCTAATATTGGTTAAGCTTCGATTTAGTCTGTTTCACATGTTCTAAATCAAGGGGACAAATTGTTTTTTGTAATTTAACACAAAAAAGATCAATAAAATGCGCCATGCGTGAAGTGGTCAAATCATACTCTACTTACCAAGAGATGCTGGATGGAGGAGAGCTAAAAACACTGCAGTTCATGACAACGTCCCCCCCTTCTATCACTGCATACTCTTGCGAGTCCTTTGTCAGCATAAGCGGTCCCATATCTAAAAGCACATTGAGGGAATTGAGATTACAGTGGCTTAAATGTGAGGCTATAAATAGCAGAATACGCAGACCCTCTCTTGAGAATCCCAGCCTGAAACTTGACTCTTTTCTGTCAAGCTGAACAATTTGTAACCAGAATCTCAGGAAGATATTTTTTTCCCAATGAGGCAAAATTGGAATAATATATTTATTTATTTTTACAGCATAGCATATGATATAAACATGCATGTTTGTACAGCACAATACTGTTATAGTGTTTGTGAGATGGCAAAGCAAAATATTCTATAAGTCTATCATTGTCAAAGGAACATTTATTAAATTGCTTCCAGTCACCAGTATTACAGCAAAAAATAATTTAAAGTGTTGAATTCACTCCCTACATTAAATGTTTTTGGTGGTCAACTAACAATAAAACAATGATCAGATGATAATCATTCGTCAGCCAAACTACTTTTGTGAGTTCATCCAACAACCACCTGTGCAACATCGCTAATGCTGTCTTAAACATGCACAAAAACAGGTTAACATTCAGTTTATTATGTGAAATGGCTATTCTGACCAATCATGCAAAAATATATTTAATACAGTAGTACCATGTGTGACTGTGTGTTTCCATTTTTATGTGTAAACAAAATGATTTGTACCTATGTACTATACTCATGACATGACTTTAGTTTTTATTGTATTTCAGGATTTGTCTGTGAAATGTGAAGTTATTTGGTTTAATGTGATTGTATAATGCATTGAACCACGTTTCTGTTATTGGGCCATTTGGGTATGGGATCCTGGGTCTATCCAGAATAACTTGGACCAGCCAGATGTGCTAGTATATATTATTAATTACAGCTATATAACCACGCGTCCTTACAGACAACTAGGATTACATTACATATCATTTCTTTAAATCTTCAACTTTTAAAAGAAGTTATCTGAAATATCACCCACATTTTTAACATGTAGGACAAAACATTCTATAGTAGATGGCAGTATTTCATACTTGAAAAGTCTAGTAAGATTACAAAATGTCAAAGGGGCAAAATTACACATAACCCATGAAGGCAAATACTTAATCAAGTAAAGAGAACTGATCTGACAAATATTTATTTCTGCACAATCTTTCCTTATTGAAATAGAAATGATGTGTTACTGTGAGACCTGGCAGACTGTATATTGGTTCAAATCTTGTGATCTTACTCACTCATGACTAAGACATTAATGTTGGCGAGAACACTGCCGTGTTGATTGGAGGCCTCGCACTGGTAAACGCCGCTGTCCTCTGGCCCGGCTTTGTGAAGCATCACAGTGTCATCAAGCACTCGTCTGTTGTTCACGCTGTCATCTGACAACAACAGAATGTCAAAGACATCAGTAAGAGAGTTACAATTAGTTTTTTCAGGAGAAACTGTGATGACTTTTTTTTCTTCTTTTCAATTGGATTCTTTGTATAAAAGTGCTTTTAATCACCAAAAACCTTTGATTAGAAAATTTGCTGTAATTATCAAGGAAATCTTTTTCAGTGATTATTTGAGGGGGTTTGAAGCAAATCTCAATTAAAATATGAATTCATGTTTTTAGTAAGGACAAGCCATTGATGACAAATTTGAAACTGCAGAATGTTAAATTAATCAAATGGAGAATGTAGTCTTCAGACAAACTCATAATCTTTAGAATTTGTTTTTCATGTTAGGCCTGTCAATAGGCTTAACAGGCTTATTTACCTTGACCTCAAGTTAATTTCTATCTTTAGTAAAAATAATTTGAACCAATCTATTGTGTCACTTAGTTTTTCTATCTTTAATTATGCATCATTTCTCTGAAAAGAAATTAAAACTGACTATCCCTTGGCAAAATGTAATACAGCTATAAGTAAATTCAAAGGTTTCAGTGCACACCTTATGTCAGTATGCTTTTGCCACATAAACTCTACCCAATTAAACCTGTACAGCACTCAATAAAGCACTGAAATTACTACATTTACTCATGATTCTGTGGTTCAAATGTTCCAGGACATGTTTTCTGTGTTTTCATTTATACATATACCAACAGAACAGCAACACCACAGCAACATTTGTAATTTTATACCTTTGAATATTTTTCCATTTCTCCTCCAGGTTATCTCTGGGGTTGGTATTCCATCCACCAAGCATTTAATAAGAACTTCTGACCCAATCACAGACAGCTGGCTCTGAGGAGGTTTTGTGTGCCATGCTGGTGGCTCTGGAAGATGTCGAAAAGAGCTATGTTTTTCATAGCGAAAACAAATGTCATCTGTGTCATTTATTCTGCCAGGAAAGACTTACCTTCCACTATCACGTCAAAGTAATGGACAGCCTGTCCAGCTGAGTTTTCAGCCGTACACATGTATTTCCCCTGATCCGTCTCATCCACTGCAGGGATGGTCAAGAGCTTATTAAAGTTATCCAGCTTTATCCGATCAGTCAGGGTTTCTCCCATCTTCATCCACGTTACAGTTGGAGTGGGACTTCAACATAAAAGAGATTAATAAATTAGAAAATACAACAATAATCTAGACATTCTGGTGAATAAGCATGGGGCAGTTACCAGATTTTTTTTTTAAGTTACAGGCTTAAAACTGCTAAAATATTATCTTCTGCCATCTCTAAGGGCTTAATACGTATTACTAAGATCCTAGAAAAAGTGATACCTAATGCAGTGCCTCCCATCAGCTCTTATTAAGCCAATGGTGTTTTAAAAGCTACTGTTGTCAAGCTCTGAAGCAGCATGCTAGTTCAAAACATTATATCCATAATAAAGATTCATCCTATTATCACAAATTCTGTGTCAGAAAATCATAAACCTTGTTGAAAAAAAAATAACGATTTGCAGTGCAACTTCTATTAACACTGCTGTTGTGTGCAGTGAAGTATTAGAAAATGTTACACATCGTTGTTGAAAAAAAAAATCTATATAAGATAGCTTGATATCCAGGTTATCATACATGACAGTAAAATTCACATACTATCCGCCTGGTATACATTCAAGGTGCAAATCCTCTCCTTTCAGCAACACCTTCACTGTCTGGACACCAGAGGGCAGCAACAGGCTGGGTGCTCGAACTGGGAGGGCTATGGATGCATTTGACAAAAACAAGAATCTTCCTTATTTTTGTGCAAAATTGATCTATCTACAACCCTTAAAACCAGACAAACAACTTATAATCAGTTTTCAGTACCCTGTACCCAAATACAAATCATCATTATCTTTAGAAGGTGAGGGAGAAGGTGTGTGACTATCACTTACTGGCACTGGCACTGTCAGAAGAGTTGTTCTCTGGTTTCACTGAAACAAAAACGAAAAAACAAAATAAAATCAAAGAAGTGACTGTAATAGTGGTGGGGTTGGAAGTGCTTTACTTTATCAATATGCAGATTCTGAGAGACTCAGATTTACCCTGAACATATACATGACAACGCAATCCCCATTTAAAGCATTAAAAAAATGCAGAAACAGAGGTAGATATTCTAATGGTGATTCTAAAAAGGGTGCTAGTGTTTTACATGTTGATTAAAACCTACATTTCTCCACCTCAACGGACATGGGGGTTTTCTGGACAATAGTGCGTATCCTGTTGAAGGCAGCAAAGCAGCCGTAGTCCTTGCGACTGTCTTTCGGTAAGGCATAAGAGAAGTACAGGTTTCCATTGGTTCCCATGGAGACCCGCTCATCCTGCTTTATGTGCTGCAGACCTAAAAACAACATATTTTAATTAATAGAGATTTCAATTTCAAAAGACGTCTGTTCCCTGATTTCTTTTTGCATTTTAAAATCACTTATGGGGTTTAATAACAAAACGGAACACACAAGAGTATAATATGTGATAAATGAAATGGAAACACCCTTAAGCGATTCCTCATCTGATTGTGCTCTATGAAAGCAATTTTGTTTTATACAGATCCCCAGTTCAGTGTGTGGTCTGCCCATGATCTGAGTTTAACTGCTCCGTTTAAAGATTATAGCTGTCAGCCAATGGTGATTTGCCAGTGTGAATGAAAAAACCCAATACAGATTCAGGAAGTACTATTACTAAGCAACAAACTCAAATTCACTTAGATGCATAGTATGAAAATGTTTGGTGAACATCTCAGAAAAAAATAACACACAAACATTTTTAGCATGCTCAGAGGATTGACTCCCCTCACTGTCTCTGGATGCATACATGTACCAATTCAAAGCCAGCGTTGTCACCTAACGTTTTTATTCAGTGCATCAGTAAGCCTCTCAACTCTCGTCTTTAGCACTTAGAAACTTTTGTAGTTGGCTTTCAGACATTTGTCTGGTTTGTTGAAGACAGCTCAGAACATGTAAGTGGTTCAATAGAAAGCAAGACACCCCCCCCCTTTCCCCTACTGTGCAAGCACTTCAGACAAGCTGAGGTTACCTTTTAGACAGTAAATCAGTTTTGTTCTTGAAGGTGGTGGGAAAAGGTTACTGATTGGAGATAAACTTCTGTGTCTCAAGTGGGAAGCTTTAATGCCACTTCAACTTAAATACAGACACTACTCCACATCCTTTGGATTTCCAGGGAGTCATTCAAGGTGGTGCATACATTTCCAAACCTTGTATGGTCCATTTGGAAGAAAATAAACTACTTAACAATGATAGATCTCAGATGACTAACACTTCTTTGAATATACCCCACCCTGTGTTCTTGTAAAGCGATTACTCAGGTGAGAACAAAGGTGAAACATGCCGAGATTTGAATTTTAGTCTGCAGCAAAGGGGCACAACTGCAGTCTATGACTGGATGCAGTCTGCTGGGATTTCTTAAACAGAAAACTTTTAAACTGATTGGAATGTATGTATGATTGAATTGAAATTTCCTTTCTTGTCAAGTGCCTAGAGATGACATCTATTGTGAATTGCCGCTATATAAATAAACTAAAATGAAAACTATTTGAATAGTCCTCATTCCTTTTATGCACCTGAACACCTGAGTGCACACACCAGGAAAGAGCAAAGGAATTCTTAGCATCTCTCTATAATTGTAGATGATTTATGAGCTCCTAATTTCATTCTGTATTGGACCCTGTACATGTCTGACAAGCATCTGCTACACTGCAAGTTGCTTCATCTCTCTTTATCTCTGATTTTCCTCTCCTAAACGGAGCTACATCGACCCTTAGTGCCACAATCTTTAACTCAAAACTGCTATTAAGTTGCAAGCAGCTGAAACCTGATGTTTATGAACACTGTAAAAAAAACATACAATTGTTTTCCAATGTCTGATATTACATCAGAATATACATTTCAACAATAATTTAAATTAGCTAAAAGAAAAAGGCCAAAAAAATCAAATTAACACAAGAAGTTTGACTTATTTCAAAGTCAGAGCTTTAAAGCCACCCTGGTATAATTTCTTTGTAAACTCATACTGGTTAAATCACCAGTCCACATGACATTCTTATGTGGCTTCATGGACCTGCATAGTTCTTGTTCATCCTAAGGTACAATTTCCATTTCGTCAATGACCTAACTTTATTCAAGTATAAACCACATTGGAATAAGAGGATGAAACAGGAGTGGATTTTCTTTACTTCACAACACCACTGCTGTTGAAAGAAAAATCGTCCTGTCCCCATCCCAGAAAGCAAGGTAAAAAAAATTCCCTCCCCAACCCAATCTTGATAAAATGATTCCCGCTTCCTTCCAATCCCATCAGCCGCTCAACTTAACTTTGTTCCCATCCTGGTTGTTTAAATCCAAATGTGGTGGGTGGCTAAGCACATTGTTCCCAGCTATCTCTGACAGAAATTAGACAAAATTGAACCAGAAAATTGCTACATAGATGTTGCCAGATGATCTCACACACTAATCTGCATATTAATTATGTCATCACATCCATGTGATGGCATAATCAACCATGAGGTGTTCTTTATTTTCTCATTCGACATCCAATACAAAAAAAGCAATTTGCGATTTAAAATTAAAATAGTTTGCAAAAACAGTTTGCTCCGATGTCTCCCTATAAAAGAAGCCATAGAAAAGAAAGGGCAGCCTCTTTGGGTAGAGGAAAGATAGCAGAAACAATAATAAGAACAAACTGCTACAGACTGTCTGCAAGAACAGCCTGTGGATCACATCAGGGGCGTGACCATCATCTCAGAAGTGAGAGGGACGTATTTTTCAGAGGTCTATTGGGAGCCTAAGTACTCCCCATCTACTTCCAGTCCACGGGTCCCCTACTGTCCAAAGAACTGAATGAGAGTCAATGGAGTGATGAAACCTTCTCATCTTCTAATCACAGTTGAATTCTGCCATGGACTTAACAGTTGATTTAAGTGAATTTTAAAGACACAATTTTGATGCAGAGAAAGCAAAGCAATTTAACCGGCAGCAAACGTTACTATAGGTTTTATGTGAAAACACATACACTACAACTGAAGATGAAGAAAAAATGTTTTGAGTTAAGCAAGGTTAACATCCTTGCTCCAGGATGAAGGAAGCAGAAATAAATATGGAGAAAACCACTATAAATCTGGCCATTTGGAAAGTCGCAGCTATACAGAGGGAAAAAGTCAGTCGAGTGAGAGCCAGCATGCGGAAGAAGCTCTACAAGGTGTCGGCGGATATGTCTAGTGCTAGCTCTAGAAGTAGCTACATGCTACTTCTGATTTGTAGTCATTTTAATGACACTTTTTTTTACATGATAATGAATCACAATTCACATGAAAGACAAAGTTGAAACTCATATCATTAGTTATCATTTAAATTGAGGTACAGCATATGTGATTCATGGCGTAAAGCAAAGCGGACAAGAAAATAATTTTAAAGCTCCAAAGACTTTCATTCATTTTTCTTTCTGCCAGAGGACCAAGGGGCCAACTGGAAGGGGAAGAGAGTTTGGTTCCCTACTGAGTGATTTATCATCCTCTCACATTCAATCACGCCTTTCCTCAATGACAAAAGAACCATTTAAATCACTGTTGCCCAGTACGTGGCTTAATTATCAGCACTATTAGTAATGGTTCTAATACAAACGTATTAATCATCATTACATTATTACAACTATTAATAAAATTAGTAGTGAAGGGCTCTCCCAGCTGAGCATTCAATCTAGAGAGATTTAAGTAGAAGTCAGACGCTTCAAGTTTATGCACTGGCTTCAACAAATCACAATATTAACACAATCATGACAGATCAACTCTTCAGAATAAATGTTTTGTACAGGCTTCCAAACTGATTTACACATAAACATTCAACATTTTAATATTGTACAAAAGTAGCATAATTTCAGTAATTCAACTTGAAAAATGAAACTAAATATGATGAAGACTCATCAATGCAAAGTGAGATATTTCAAGCCTTATCTGTTATAATTATGATAATTATGGCTTACAGCTAATGAAAACCTCAATTTCAAAATGTCAGGAAATGTGAATATTGTGAAAAGGTTCAATATTTTAAGATCAAAGTATCAAGCTCTAATCAGGTAATATCACCATACACCAGCATCGTGGTCTTCCATAACACCTCAGAAGTGGCACAAGCTGATAGCATCTATATACCATACTGCATTGAGGCAGGAAGTGATGCAAAGTGGACCAAAACATGTACTGAGTATTTATACATGATTAGACTTTTCAAAGTCCAAACCTTCTCTATTTCAAGTCCTTGTTCTATTGAGTTTATGTAACAAACTCTTTTTCTTAGATTTTTAATTTTTAATTTTCATAAACTATACGTCATAATCATCGAAATTATAACAAATAAAGGCTTGAAATATCTCTCTTTGCATATAATGAATCTATATATAAGTTGCATCTTTTATGTTGAATTATTAAAATAAATGAACATTTGCACAATATTCAAATTTTTCAAGTTTCAGCTGTGCATCAGTTCAGTGTTGTCTAATAATATACAGACAAAAAAGGATTTTTGAGTGTGACAGTATTTCTGGAAAATCTGTTATAAGTCTTTCCTGATATCTGCTTAGTTTCTATCAGCAACTGATCTCTTTGTCTCCTTACAGTACCTAGACCCTGCATCATCATACCAGCTGCAGCTGCTGCCCTCACGTCTCCTCCCTGACTCTGATCGTTCTATTAACAAGGACAATACGATTTCTCTCAAATATGTGGATAGCAATAGTGAGCACAAGTTCTGCACAGAAATAAAAGAGGACAGGGTTTACTCCAAGCATGAACTAACTGGGAAGTTATGTTAGTTTGTAAAATTAGTTTTGTTAACTACCTTAAAATGACATATTTGCATGTATTAACTTGCTATCATTTAGCTAATATTACCTGCATGCAAAAACAAAACTCAGTTTAAACCTAGTTTAGAAAAATCTCTGCAAAGTAGGTTGCCTTTTGCGCTTCTGGCTGGTTTGCTTAACAAGCTGCTCTGTAGCACCTGTAGCACCTGTAGAACCTGCGATGCCTGCATTAGCATGTGTGTACTTAAAGTGCGTTTAAAGATTGCTCGTAAAAATATGTGACCGCACATTAAATGGGAGTAACAGCAGATAAAAGTGCGAGGGACAGAGGGCATCAACATGGAAAGTGCCAGAGACATGTCCCAGGTTTACCCTGCAGCGGTTACGCCAATGGATCACATATTATTTTGCCTGAAATAAAAATAATATTCTCCTGTACCAGAACTGGTACAAACCCTTTTAAACTAAATTTATATTTCTGAAAAAAAAATGATATAGCTTACAAATTAATAGAGAGAATGTAGTTTTTGTTTTTAAGTACTTTGTAAAGATAAGTAGGGCATATTTAGTATGCATCAAACATTGCTTCTCAACAATTATGGTTTATGGTATTATTTTAAGTGTTTTTTCTGATTTTTCTTATGGAACTCACCATACATTTCAGACGTTCCTCAAATGCATCACAGGTGTACGTATACAGTGTACAGTACACAGTGCTGGAGCGTCTGCCTTTTTTCCCATTGAAGAGTGAAGGTAAAGAACTTTGTTTGTGTATGGCTTATAAAACAAAGAATTATATACCTACAGATTTCTTTTTTCTTTTGGATTTATTTTAAATATCATGCAACTGTGTTTCTTAGTAGGTGAAATGAACCAAGAAGTTTATGATTGGTCAGTAGATGTACTGTCATGAGCAGCTGTGCAGTGCGCACTGATGACTACTTGCTTTAGTCAGGTGACTGCTAACAAATCAGCTGCAAGTCAAACAGAAATGTGAATATATTAAAATGATACATTATATATCTATAGTCAAACCGTCTATATTGAAGGTGAACTTAAATGTGTGTTGTTGTTTTTTTTTTTATTCCCGCTCTTGCCCATTCCTGTTGATTATTTTTCCTGCATTGTCCTAGTAGCCTAACATGATTATAAAAAACTTCACTCCCATTTTACGGGAATCCTGCAGGAATCACGGACCCACTGGGATCCCAAAAAATTGTGAGCCTCTAATTAGAATGCCCAGCCATCATGCCATTTATGAGAGTGTCATTATCTACAATCAAAGTAGAACTGCGCTGAAAGGGCACCCAGCAAGGAAGAAGCCATTACTCCAAAGGGCAACCTAAAAATACAGAATATATTTTGCAAATGCATTCAGGAACATTCGCCCTCATTTATGAGACATGTCCCGTTTTCTCATCGAAAATAGCATTGAAGTATTTGGGCATGATGACCAACAATAAAAAATTGTGATTGTCATTGAAACTTTGCGTGTAGAGCTGAAAAGGTGTGTGAGATTAATTTTCATTTAATATAGTGGACATACATTGTGGTCTCAACAGTGTGTTCATTTACAATACAAAGAAATATTATTGATATTTAAAACCTATTCTATGTTTGCTTGCTTTGTATGTTTGTTATTAAGATTACACCTTCTAGAGAGATTTTCGTGGGGTTTTGCTTTTATGTTTTTGTACATAAGAAAAACCATTTAGAAAACACAAAAAGAGTGTTTTATAATGTTGCAGCAACCTAATTCTTTTTATTTAACTGTGGATATGGAAATTAAATTAGGAAAAGAAAAGCTTAACATTTGGCTTAAGCATTTGTATACTGGACAGGAGTATTTAACTATTAAACTCAAGTGCTTCAATGCAAGGATTAAAAACATCTTCTTAAAGCCTGACCATAACCTTTTACTAAAAAGGTCAATTTCATTCACTATAAATGATTTCCTCTTGCACAACATTTACAAACACTTTGATCCCAGACTGTTAATTCCTTTAAGACATAGTAAAGGTTCACGTTGCATCAACCGTCTAAGGTGAAAGCACACATGTTTTGCATCTGGTTTGAAAGGGATATACATGCAAATTATGTCTCTAGGCTGGATGAATTACACACATACCTCAAAAATACAGCAGAACAGCAAGAGTTAATGAACACACAACAGTCCTTCATTTTTGCTGCATTTTTGTCAAACACTGTTCCACATTATTTTGATCATGAAAACAACAATGCTGCATACAATATCTGTATCTTACAGTATGGTAGAGACCTGATGGCAGAAGTTGATGAACATGCTTGTCTGGTTTCACTTCTTAAAACATTTTAGCCAGTGGATTAACTCATCACAACCCATTCAAAAGTTAATAAGGTTTTATCAAGCTTTGTGGTTATATAAAACAAAACTGCCACAAATTAACATTTGTAAATGAAAAACTTATGAAGACAAACTCGGAATATAAACAAAGGTGATGCAAGCAGATAATTATTTTCCTAAAGCAATTAAGTCCACTAAATGTCAGTGCATGAACGTTTCCTGGTATGTCACTGAAGTTACATATATCCTCACATATAAAAGCATATTACAGGGGCCAGTAAACGTAACATGATTTTGGTTTGTGAGAGAAAGCCAACACACAAGCTCCCTACAGAAATACCACTGCTGTGGTTTGAACTCCAAACATCCTTGTTGCAAGGCTCTAGTACTTCCAAGAGTATCACCCCTGCTCTCCACCGACATGTAAGCGGTGAGTCACGTAATAAACATGTTTTACTCCCGAGTTTAGCAGCGCGTCCCTTCCTACTGAGAGCGTTTTAGACGCATATCACACGCGAATGCATTTCACCCATCAGGTCACAGGAGATCACAGGAGAATTGCAACTGCATAACTGAGTAAGTTCTATGTTGAAAAAAAATATTCTATGTTAAGTATCATAAACTTACCATCCACTCCCAAAAATGCAGATATTTATGTTCATGCCTTCTCCTTTCTCCTTGTAAAAATGATCACTGGTATCTCATAAACTGGGTGATTCTTCACTGCAGGCATTAAATTCTCGTCCGTGAATTAAACCAACAAATTAGTCCCACAGACCAACTAACTTCAACCCTGTTGTCACAGGTAGTGGCGTTTTGTTTTGTTTTTTCATGGTTAAGCAATCAGACATCTGCACTTGTCTTTTATTTTTAAATGTTGTAGATGCTTTACACTACTACCATTCCTTATTTCCTGTCTGGTCTGTACTAAACCGAGCGTTACGCGTTTTAGAAGCGTAGCACGTACAAAATAGACCTTTAGATGTGTGTTGCGAAACAACACTTCTGAGAGGCGTCTAATTCATGCTGCTTCACATCTGGTGGAACAAGGCCTATTGACTATAAAGGCAGCTATTCGCTGGCTTTATAGTCGTTACACGGACTTTACGCACTGCTTATACATCCAGTGGAAAGCAGTGGTCACTGTGCCACCTAACGTTGAAGTTGCAAGTTCTGGTTCTGCCTTTTTACCTCAAACTGAGCACACTGTCATAAATAAATTCAAATTTTCCAAGCAGAATCTAAAAAGTTTTGTTATGGTCAGCTTGCAGAAGACAAAACTCATTCCCTGAATTCCTTAGATTTTATAAATACCAAAAGTGTACATTAAGCTAATACAAATTAAAAGACAACAAATTTGAAAGAGTTAAGGATTCACAAGATAACTGTAACCAAAGCAACTCATTTGATTCAAACTAACCTTCTTGTGTTTATTTTTTGCACCTCTATATGTCTTAAGCTTTGTTTTCTGCAAGTATGAAACTCCAGCACATGCACAAACTTGAGTTTCTATAAGAAGAATTTTTTTACAGGGGGACAAAACTGAAAGATTTACTAGTTAAAAGAGTAATTGGTGAATATGAATGTACAAGCTATAAACTATGTGTACACATGGTTCCGGAGCAAGTTTCAAGTAAAGCCAGGATTTAGCAACACAGACAGAAAGCAATTTAGTTATGAACTATGTAATGTCATAACCTGAAGAACAATTTTAGGGGTATGAATATTTTTGCGGGAAATGCCAGACCAATTCTGCTGCAGAAGCAAAACAAAAACAAAATGTTAATGACTTAAAATAAGATATACATCCATTATCTATGCTGCTGGTGCCTATCTCCAGAAGTCATCTGGCTTGACTGCCAGTACATCACAAGGCAACACAGAGACAGACAAGACAAACAACCATGCATGCACAGATTTACACCTAAGGACAATTTAGAGAGACCTGACAGTTTAGAGTTATTCTGGGAGGAAGCTGGAGTACCCGCAGGGAAAACACATATGCACAGGTAGAAAATATAAACTCCATGCAGAAAGACCCCAGGCTGCGATTTGAACTCAGGACCTTCTTGCTGTAAGTCAACAGTACTACTAAGTGTGCCACAGTGTAGCCCCAAATTAATATATCTTAAACATTAATTCCTTTACTCAAATGAACTAAGAAACATATCAATTATAGTAATAAACAGGAGCATGATGGCTTACCAATAGTCATCCAATAGATTTGACGCGGGGCCACACCTTCTGGGGGATTACAGTGCAGAGTAAACGGCTCACCCTCCTTAACAACAACAGTATCCAATCTTTCCTTTGGGAACTTGGGTGGATCTAATGAAAACAAACAATGAAAAAAACCCAATCCACTGATTTCATGATGATTATGAGAAACTGTCACTGATCTGATGTTTTTGTGTGACTTCAACTTACTGGGAACTATGATTTCGATCTCTTCCGTCATGGCAGTTCCCAACTCGTTGAACGCAAAGCATCTGTATTTACCCCTGAACTGGGTAAAGTGCTTGTTGTGAAACATGAATGTCCCATTTCTGTTGTCTGTTTTGACTGTTGGGATGTTTGGCAGGTTAAGCTCCTGGCCATCCTTTGTCCATCTGTATCTGTTGGAGCAAAATATGTACCCAAACTTAATCAGTGATTTATTGTTTTGGGTTTTTGTGTAACAGTCTTCTGATTTATCTAATATGTGCAAACTGCAAACACTTACTTTGGTGGTGGGTTACCTCTGGCTTTACATCTGATGGTGAGTGTATTGTCAAAAGGAAGTGCAACGATCGGACCTGCTGTATGGCTAATTATAATTGGAGGTTGCTCCACTTTAAAGTCAAAACACACACACACACACAGGTAAATCAAAGCAGTGGGCTTAAGTTTCAACTCAGATATAATTTACACATTTGAGTAAGTTTTTGTTTGTTTTCAGCTGCTTCTTTCTGCTTCATGTGAAATGGACAAAATAACTGTACAATCTGAGCATTACTGAATCAAGCGTATGAATGCTTGATTGTCATGCATTCCTTGCTTTAAACAAGCCTTCCACCTTTGCCACATAAACAATTTACCTCAAGCTTTCAATTGGTTGCTAAGAGTTTTAAAAGGAGTTAACATTCCTGCTCAAGAAAGACAAACAACTGTGTTTTGACATTAAAAAATAAACAAGATATTTTTATATATATTTCATTTCACCTAAGCCTTGGAAGTCAGTATGACATAATAGGACTCTTTCAGCAAGCATTACTAATTATAATGTCATTTTTCTTTCTGTCAGTCTTACCTTCAAAAGGAATGTCAAGGCCTGCAGCCCTGGACATAAAGGCCCAAAGCAGAACCAACCACAGATCGCCTTCCCACCTCATCACCCCCGAATGGTTAATAAAGAAAATCAGGAAAAATGTTCGGATCAGCTGTTGTCACTTGGAATTTATAAGGCACAGTGGACCTGCAAATGTGGGGGAAAAGAACGTATGTTTAACAATGCAAAGAATCAGGATATGCTCACAGATCTGGCATGCAAAATTAGCTTTCTTGGGGGTATGATGACGTTGTATGTTTCAACATTAATAACACCTCAATATTTGTAAACTATGTCTTATAAAGTATTCCTGTCGATATCAGACTTTATTGTCTAAGCTGTCATTATGAACCCTAAACATCAGGTGAGCGTTTTAAGCTTAACTTGTTGACTACATTTAGACGATTGTCTCACTGATTAGGACTCTTATTTCAAAGTAATAAAGTAGTACCTATATTTACATTTTGTGTGTACATAATCAACTAATAAAACTTGTTTTTTGGGGGAAACCAATGACTGATTATAAAAGCATTGAAGAAACCTCTGCTACTTTTGAATTACATGCATGAGAAGAAAATTAAATTAGACAAACAGTATTACTCAACATTTTGAGGGAGGATTTCCATGTTTATGTCTAACACGTTTAGTTTGCTGTGCTATTGACTGTTGGAAGTGAAAATTAATACCATAGCTAGATCAACTGTCAACATTTCCATGTCTGCCAGTCCAAGCAAGTTAAACTCATAATGAGATTGCACAAGCTAAAAACAAGTCTCTAAAATCTCTAAAATATCATCACAGGAATCGACACAGCAGGCTGTTCTTATTCAGATCAAAGTATTTGCCTGTGCAATCAGAGAGGGATCACACAAGTTTAACTATCATATGATTTGGGTCCAGAGGAAAATCTTCCTCTTTAAGAGAACTCAAAGGTCAGACTGACATTTGTCAAAAACAAAGATTATAACGAATTAAACTTCTGAAGAAAATGTATTTGGAGGGATGGGTCTAAATAGTTATTTTAACACAAGAACAGAGGACATGTTTGGAATTAAACAGATACTGAGTCCAGGCAAAGCAGCTCCGACAAGCTGTGAATCAAAGAGGTGGACGTCTAATGGTTCAAGCACACTTTGCTGCAGCATGATGTGTGGGGCTCACCATCATATAATGCACCATGAATTCTGTGTACCAACAGGTGCTAGTAGAAAATGTGAGATCATCCGTTAAAAAGATTTAAGCTGAAACAGTTCTGGACCCGGCCAGAAGACATTAATCCAAAACATACCAATAAATCCACCAAGAACTAACTGAAAATTAAGAAATAAAGAGTCCTTTGATAAGTCAAAGCCAAGATATTGATGTTATTATGATACTCTGAGACTTTTTGAAACAGGCTGTACATGCAAAAACAAAGATGAAATGCTTCTTAGTTAGAAGTGTGGAGTGGGGATGAGTTTTCTCAGTCAGAGATGAGTAGATGGCAGTGATAGTATCTCTAAAGCTATTTGAACCGAAAAGAGAAGACTGGCTTTAGTAGAGGACAGGATGCCCTTAGTTTACTCTCAGCAAAATCGTTTTAATTAACATTCATTGTTTAACCTTAATGTCAGTGCCTGCAATTGAATAGCTGTAGCTCTTAGAAAAGTCTGACATATGCAATCATACTTAATAAATTAGAATATGGTACAGGTCCAATGAGGTTCATTAATCAGATACATTTTAAAAAGAACTTTTCTGAACATATTAAAGACCACAAATAGGTGTTAAAAATGTTTTTTTTAATTGTCTGATATAATATTCTAATCTTAAGTGTCATGCTGTTGTTACTTATAGCCAGAATTCTTTCAGAATTAACATAAATAAAAGCTTGAAGACATCAGACTGTGTATTTTATCTGTATACCATGTATCAATTAGGGAACTGAGATGAAAAACTGTTCAGTAATAAATATGAGTGTTAAAGTGAGTATTTCTTAAAAGAAAGGAAAACAGAAAATTGGGGGTTCCTAATTGTTTCTATGACCTATTTGACAGTATTTCTATAGTCAGTGAAGAAATTAATGACTAGATATGAACGATTTATAAGAGTTATAAAAATCCAAAAACTGTTTAACCATTAGCCAAACTAGAGGTGGGGTCTATTTTGTAGTTTCCTCGTGGTGTAAAGCGCTTTGGGGTCTGTAGGGAGTAAAGCACCGTACAAATGCAGGCCATTTACCATTCTTACAGAAACGCACAGATTGCATATTCATTTGCATATTCATCAAGGGCAAAAGCGTTAAATGTGCCTGCTTATGTAAGGGATCTCTTTAAATTCCACACGCCTTGGATAGTACTTCGATCGACAAGTCAGTCTAAAGACAGATTCTTTCAAACACAGATTAGGATTTGCAAAATTTCTCCTGTATTTCTGAAACTAAAAACTGGGAATTTTTAATATTGTCAAATTCTTGTTAAAACTTCATCTCTTGAACCTAGTATCATGCTTTGTGTCTTGACCTGGAAGCATTAGCAATGCCTCTAGGGTTGAGCTTACATATATAAAAAATGTTTTGATGAAAAAACATAGTCTTTTACCTAGTAACTGCTAATTTGTCTCTCACAGTTCAAACGCTGCAACTTGTAAAAAAAACTAAAATAAACCAAACTGGACTCATAGGGCACCTTTAACAATAACAGACCCAAAATTCTTTTATTTTAGGAAACTGAGTTAAGGTTCATAAGGGGCTTTTGAAATATTCTGACATTACCTCTCCAGCTGAGATCATAATATTAAAAATTCGTAAAAATCAGGGAATGCTCTCAGATCAGTGTGCAAGTTCAAAAGATTGTATTACAATGAGGTGCTCTAGACTCCAGTGACGAGACAGAAAATAAGATGGCAACATTAAAACACAGTACATGTTAGGTTTTCACAACTTGGGCACTTAAATTGGTTAAATAAAGCCTCAAAAGTTTTTTTTCTACAACAGATATGTAAAGGCGATGGAACATTTCTGTTACATTTCTAAATTGCCTGATAAAATATTTAGTCTTTTGCTGTGTAACTTCTCACAGTTTTTTTTTACATCTGTTAGAATAAATATGTGATCAAATTTGACATGAAGAACAAAATGTTGTAATAAGGTTTGAAAAACCTGCACAAAACAATGAGAGACACCCTGTTCATTGTTTTGATACCAGATAACAGGAGACAACTCGTCATGAGACAACCATTTGAACTGTTAAGCTGGCTGGTGGCATCCCATGACATGCTTACTGTAAACTCAAATGGCACAGAGGCTTAGCTGTTGTCTGCTACAATCACTAGATCCAAAATGGCAGTTTATAAATTGGACTAAGTCGGTCAGTGTTTCACAGCTTAGTCCTCACGGCGCTGAAACTGCGGCAACCGGGGTGCCTGCGCCAAATGGGTTCACCCTGCAGTTAATCCTACTATCAGGAGAATAAATGCAGGGACCTCCAGCAGTCCAACAGTATAATGCTGCAGAATGGCAGTAAACTACTCGGAGCTCTCTGGACAACCCAATTGTTTGGGGCTAGATTTGGAATTAAGCTTCTTTATTTTAGTATCAGTTAAAACAAATTAAGAGATTGGGCATTATTAGCATTCTGGTCTTTGGGATTGCTTTATGTGAACTAAAATAAAAACTAATCTGGTTCTGGATTTATCTTTACTTCACAGCAATAATATATTATTGCCTCTTCCAATATACAGCTCTGGAAAAATTTGAGGAGCTCTGCAAATTTTGTTAATGAGTGACATGCACCATAAAGCAGTGTCTATTACATTTTATCATAAGCACAGATAATTCTGCTTAATGAGGTACAGATTGGGTCATCATCCGAACTCAACGCCAATGTGAAAGATTTGATAAAAACATCCAAAGATGCATTATGGTTGTGACTGATAATTGTTCTACCTAACAATCATCTTCTATCCCTAAAACGAAATTGTATTGTTTAAACAAATACAAACTTGCTTTCTTTGTATCAATTATTGTCTGAAAATACAAGATATACATGGGACAAAATCATCAAATAAATTGTACTTGCAGGTGACAAAATATTTTGTTTGTTCATTTTAATTTGAACTTTTACCAGCTCAACAACAAGCTAAACATAAAACAAATACAAACACTGTAGAGCTGAAACTTTAAAATGGTAATGAAGGCTTGCAGTATTGAAACAAAGACATTCAATCTCCAAAATGTTGGATGGATAAAATTTTGGAGGTCAGTTGTCCTTTTTTGTCTCAGTTCCCACATTCTCAGCAAAAAAAACAGGATATGTTTCACTCTTATTTGATTTGATCACTTAATTTATTTGTCGTACTGAGACAATTTTAATGAATAGGCTTGGCCCAGTCTGTTATTGATTAAAAATCAGTGGATTTTTTTCTGTCCTATTTACAATAGAATTAAACTAAAAGAGAAATCATGGTAGTAAAATACTTATTTTGCTAAATAGGTAACATTTTCCAACTTAAAATGATTTGAATTTAGCCTCAAAAGGTTTTACCCTAAAAAATGTCCATTTGCATCAACCAGATGTGCTGGCTGGCCAAATCTGTATCATTCTTTATCATTGCGCTCAGGGACTGCACTTTTAAAAACCCTTGCTATTAATGATAAAATTAGAAGAATATAAAAATGTAGTTGTAGTATTTTATAGATTTTCTGGGGTGTATGCAAAGTGAGAGATTGGCAGAAATATTTTCACTGTCAATTGGGTGTTTAATTGAAGTCAGAAAAGCACATAAATGCAAAAGCCTGTTGAAAATTAAACTGTATTTTCTAAAATATGTGAAATATCTGTGATTCATTCAGGCTGCAAGAGAGCAAGAGAGAACCGAACTTAAAACAGATAAGAGAAAGACTGAACAGAGTGCAGGAAAATTGCCCTCTTTTATACTTTTTTAATCTTAACTTCCATGTTGGAAACTTCTAAAAACCTCAGTTAAGACAGCGATCTACAGTTTTTTTGTTAATGACAGCTGTTAGTAATATGCATTGCTACTACATTAGTCTCTAATATGTGTGCTCGACACATATTTTGATGTGCACAATTATCTTGTCTGGGTTTAAATAGATATGTAAAAGATTTTGGATGTTGTCTCCAAAAGCCTCTAAATATCTACTAATGAGGCAATGAGTTTCCATTTATATTAACTCAAGCAGACTAAAACAAACCAGCAGTGTATACCCACAGTCCTCAAATGACACGAGAAGTCTGTTGTTTTATTCTGGATTTCTGCTGATCCTCAAAACACAGCAATAACCCAAGGCAGTTTTTATTCACGAGCAGCAAATCCAGCGCTTTACTGCTACACGCCCAAAGAACATTGTGGAGAAAGCAAACATCTAAGCTTTGTAAGGACATGGAGGGCTGCAAACCATCCTCTTCAATATTAAGCCAAACAAACCCAACACCATTAATTTCAAAAGAATAAATCCTTGGAGTGCAGAGCACCATGGGGTGCCTATGTAAACACATAATAAAGCATTTGTTTTTGAAGCTAGGGATCTATTACCTGAACACATGGCAGATCACAGTCACAAATCCGCAGGGATTGTATTACCTAAGCCATTAGTCGGCCACAGGCATGAAGAGTGTCACTACTACACGACTAATCCGGGCAAACACATGCTCTACACAGTGACTCCCACACCTCCTTTCTTCCCTCCTATAATAAAAACTAAAATCTCAGTTGAGGACGGCAACTTCAGCACAAACTGTAGATTCCAGCAGTAATAGGCTTGTGTTACCTACTCAAATTCACAAAGAGGAAATATTATTTCCACAGAAAAATCTAAGTTTTCTTTAAGTAACCGATACTCACGGTTTTTGAGTCATTTTACATCTCCCACCTTTGCCAGGGGCCTGAGGCAGACATGTCCATATAAGAATAATAAAAAAAACAATCAGTAGTTCACGCGAACAACTCTTTCACTCTCTCCCTCTGTGTTTGAACAAACATCTCTAACGTGTCCTTCCTCTTTCACCTCACAGTGCCCTTGTCCTGCTGCACAGACACGCCTCATCCCCACTGCTCCACTCGAGCCACTAAAGAAGCGACAGGAGACTCACTAAAGTGACATATGTCGCCAAAGCCTCTCACTTGGCAGAGAAATTCTCAAATCCCTCGACAATGACCGGCACAAAGGTTGCACAGTGGGGGGTGGGAGGAATTCTCAGTTGGTGTTAAAAAAAAATATGAGTGGAGAGGAAGTAAATGCCAGTCTTACACTATCTGTCTCACTCTTTTTCATCTTTTTTTTCTAGACCCTTCCATGCTGCCACTGAAACTTGAGTTAGGCCATTTCAACTCATCTTACTCCTAGCGATTTTATTGCAGTGTGTCTTAGTTACATTGAGGAGGAAGCTTAGCATTTTACTTAAAGGCCAACACCTTTTGTGTTCTTTCAATTCCATGCTGTGTTTCAGGCTGTTAGGAAACCTATCAGAGACAGACAGAATTATATTGATACAAATAAGATTCTTGCCTCTATAATGTTTTTCTTTAAGTTTTGAACTCTGGTGAGTTCTTTATTTTAGTCAACAGCTATAAACAGTATACTCTTATTAGAACCAAGGTAAAGATTCACCTAACATACTATAATAGAAAATATGACGTTTTTTTTTTTTTTTAAAGCGATCATAAGTCAAATGTATGAAATAATTACTGCAATTACTAGTCTTTTTTTTTTCTTTTGCATCATCCAAGCAGTAACTTATTTTCTAAAACTTACTGGCTAGTAGATGGGTGTCAATGTCTTTTTTGCACTGCCATACTACCAGTACCTACCATTAGCATTCTGCAGTTTTTTCCAAAACTATATTTTATAATAAACCATAAATGTTATATTTTTTTTATTTGCTTCTCAAGGCAGCATATTATTTGACATTTTTATGTAAATATTTCAGATTGTAGTTAAAGCTCACCTGTGTCTCCTTGGTGGGGGATGTTTAACTGAAACAGGACAAACCAATGCACAAACTGCTTCACCCACCCAGTGTTTTCTCAAATAATAATAATTTAAGCTGTAATCACCAAGAACAACAGGGTGTTTTCCACTAACAGCCCCACTTTATCTTTGTATTCAGTAAACAACAGTAGAGAACAGCAGCATAATATTAGAATTGCACCTTCATCGCTTTCAACACACTCTGTGATGTGCTGCATTCTTGGCACTATAATTCGTATCAGCTGTACACAATGAGACTCCATCAACAGGCTGAATCTAAACCTATTGAATTCAAACGGTAAATTCATAACAATTGAAATTAATTGCAATATTGCATCCTAAGCAATACTTTGCAATAATGTGCATATTGCTTTTGTGATGGCATGGTCATTACTGTATGGTGCATACAGTTTTCAGGCTACTTTGTGCAGACAGATAGCTGCAAATGTCCCCTTCAAAATAAAGGTTTGATCAGGCCAAATTAAAACCGCCATTTTTGGCATTCTTACACTGACTAATCTGTTGTACCATACCACAGAAAAATGGCTACTACGTAAACTGTACGATTAGTGAGCAGTTTTAATAGAAAGATATAAATATTTGTAAAAAGATAAACCAAGTCCTACACAACCTCACGTAAGGGCTTAAGCTTAGTTTATACTTCACCATCTGCGTAGGTACAGATAGACACAACATTATTTTCCTTTGACGCAAGGGCTCTCCGGTCACCTATGCAAGGATGGACGAACTACATTTTTTTGAACTATTCATAAAACACAATGGAGCCTATGTCTGTGATTGGTCAGCTCAACATCAGCCCCAGATCATTCCATCAGAACAGTGCAACCCAGTCAATGTAATTCATAGTCAATGTAGCTTTTGGGCAGAACATACTTTATATTAAATGGATAATTTATCTAATATGGTCCTTTGCAGATTTTGAACACCAGGTGGTCTAGAAAACAGCAAAACAGACAGCTGTGTTTGTTTACATGCATTTTTAGAGTATTGTGAGATGCGCTTATAGTAAAGATCAATCAAAACTCACACTCTGTTGGCCACTGCTCCTTGTGTGGAAATAAGTTTACATGCTGAAGTAAATCAGCTATCAATAAACAGAGAACCAGAAAATGTCTGCACCTCTTGCTGTCTTGATGGGGAATTGTTTTGCATCGCTGACACCAATGGAGAGGTATAAAAGGAATACGTCCCCATCAATACATGTGTGTGAGGGTGCCAACTTGCTGACGCAGAAATATAAACTAAGCTTTACAAGTTTAATAGTAAAAGGACAGCATCATTTGGCATGTAATGCATTTAGAACTGCCTTTCTAGATGAGTAACACATTGTCTGCAAACCAGACTAAATTCCCTGTTACTGCTGAAGGAGAGTCTGGACATAATTACACACTTCATTTAAGACCTTTTTTTCGCATCAAACAGACTTGGTTTATGTCTAACGAAGTATGCTTCTATAAACTTTAGACAAAACTTTAAAGCCTATTTTCAAAGTTAGAAGCACACTAACTAAAAGTTTTTGAGTAGATAAAACAAAAACAGGAAAGAAAATAGAAAAAACATTATTTCCTGAAGAATAAAAACTTACATTGGGAAACAGATTTTCTTCAACTGTTTAAAGTAGGATAGAAATACGAAAAAACCTAGGAAGCTAGACATACTTAATATATCATCACTCAGGCAAAAACGTTGCATCCACATCTTCAGTCATTTTAGTTTTCTAATGACATTCAACTCATTTAAAAAACCTTGAATTCCTGAGTACAAAATAATCTATGGGAATTGAATATTTGGGATTTTTTCATGCTGCAACACATTCTCTATAATATGCCATAGTGAAATTAAATAAGGCAACATAACTGAATAAGTACTCCACTGAACGTTTTTAAAAAATATATCTAGCTTGTCTATATTGATCTATATGTAACATTTTGGTTGACATCTATGTGGAGTTTCAAACATTTAAAATATTTCTATATTTAAGAATAAAATTTAAATAACACCAAGGCCAGGAATTGAACTGAGGCCCTTCTCAGACCTGGCGCTGGGAGTCTCAAAACCCTCCCAAAACAAAAGGCCTTGACCTCTCATTTGACCCCCCACCCCCTTTCTGATTATATATATATATATATATATATATATATATATATATATATATATATCTTGTTCACAGGAATCTATGTTCTAAGAGCAGAATTGATGATTTTAATATAATTTTCATTATTTTAGCATGATTTTAATTGCTTTCTCCTAAGCATGTAAAAATGTACATACATCGTCTCACCTTCTCAGACCTGGCGCTGGGAGTCTCAAAACCCTCCCAAAACAAAAGGCCTTGACCTCTCATTTGACCCCCCACCCCCTTTCTGATTATATATATATATATATATATATATATATATATATATATATATCTTGTTCACAGGAATCTATGTTCTAAGAGCAGAATTGATGATTTTAATATAATTTTCATTATTTTAGCATGATTTTAATTGCTTTCTCCTAAGCATGTAAAAATGTACATACATCGTCTCATTTCGTCCTATGGCGAGACATCACTTCAAAGACAAATAAACAACTTTTACCATGTTAAGTGGATTAAATAATTATGAAAACATTGCATAATATAACTATATAAAAAAAAAAAAACATTTTCAAATATTTTTTCTCATTTTACACAATATTTCCACTGGAGTGAGTGGTAAAAGACAGCACAAGTAAAGAATACAGTCAGAAAACAGCTGTGAAAAAAATAGATATGCAGAATTTTAATGATCATTCTTTTAGAATACTTGTTAAACTTCAAACACAATTGATTTGAATTTGAAATCAATAATATTTAAATATTGGAATTTTATAGTAATGCCATGTCACACCGCAGGACATATTTTATTAAAGCTTAATAAATTACACAATGAGAAGAAAAAAAATCTATTAACCTCAAACAGTTTCAAAAACAACAGAATTGGAACTTTACAAATTCATGATGCTCAAGCAACTTAGAACTTTGTTTTAAAAATTGTGTTTCACACTTATTTCTCATCTTTCCATATACTATTGAAATACAAATATTTGTTTATCTACTCTTCACATTTATTAAATATATTTTATCTTCCTGTTTCCCAGTTCGAGTGGATAGTTGGTGAGCTCTCTATATCATCTCTATTGCCTGTTAAGATCCACAAATGTGATTACATTTGTCAACCGCAGTATTTTGCTTTGAAAAATTGCCTTTATTTTCACAGTTGACTGGATAGTGTTTCATATTGTGACTTCCTGCCAGAATTGACGCGGATCGTTCTTCATAGGGAGCCTACGTTTCCTCTCCCTTCCAGTCGGCCCATGGGTCCCCTGGCCGATTAAATTTATGAATGGAAGTCAATGGAGCGATCAATTATTTTCTGGTCTGCGTTGTCTTAGGTCCTGAATCACACATATGCTGTACCTCAGTTTAAATGATAACTAATGATGTATATTTCGACTTTCTTTATCAAGTGATTTGGAATTTATTTGATTGAAAAATTTCACAATTAAAATGCCTACATATCAAAGGTCAGAAGTAGCATGTATGATGTCACACAGCTAACGCGACCCAGCACTAGCTATAGTATGTAAAACAGTTACCAAGAGCTTGTAGAGCTTCTCCCGCATGCTGGCTCTCACTTCAGCGACTGCTTTACCCCCAACATAGCTGCTCCTTTCCATTTGGTCAGATTCATAGTGGTTATCTCTGTGTTTAATGCTCTTTTTTTCGTCCTAGAGGCTGCGACTCTCTTTCTCTTTCTTCTTCTGCAGTTGTAGTCCGCTAAACGTTTTTACACAAAACCTAAAGTAACTTTTGGGCCCAGTCGAAAATTGGTGTTTTCTCTACATCAAAATTTAAACTTCACGGACATCATATGTTCAATCCACAACGTATTTCAAACGGCATCAGAAAATAACTTTTATCGCTCCATTGACTCTCAATCATTTGTTTGGCCGTAGGGGACCCATGGATCAGAAGGAAAAGGTCGTGACTTATGGTCAGCAAACTTTGTCAGCGTCAAGCAATGCTCATAAAGCGACTAGTTTGATGCATGTACACAGAAGATATATTTTTAAACTAAAGCTTGCAAAGCTCGTAGGCGGGCCTTTTTCTGCTGGATGTTTTAAACACTCGTGGATCATGGTTGGCTAGGCAGCATCGACGTTGGGCAACATTACTACAATGAGACGTTCTGATTGGTTGCCGTGCTGCGTCAAGATGTTAAGACTGTCAAAAGTTCAATTAGTTGAACTTCTGCGTTGTGTGGTAATTCTGTAAACTTTTATCATTCAGAAAGTAAAAGTCTGTTTTAATTAGCTTGCATGATAGTAAAGAAATGTTTTGTCAAGCATTGTTTATGCAGGAAAGCTTTTAAGTCATAAAACTCTGGGGTGAGTTTAAATTGCAAAGCTGTAAAAGCAGGATGTTTAGATAAGAAACTGGGAGAAAAGTTTTAGAGAAGCAGATAGCCATAAAACCATAATTCTTTATAATGAACCTTTGACCCAGAACAGAGACGACCCATCTTCTGACTCCAGGATTCTCTGACAGCAAATCATGGCTAAGACACTGTATGAAAATGTTCTAATTGGAGAGATTAGAAACGCCTAGAGGCCCGGTTGTCTATAAAGCTGTAAAATGAAGATCAGTTAATTGTTCAGATTTCTTTAAATCTGGACCACAGAGGAACTACGGGGGCAAAATTCCTCTGTAAAACTGCAATTTGTTAATCTGTTCAAAATAAATGTTAAACTGGAAATTGGCTCCATTTTGTCTCTGCTTGAACATGCATTGAATTACTTATGATAATTATTTAATTCAACAAAATGGTGACCTCGACGTGTGCAGGGTTTTGGACCAAAATCCAGTTATTTTTTAAGTTAATAAACGGACATGTATTTGCTCTATTGACAATTTGCGCAGAGTTGCGTAGTTTTTTAATTCTATTGATTGGTTAATCTAACATTGGGTAATGTTGTCATGCAAGTTAAATATGTTTTTTGTTTTTGTTTTGGGCAGATTGACTGTTGCAAGCCCGTGGTTGAAGCGGCTCCATTGTATGTGTCTCTCTTCTGAGCAGGATTGCGACCTGCTTTGCACTCCGCAGAGAGACACCGGTGCCTGCTGGGAGATGGAGTTTCTTACTCCTTTCTCCGGGGAGGACGGAGAGGACAATGGAGCAGACGGACTGATACCTTCAATGACTCAAAATCGGAACCAAAGTGCGGATCGGGGCTGGAGAAGTGGCGATCTCAATTACGGAAGGACGCTTTCGTAAGGTTGTTCGAGGCTGGCAAACGGAAAATAGATTACGGAGCGCCTGGGTTGCCCTCTGTTAATCTGAACGGATTACTTTGAACTGCTTGCGTTTCTTTCAAACGTGCGCGTCAGCACCGCAAATTGAAATGGAGAATGGTCCGGCATTTTTGGTGAGGTCCGATGAGGTTAGTGTTTTAATTTCTGCTTGTACAAGAGTGTATTACTGTGTGTGTGTGAGATGTTTTTTTACGCAGGCGCTTGGCGAGAAGTGCTGGTGATGTTGCGTTCTGGGTTAAAATGTTATAGTATAAATAATGAACTCGAGTATAATAAATAAATTAACATAGATACATAAATATATAACTGCATATGATGGATAACTGAAATTAAATATCTATAAGAATTAGTTGTGAACATTTACGACAGGCCATCAGAGCGGCCGCCCTAAGCTAGGAGCTAATTCTGTCGGAGTGGTTTGCTTGATAGCACGGCTAACATACGATAGCTGTGCCTATATGTTTTGATAAATAAATTAGTGGTTATAGGCGGTTTTCTGCCATCTGTTCGAGTCTTTTGAGGGGTTTTCTGGAAGCCGGCGCCAGGAAATTTCTCAAAGCGGACTATGAAACTTGTAACAGACTGGTCTGAAACCTCCGCGATAAAATAATTAATTGGGTCTAAAAGCCACAGCTTATAAGGTTGTGTTTTTTTGTTAATGGTTTTGGGCTGTAACGGACGTAGTTGAATCGGTGTTTGCTGTGCGGGACGGCTAAAATTGGAAAAAAAATGTTTCAGTCCGCGTGGACGAACAGGAGATTGTTTTTGTTCGTGCCGAATTAAAGTTTGGTACAGTGGTATAAATTGTGCGGATTAAATCCTGGTATTGCGGTAAGTCATCTTCTAAAGTGTTTGTTGTGATTTTTTGGAGTTTTTCGCCGTACGTTTTTGTACTGTTTTGCCTTTCGTTTCACAAAGAAAGCTAACGGTAGCACGTTGCTATAGGCTGTTGTGCTAACTTAGCGGTGGTTGCTTCTGTGTGTCAATGTGTTTGTGGTTGAAACTAACTGCATGTTCTATGTGTTGCAAGCTGAAAGTTGATTTTGGATAGAAAGTGATTACAGACTCCTGCAGACGATTGTCTTGTTAAGACTTAAACGAATTTGGATTTTGTTAAATTTTACTGGTTAATTAGGATGTAAAAAGGCCTCGGGAAAACTGCTCAGATAACTTTTGGTTGCTACTCCCTTTCGGCAATGGTTTAGCACATTTCTACGAAGGGCAATTTTTTAAGGTGTTTCATGTTTAACTGAACTGTTACGGTACGGGGATTACAGATTAACAAGTACATGCTGAATTTGGTTAACTGGTTTTATGAGGAGAGCATGTAAATTTATTTGGGATAATTATGCATGTTACAATTAAACGAAAATGATTAAGAACAGTTACTCATGAGTCGATTCTGACTTGGTGTAGTTTTAATTTTTGATTTCATCTTTAAAATTAAAAAGAGGGAGTTTATAGTCAAAATAAAAGATGCATTTTTGAATCTTTAAATAGGTGGATTTTTTGCTTTTTTGATTGATCTAAGCAGGAGTTGTAAAGTTGGCCTAAATAAAGATAAAGCTATAAGTAGTAATTATAAGCATTTAACGAAAAGCAAACGGTATTAATTGGAAAGCAACAAATTGGTTTAAATTATTTTAATAAGCACCGTGTTGAATGGTAGAGAAAATGAGTCTGTGATTTAAATAAGTATCATTTATGCTAAAATTATGTTTGGCTTATTTCTGATGGCTCTATAGACTTTAGAAATATAGCTTGGTCTCTGAATGAACGACCTAAAGGAGACTGGTGTTAAATTATTTACACAATTGAACATTCTTAAGGATTTTCTGGACAAAAATGCTTATTGGAGTTATCAAAATTCAACTGGGGCTCAAGAAGTAACCCAGTACACTTCAATTCCGTTATAAATTAAATGTCTTTACCATGCAAAACAACACTTATCATAGTGATAGTTTATAAACCATGGGATTTGAATGTTTGGTTTTAAAAAAGAAAACATTAAAACACAGAGTCATCTTTTAGTAATCAGTTTGTTTTTTAACAGACTGGGGATAAATTTGGAATTGGTCTAAGGATTGAAAGTAACAATTAAAGTCTTAGGTAGATTTATTTAAGAACAAATAATGAATATCACAGTGACCGAAATGATGGTTTAATTTGAAAGTAAGAAGTAAATTCTAAATTCATTTATTCTGATCGTGTAGAGGCAAAATGTGATTGGACCAGCTACATTGAAGTAATTTTTACCATATATTTGAATGCACATTTTGTTTTGACAAATAAGAATCGGTTTTGGGTTTGAAATTTAAGATTAATCTTTCAGATGTTCTTCAGCTAGTTTATTTGATGCTGAGAGTAAATTTACAGGTCCTAAAACATTTTGGAATAGATCTGATCCTAGAATAATGACATAATATATCATTTGATTAGTGGGGACTCTGTAACTGACAATTTATTTAGATTTTTGATTTTATTTTCTTTATTTTTTCTTATTTTTTATTTTTTGTTTTTTCCTCTTTCTCTCTCAAAATTTATATATTTGGTTCGATTTGGATTATGACCCAGATTTTTGAACTGCGGTCTGTTTATTAATTAGAACTTTGGAAAATGTTAATTTGGGAAGCTGGATTAAAGAAAGCGTGATTCAGTGGTAATATATTTGACGTCTCTAGAAGCTTCAATTTAATTTGGTGTTTATCATTGGAGAAAATAGAATAAAAAAGAAGCCTGAGAGGAAAAGAGGGATACTGAAAAGAAAAATGCTGGTTTTTATTTTTTATTTTATTGCGACTAGTTTTTGTTTGGAGAGATCTCATCTCTTGAACCTCTTTTATTGACTTTTTTGTGTTGTGTTGTTTGACTGCTGAGGGGAATTAGACTATTGTGCATCCTACGAAAATTGAAGAGGAGTTTTAGTTGCAAAAATCATTTTGACTATGTTCAGTTCTTTCACAGAATCGGACAGATGTTTTTGAAGTATGAAAAGTTTTCATTGTTTACAATCAAGAATATTTGGGCAAGTGACCACATTTGGGTTTGTTTAAAGAGGAATCATATAAGCAAAAGTACTTTGAATGGATATTGGATTGTGTTAAAAAAAAATATATACTTTAGGTTTGGCAAATATTTATAGGGAAGTTGTTTTGTCAGTGATTTAAATCTTGGATTTTTCTTTAGAAATATAGATAGACTTTGAAGTATAGCAAACTGAAGACTGTTTTTGTAAACTATGTTGTGTTATCAGTGAGTACTCTTCTCTGGTTTTGTTTTAAACATTTGATGTTTTTAACCTTTTTTCAACATCAACAACAGTTATCTCAATGTAAGTAGCATACTTATATTAGCAGAAAGTATTAATTGATTAAAGGGACAGAGTCGGGGAAAAGTGGTGTTAAGTCTGATTACAAAGGGGTTTAGTTCAATATGAGCTATTCGTCTCAACCTCAGTGAAGCGAAACCAGGAGAGCCACTTTTCCATAGCGACTTTAAAAAAAAAAAAGGGATAGAACCTTTGCAGATGGTTATTGCCTTTATTTTTGTTATTGCAATGTTTTAGTGGTGTATTAGCAATATCTAACAGAAAAATCCAGCCTTTTTGTTTGTTTCTTTTTTGATTTAATTTTGTTTTTATAAGAACTAAGTGTGTTGATGAGATATTGCGATGCTCCATCTTTATATATGTTTAATTTACACATGAGATGAAAGAGACATTTATCAAATTGAAAAAATTGAGGAAGGCATTGCATTGATGAAATATAGAATATAAATTGGATGAAAAATGAAGGAATCATTAATTAAAATACGCAGGGGAAGGATTAGAACAACAGTTTAATTAGACGTATAAGGATTGATTATTATTCCTGGTGGAGAGAGCAAACCTGTTGATTGGTATATTTTTACCAGAATTAATATTGAAGAAATTATTACTAGTATAACTGATTGAAGTAAAATTAAAGTAGAGCCCACATAGGCAGTCTGAGTGTGGAAGATATTTAAATTCAGCATTCAAGGAAGGAGACTAATGAATATGAAAGTAAAATGTTTGAATGTAACTTGATTTGAATGAGCTGAAAGGAGGGACTGTCTGTTTTTTTTGTCTTACTCTAATTATATATTTTTTCTCTTTTTCTCATCCTGCAGCAGAAATACCCCTCAGATAAACATTCTTGAGATGGAATTTATGATCCTGGGGGATGAGATGGGTGGGGGTGCGTGGGCTGATGACGGATAGTGCCAGGCGCCCGCCGTAACGGCCACAGAGAGAAACATCTTTACGACCAGCGCAGAATTACGACTCTTTTGTGCTCTCCTCCCAAACACAGGGAGGCACAGGTGAACTGGAGGCCACCCTAGGGGGGAGCACGTTTCCTCATGCTGAGCTGAACTTTCAAGGACAATGTGTGAATTCACTTGGCTGGCGTGAGATGGACAGTTTCTGCTGAAGAAGTGATGATCAAAGACTGTTGATTCAATGTCACTGTTGCTGAATTAACCACAAGAGTTTCTGTTGGTCTGATCGAAGGTGGCCGAGGTTCTACGTATTTTGATAACCCCATGTCTTCCCCAGGATTATCTCCGGGTAAAATACCACCATTTACCGGGAACAAAATTTGGCAGGAAAAATTGGGCCGATAGCAGGGGGTTGCTGGCTGGTGAGAGAGAAAAAACATTTTTTTCTTTTACGTTTTCCTCCACAGGGATGTACTGAATTTAAGAAAGGATATATTGTAATGGAACAGACATAAGTGTCTTAAACTGGATAAATAAAATAAGTAAATTTAAGAATCAATTTGGGTGAACAAGCAAATGGATAGTAATCAGTTGAACTGTACACAAAAAGTAAATTCTTGAGCCTGCTCTTGTTTTTAAATCCATTAATGAGGGAGGTGTTTTTTGGTTTAGTTTTTAGGAAAAACGACGGTGTGTCAAAATAATGTGGATTTGCTCTTTCCCCAGGGATTATTTTTAATTAGGTGGGTGAAATAATTTCTTGGCACAATGCAGTTGAATTAGATTGAAAAGGAGTGATCACAAGACCGGATCAAAAAAAACTGTCTTTTTTAGATGTTTACAAGCTTATGCCCCCAGGATTATCTCCAGGATTCAGCAGCACGTGAGGAGCACACAGTCTCCTCTGGTCACAGCTGACTACAGCTGCTGAAGGGGTCCAAGGTACAGCTCCAGGTTGAAGGCGTGAGGAGTCCAGTGGTTCAGCAAAGTTCCAGATGACAGCTGGGAACACACACAAAGTGCAGCTCCACGCCAACGACGAACCTGGTCGGATTCTGCCTAAGGAGGGTCGTGAAGGGTTTGACCAAGCTGAATCGGAAACTGGGGCCACAGGCGGCGGGGCCTAGCTCACCCAGAAGGTTGTTTGGGTGGTGATATTACTCATCCAGTGTGATCTATGTGCCAATGAATGAGATGGGCAATTTGAAATTGCCATCTCAAAAGAGGGATCTACAGAAGAAGATCACAACTCAGCAATCAGCTGCACAGCAGGTTTTGACCAGCCCACATCGGTGGCCTAAGCTATAGGAAGCGGGGCCTGCCTGTGCATTTGTGTATATTGGGGGAAATGCTCAATTAATGAAGTAATTGGCATTTCAGAGAGTGGTTATTTGCAACTTTGGGAGTGAAAACTGGAACACTAAAAAATAGGAGCCCTCCACACTGATCAGCTCTGTATATCGCTCTCCAGCTGCCAGGAGCCATTGAGGGGGATAAAATGAGTGAAGAAAGAGGATCAGAATACAAATAAAGACTGAACATTTATTAATAATTTTTTTTTTGCATTTTACAGGTTGTTTAACTATTTGATTAACCATTTTATTCACAAGTGAAGAGTCGTAACACTGCCTAAAAGGGTTCTTAATACCTTCTATTTCACAGGTTTCTAAACACTTTAAGTTTGATTTCTTTCAGAATATAATATAGTGATAATGTCTATGTTCATGGATTTTCTGAGCTTCTTCCACAGTATTAACATGTATCAAGTCAGATTTAATTATTTCTTCACATGTAAGACATTCTTATACATTGTGGGTTTTGAATTAGTTTGTGGGAATTGTTAAAATAAATTTTTTGGTTAATGCCAAAAGAGGGTGAATCTATGATTAACAGATTTACATTTTTAATGGGAGTTAAGGTTAAAAAAGGTACATTAATAGTTTGTCTTTTGAATTTTAGTCTGGAATACTTCATGTTTTTAAACTGATGAAATTTCTTGGATTTGATTTTTTGCATTCTCAAAAAGCTTTACAGGTTTTGATCTTTAATCAATCCATTTTTAAAAATGGATTGAAAAGAGGGAATTGTGGTAATTCTGAATAAGGTTTAAACTTTTATCATTTAGAAAGTAAAAGTCTGTTTTAATTAGCTTGCATGATAGTAAAGAAATGTTTTGTCAGTATGGTTTATGGGGCTAAGCTTTTAAGTCATAAAACTCTGGGGTGAGTTTTTATTGCAAGCTGTAAAAGCAAGAATGTTTAGATAAGAAACTGGGAGAAAAGTTTTTAGAGAAGCAGATAGCCATTTATCCATAAATCTTTTAATGATGACCTTTGACCCAGAACACAACACCCATCTTTCGGGACTCCAGATTCTACAGCAAAATCATGGCTAGAGAACACTGTTTGGGAAATTTTCTGATTGGAACGGAGTTTAGAAACGCCCTAAAGTCCTGGCGAGGCCCGGTGTCTATAAAGTTGTGAAATGAAGATCATTCAATTGTCAGATCTCTTTAAATCTGGACCAGAGAAACTAGGGCAACTTTCTCTGTAAACTGCAATTTGTTAATCTGTTCAAAATAAATGTTAAGAACTGGAAATTGGCTCCATTTTGTCTCTGCTTGAACATGCATTGAATTAATTTTGGATAATTATTTAATTCAACAACAGTTGCTTGTGTTATGCGCTTTGAAGTTTGAAACGCAGGAAAAGCATGAAAAGTTGACAGAGCCAATTTTCACAAACCGCCGCAGTGACTATGACGCTGCTCCAACGGCATGAACCGTAGAATTAACATGTAATCTTGACATTGCTGACGCTGACAAAGCCTGCGGTCTGAACGCACCATTAGGCTCCCCATTCTGCGCTGCTTCCCCAGCCGGTGAAGGAGCAGAGAAGAAGACAGGAGGAGACTGGAGAAAAGAGCTGTCAATATTGACTACATTTACATGCAGCCAATAATCAGGTTATGGTTAAGGTCTCTAATCGGGTTTCTGAAACATTCGAGATAACCTGTTTACATAAGTGAGCAGTGACAATTAGAGAGCGAGAGCAGGGAAAGTTATTCCTGTATACATAGAATTTGTATGCCAGAGAAGAAGTTCCTCTAATCACAAGACCCAGATTCCTTGCAAATAGAACATGTGCAGGACACAAATCACTGTTCCTTTTTATGGCGATATGCTGATATGTGTGTAAATGACAAAAGATTTGGGTTAGAAAAGGGGTACACAAGGTGTAATATTTGGGTGTTTAGAAATCTGAAAGCTTGAAGCATGTCCTAAAAAGCATGCAATGCTTGCATCTGAGGAAAAAAGAATGCGTGGCTTCTTCTGTTGCCGTACATTCTGAACTATGGTGGATGGTATCGAGAGAGTGGCTTGGCTTTATTTGTTAAATAAAGCTAGACAACGTCGACTTCAGCTACATCAGCGCCGTTTGTGGGGTCACACCATTATTCAAATGCGTTCTGAGTTTGGGGAGTTTAACCATTTGCTCCTAACAGGAGCCCCTGTCCATCTGTCAATACAAAGACGAGGACGGATCATAAAGTTCTATGTGATTTCAGACGGCCACAATCAGCTTGCCTTCCATTGTTGAATTGTCTTATCCCGCTTCATTCAAGATACGCGTATAGTGACAACTGCGTTGGGTCCATCAAAAGTTCAGCTGAACTTCTGCGCTGCTTGTGTTGCTACATTGCCGTATGACACGCAAGTGAAGTTGACGGAGCCAACGTACCCAACACACCACAGAGCCCCTGACGTACTCGACCCTAGACTTTTAATGTAATCTTGCCACAACTGACGCTGCCGTTTGGGACAGTGTGAACGCAGCATAACCAGGCTCCTGATTGGTTGATGAGGCGCAAATTAATGGCAAAGTTCAGATTTTTCGACTTTCTTTCTTAAATTAAAGCTGAAAAGGGACAAGTAAAGTAACAATGATAAATAAATGAAACTGGGAAAAGTTTTATTTAAAACATCAGCAAATGTAAAACAGAGAGCAAACTGATACATTCTCCAAATTAATTTTGTGGTTCCATCAATCATGGCAAATCATCAAAATCCTGAATAAGCAGCTAAGATCATCATACTACCACCTGTACCGGCACCATGTCCATATGATGTTCTTTTTCTGCAGTGAAGTATTGACATTAAGTTTTAAATGTAAGCACACCTTCCGGAAAGTTCCTCTTTTGTTCTTTTCAGGCTCCTGATTGGTTGATGAGGCGCAAATTAATGGCAAAGTTCAGATTTTTCAACTTGAGTGGCAGACGCAAAAACGCTGGTCACGTAAGAATGCACAAAATATACCACATAAAATGACGATTTTTTTTTTATGTGTGTCAAACGCCTCATTCACACTAATCTGGAGCGCAAATGATGCAGAAAATATTTTTGTGACGCATCTTTGCCCTTCTCTATTGACTTTAAATGAAAACCCGATACTATGTTTCAAAGGCGTTCAGTTCGAATGCACCATAAGAGGAGCAGAGAAAGAGACAGGAGGAGACTGGACAGAAGTAGAGCACTCAAAAGGTGCTGAGAGTATGAGAGCTATGGCTGTGGTTATGGCATTTCAAGGATGTTATTTGCATACTACAATTAATTAATTAATAACAAAGTAGTTTATATGCTGTGTTGTTTTTGTTGTTCTGTTTTTTGTTTTCATGAGACCTCCCTTGAAATGACCAGGACCCCCATTGCCTCCCAATCAAAATTGTCGACTGCCTAGAGCTAATATGGCCTTGCTTATTCAAATTCAATAAATAGCTTTAAGCATAACTCTTCAAACAAGGCAATACGATTAATCTTGAGTGGTTACATTTGAGTTTCCTGTTCATGTGTGTATTTTAGCATTATCCAGAGAAACAAAAACAAAAAACGAATTGCAACCCCCCCCCCCTCCCCCCCCCCCCCCCCCCACTCACTTTAATCACTTTACATCGCAAACTTCTACGTGTTTTATGGAGAGGAAGGAACATTTTAAATGCATTTTAACACTGTTTTAAAAATCTAAATCTAAAAAGAAATGAAAGATTTTAGGAAGCACCTAATATGAAAATGTTAATGTATCCTTTCAATGCAAAGTGACTCAGTGGACTGACAACATGAAAACTGTCACATAACCACACACAAAGATTCCCAAACCAGTACATTAGGTATGCTTGTAAAAAACAAATGAGAGACACATCTCCTTTGTGAAGTCGAACTACAAAACAGAGTTTACCCTCCTTAAACCTTTTGTCATATGGTATTTCTGTCAGCCCTCAGGGCCTCTTTTACTTCCTGGTAACTACAAAAGGCAATAGAAACAAATAAGAAGGTTTTTTTTTTGTTTCTTTCTTAAATTAAAGCTGAAAAGGGACAAGTAAAGTAACAATGATAAATAAATGAAACTGGGAAAAGTTTTATTTAAAAAATCAGCAAATGTAAAACAGAGAGCAAACTGATACATTCTCCAAATTAATTTTGTGGTTCCATCAATCATGGCAAATCATCAAAATCCTGAATAAGCAGCTAAGATCATCATACTACCACCTGTACCGGCACCATGTCCATATGATGTTCTTTTTCTGCAGTGAAGTATTGACATTAAGTTTTAAATGTAAGCACACCTTCCGGAAAGTTCCTCTTTTGTCTTTTCAGGCCACAGAATTTATTTTCAAATGTCTTGGAAGTCATCAATAGGTTTGTGGGAAATGTGAGAAGGACGTTTTTTTTGTTCAACAGTGGTTTTGGTCTTGGAACTCTCCCATGGATGCCAGTTTTGCCAATCTATTTCTATTTATTGTTCAGCTTTGATACTTTAAATGAAAAGGATACAAATCTGTTTATACTTATTTGACATGTTATTCTCTGATAAGATATGAAGACCTGACAAATTCCTATTTCTGATTTAGCACGTTTTCATTTGTATTGTAAACTCATCGCATGTTTCAAATCCCTACCTTTTTTCAACTTTCGTTCAACCAAGAAGTTGGAAAGAAGTCTGGTTTCATTGGAAAATGGAGTTGCCAAACAGAAATTGCTACCCCAGAATTAGGGACAAATCATAGAGATTTAACTGTATAAAGCCAGGCTTCGATTTCAACAACACTCCTTCCTTAGCCTCTTCCAAAACTCAGTGCCCAAACATGCAGCTTGTTTGCATTTCACCTCTCACAGATCTTAGAAAAAATCATAACCATGCATGCCTGGAATTTGCCCAAACAACTCTCTGACACATCAAACACAAGCTTCGCAAACCTGTGCTTCCAGTATAATAAAAAGAAACAGTAGCGTAGCATTTTCACAGTGTTTACAGCCACAGCAGGTTTGAAACAAATGCACATAGCTTTTATTTCGCAACATAAAAACAGTTAAACAAAAATATATATTAAAACTTAGATAACCATGTTAATATGACTAATGCTTTTTTAAGCTCTCCTCCTGCTCATTTTACTTCTTAACACTAGAACTACCAGAGAGCAGCCATTTGGCTTTTCTACCTATAAAGCCCACAGGTAAGCCGAAAGGCTGGATGGCCCCCTGTGAACCTTCCTTTTGTTATGTAAACGGGGCAATCACTGGGACACCACAGGGGGGGGGATATGCTGAGCCACTTCACTCAAAACACCTTGACATAAAATGGGGGAGGGGGAGAATCAGGTAGGAGCAGGATTGCTAACTGACTGTCTGAGCAGAATATATGAGCTGAATCAAAATGTAATATATGTAGAAGGATGTAGACGTTATCAGAACCCTACAACACTGGGCTTCCAACATCCCCACCAGACACATAAGAAAAGTAATAGAATAGAACCACATCAAATAAAGCACTCAAAATCTGGGGTTATCCCAACTGGGCCTTCATGATATTTACTAATAATAATAATAATAAAAAAGTATTATCAGGATACAGTGTTAGAGAGTGGAAGTGAGTGAGACTTAGAACTTAGGCTTAAAACTTTATTGATCCCTTTGGGGTGACTCCCTCAGGGAAATTTGAGTTTTCAAGCACACAGAGAAAACTAAACAGTATGTAACAATGAGTGAGGTGAGTACATTTCAATAATCACTCACAATCCATGCACTGCCAAGCCGTCTCCTTTCTGCATTTGCCACATGTGTATTTGTAACAGCCTATACATCGCAGAGTGGCATGATTGCTTTTACACTGATTTTTAACCTGACACATTGCTCTTTTCCCAGGGCTAGGTGTTGAAGGTTGTAGCCGAAGCAATTGTTCCCTTTGTGCCTGCTTTGCACCCACATGAGAATGAGCCAACTCTCTTGCAAGCTCCACCAGGAAGTCCACCCGTCTCTCCTGCCTCCCGGTGCATGCTTGATAGAGCACATGTGCATTCAGTGCTGCCATATCAATCATGTTATAGAACACAGCGACTGGCCAGCGCCGTGTTCCTCTGCGGACAGTGTACTCCCGCACCATCTGGTCCATCACATCAACGCCGCACTTTGTGGTGTTGTAAAGGGTGACAGTGTTTGGCTTCCGTTTGGTGGTATTCTCAGTCTGAATGACGCGGTGCATGCTGCTGAGAATGTATACTGTCTTCTTCCGTTTGGGCGCATACACCGTTAGCGTGGCACCAGTGGTTGAAAATACCTGAGTGGTGAATTCATCACGGTCCCTCTGTCTTGTTGATTGTGGAATTTCTCGCCGAATCCTGTTGACTGTGCCGAGGATGGTGGTTTTCCGGCTAAGCAGTCGTTGTGCCAGTGACAGCGATGTAAAGAAATTGTCCGTGGTAACATTTCTGCCCTTGTCCAGGAATGGTTCCATCAGCCTCATCACTACATTTTCGGACAGTCTCTCTCCACTGGAACGACTGGGGTCCTTGCCAAGATATGGGAGGACATTGCAGATGTATTTGGATTTCAAGTCACAAGCCACCCAAAACTTGATCCCAAACTTGTCAGGTTTTGTTGAAATGTATTGCAGGAAACAGCAGCGAGTCTTTGACGGGAAAAGCTGTTCATCAATGGTGATGTGTCGACCAGGGTTGTAGGATGTGATGCAGTTGGTGACAAACGAACCCCACACACCGGAAATTGCAGCAAACTTATCCGTCTTTGCTCGCTCACTGCGGGTGTCCTTGTCGTCAAAGCGTAGGTGTTGCATGATTTCTTGGAAGCGATTTCGGGACATAGTTGCCATGATCTGGGGGTTTCCCAGGTTTGCTGACCAGCAGTCATGCAGTGATGGAACCTTGGTGCAGTCCCATGCTCCATTTGCCGTGCATGTTGTACGTGTCGAATGGGAGCATGTGTGAGAATTGAGGTGTGAATGTCTTTTGTCCTCTGCGTAAAGGTGACCTGAGGAGTTGAGCAGAACCTGGCACTGCTCAAATACATAACTGATATTTTGAAATCAGACATATAATATCATATCTTTGACATAACATAACATCACAGTGTGGGCAAACAGCAACAGTCAGTCTGGTTTTTATGAGTTGAGACAGGGAGAGACAGGAAAAGAGAAAATAGAGGGAAAGAGCAAAACAGACAAAAACAATGTACAAATTCTTAAATATAACAAATCAAATGTGTTTCGGGTGTATCTCAGTTTGAAAAAAATGTTACATAAAATAAATCTTGTACAGATATCAACTTGATGAGCAATTCTGTAAATGACTAGTGGGGCTACCACAGATTTTGAGTGCTTTATTTGATGTGGTTCTGTTCTATTACTTTTCTTATGTGTCTGGTGGGGATGTTGGAAGCCCAGTGTTGTAGGGTTCTGATAACGTCTACATCCTTCTACATATATTACATTTTGATTCAGCTCATATGTTCTGCTCAGACAGTCAGTTAGCAATCCTGCTCCTACCTGATTGTCCCCCTCCCCCATTTTATGTCAAGGTGTTTTGAGTGAAGTGGCTCTGCATATCCCCCCTCCTGTGGTGTCCCAGTGATTGCCCCGTTTACATAACAAAAGGAGGGTTCACAGGGGGCCATCCAGCCTTTCGGCTTACCTGTGGGCTTTATAGGTAGAGCAAAAAATCCTGGGTCTTCTAGTGATAATCATCATTTGTGAAACACTGCTGTTTGTACTCTTTAACCCTGATCATTCTTAAACTAATTTAACAAGCAGACAGATAATGTAACTATTACTATTTTTTGCAGAATCACTCCTCCATTGTTTATAATGAATGCTTTGCACAGTTGCTTAAGATGTGTATAGCTTCGATGTGTGTGTAGGTGTGGGTAGGTGTGTGTGTGTGTGTGCCTCATCAACGTTGACTCAGTCGGGGTTTAAATGCTTCCTGCGCAGGAACTCTGTGATTAGTGGAGTGACATGCGGAGAGCTGCCACCTAAAAAGGAGCTCCCTTGCACGCAAATACATAGCACGCTATGAAACCACAGATTCCCCTGTTACAGGTTTGGTATTTCATTCAAGCACACTTCATCTGCTCCTGTCTTTTTCAAGTATTCAATTTGATAAAGTAAATGTGAAGTTTTTACAGTGAATATGGAAGAAACAAAATTATGTGACTAAGGTAATCAAAGTCCTCTTATAAATGTGTGTAACAAAAACACAGTAAATCACCATGGAGATATGTCCCTTGCAGTTGTGGAGTGAAGAAGAGTCATTCAGGAGCTAAATCAGTTCTCCACGGCCGAACAGAGTCAAAGACAAGAAGGCACACTGAGCTTCCTTCCATAAAATGAGGGCGCTGTGAAAGGATCTGGTCACTCTTTCCAAACTTCTGACATATTGTTCATCACTAATATGGCTAACATATTCTATATTGTGTTTATCAACATAGCCATTTGTATCAGAACCGTCCCTTTTATTAGCCAAGTTTACAAAAACTAGAGAAGTTAAACAGCTACTTTTATGAAATTGAGACGTATCCATGTTTCTTTAAGAAGCCCTCCATGTCCACAGACCTCATTTGCTGTCCTATGCTTTGATCACTTTGCTGCAGTCTGTTTGGTTGTTTTCTCAGAAACAGAACACCCCATAAAATCTGGCATTTCCTATAATTCATTACATACAGTTTTTTTTTTGTTTTTTGTTTTTTACTTTTAATACTGTGAAGTACAACATACACCTACAGTAGCCAGAGCAGTGGACCATTAAGTTAACCAGAGACAGCACTGAATTATTATAAAATATTTCTTATAATAATGTTCTAATTCGCTGCTCCAATAACCATGTTTTTTTTTGGTAAGTAGTGGTAAGATTTTTTTCTAGACAGCAATTACAAAAGCTTCATTACTAAAACAACCAAATACAAAGACATTATTTTATACATATTTTTACTTGGTTTTCCTGCCTTTATTCATGTATTTCATAGCTCAAAGCCTGAGGCACTTATGAAGACTTATTGGGTTGGTGGGTGCCTAAATAACTCTTGGGACAACTACCAAAGAAGTTGAACCTTACATCAGTTTGTGTGTGCTACAGCATCACTGCTGTCTGACACAGGCTGCTGAAAGGGGGACTCCGATGAAAGCATCAGCGCCTCTATGCATTTGCATTTTTGGAGCACTATGAATTACAGAGTTTGCTCTTGTTTTTCTTCCCACTTGAAAGGGTCCACTAAAGGGTCTTTTAGTGGCTTTAGTGGTAGAACGTTTTGATGCTGGTGTGTAAAAAGGAGATAAAAGGTTATGAGATTGAATCAGTCCACATGTGGATGATTGACTTGAGAACTTCTTACAAGTCGACAGGTGTGCCTCATGCAAAAGTGACAAACCCTATATATGTCATCTTGTTTTGGCACAAATGCAAAAAAAGACAGATACTTAACAATGTGGTTGGTCATATACTCAAAGCAAAGTATCAGGCAAAGCTTGTTTACTATTAACCAGTGATTCAACGTGCCCTCTGGCAATTCCCAAGCAAACTACTTTGATTTCTTACACTACAGTACTGCTGGAGTCAGAATAAGAAAAACAGTAAATACCAACACTGAGACTTCTTTTAGGTTTTCTTTCCTTATTCAAGGCTGAAGGAGATGACAAATTAAGTGCTGTCTAGAAACGTGATTATTTTATTCTTTAGTGACCTAACAAAATGTGCATCAGAAACAAGTAAACACAACAGGCTATTTAATTATTCTAATAATTATGGATATGCAATATTGTATGATGTTTTTCCATAAATCTAGAACTTGACCAAGTCTTTTTGGCAGATGGAGGACCAAGAGATGCCTCAGCAGCAGACACACGCTTTTCTAATTGGTTCCCCAAATCCATATGGGGAGTTTCAGCTAAGTTAATAAATGACGCAAGCCTTGTTTTAACCTTTTTAACCAAACGTTAAGTCTACTCTGTCAACAGGCTATTGTCTAAATTGCCGGGCTAACAGAGCTGCGTAAACAGAAGGAATATGGGAGCATTGAGCATGCAGACATTAGTACTAATGCAGTGTAATGGAAAATCCCACAATCAAACTCCATTTCCCGAAAGTTATAAACTGCCTTTGAAACCAAGTTAAATAACAAAAATTTATTCAACAAAAATAGTCACACAGTTACTGTAAGTTTGTTTTGCTTCTTCATCTCTTCTGTGTTGCTGTGTGGAGCAGCTGTGTTTGTCACCTCTTTTACCCTCCGGTCTCATGTGGAAAAGGAGTTGTTTGATACAACATTCTTCTTTCTCCTGAAAACAAATCTTTTTTAAAGTATTTGTTCAAAATAACTATTCTTAAAAAAAACATTTTATTTGCACCTTTCCGAATACCATATTTGGACCCAGCTACACTAATGTAAATATAAAATAAAGACACAGTAATCAATTTAATAAGACAAAGTGAATTTCTGTCACCTGAGGACAACATTTTTAGAAATATATTCTGGCAATTTTAGTTTGGTTTTTGTCTTTGATTGAGGGATTTTTTTTAGACTTTATTCATAAATTTTAAATATCCAAAGGCTGTTACAATAGGCTGAAGTCAGGCAACATACCATTTACTATTTGATTTAAGCGTTTTTTCATATTTTTAAATGTTTCAGGTGAGTGATGTTATTGTGACCATTAACATTTCACCACATTTAAAGTTTTTGAGTAAGTTCCACCCAGAACAACTTCACCACCTACCCAAACCTTTTACTATGATGTAATTATATTTCACCTTCACCTTGCTGTTACATATATACATTTAATATAGCAGTCCTTACAATGTATCATATAATAATATGATATACATGATATAATAATAATATATTGGATCCTGTCTGAGATTGATATACTATATGTTTGATAAAGTATCATGCTCCCCCTATTTTACTGCGAGGCAAGTACTAGTACTTTATTATTAACAAAAATATAAAACATAAACATGATTACACTGAAATTCCTGCATGGTACATAGTGTGAGTATTCATCAGCCCTGATTACTTTGGTGCCCCAGGTAAGATTGTTGCTGATTACATATTGCATCATAGTCAATTTCAATTTTACATTACAGTAAAAATTTATAGTACATCTACAGTAAATAGAAAAAAGTCCGTCGGTCAAAAAAAAATACCACAGTTAATTACATGATGCTTTGTTTAACCTAATAACAAAGTAGTATTCATTTGTACAAGATTTACAGTATTATGTATACAGCAACTAAAGATCAATGGCAACCACAGAAAAGATTATTCTTAAAAAGCATAAAAGAATAACATTCACAGGTAACAGCTGAACTGAGCTGTTGGTTGTTAGGACTTTGTATTTGATTGATGCAAAACACTAAAAACAGCAAAAGTGTCTAACTTTATAGGGAAAAAGACCAATACAACGATTTGCTTTGGTTCCTGAAGAAGATTCATGAGAAGCTCATTAAAAGCTCCTCATTCTGCACAAATTCTTGACATTTAATTGTAAATTATTTTAAATGAAGCCATTTTAATAGTGTTAATGATTTTTGAAAGACCTTTAATAAGTTATTTAACTTTATTTATTTTTTTTTTGCTGTAGTATTTTCCCCAAAAATTTTTCATTGGTTTATTATTACCAAAGACCAGAGAAATTATGATTTGCAATTATTTTTGTTTTACATGTTGGGGCAGTCTGGACTTAACTCATTGCAGGAGACACTCTCTCTTCCTCGCCCTCTCAGCTTTGCTGCATTAGCTCCTTATTGTCATGTTAACTTTGACAGCACACACACGCATTAATTGTTGTACCAAATACTTAGTCAAAACTTAGGGGTAACTTAGATGTAGATGAGTATGTAGACTAGTAGGGCTGGGCGATATGGCCAAATTTTTATATCTCGATATAGCTCAGTTTATATTCCGATAACGGTATACTTCACGATTTAGAAATTTTTCTGTTAATTTATTTCATGAATAGTTTATAAAAATGTACAACCTGAAAATGCAGTTTTAAATGATAGATGACAATAACACCACCCAAACTCATTATGTACTGATCTCCTTCCATCTACGGGAGCTACGGAATAGGGCTGGACGATATAGAAAACGAGCATATGGATAAAGGAATAGTCATATTGATAATTATCGATAAATATCACATAATGTAAAATATATATTTTAAGTGCCTCCCCGGTCATTTTATTTTTCTTCAATTAAGTAATTTTAACTAAGAATTAAATTGATTAATTTTTCAAACACTTCTATTTATCATAACTAAATTTGTCACAGAAACATATCAAGAGACCTGAGTAGCATCAGTATATACAAAGAAAAGTCATATTATTAACCATTATACCATGGTTGGGGTGAATACTCGATTCTGATTGGCTGGAGGGTGTACATTAAAAAGTGGCTGCGCTGGCTCAAATGGCAACGGAGTCTCAACGTTACTTGCATCATCCTCTGGACACACACAAGCAGTAAGTAGTGTACTGGCCTTCTGAAATGATATTTGGTATCACGTAACGTAAGGTAAAGCCATCATCTCACTTCCCCTCATTGATAAATCGCTGCGGTCGGCTCGCTCTGGCCACGTTGCTTGGCAACAGCTGTATACGGGAGATATTAAATAGTGTGCTCGACTTATATAACATTTTTTAAAGATTTTAACTCTAAAACACATTAAAGTATTAATAATTGATTAAATGTGTCTTTCTTTCATAAGTGACCATGGTAAAAGCGGGATAATGCCCTGCGAGATGTACATTATCAGAAAATGTACACGTCGTCGGGCATTATTACTTACTTATAATATACATATTTTTTTTATTACTATTAATATAAATTAATGGCTTATCTTGATGCTTTTTAATCTTTTAAACATTTTATGACACTTTATTATATTAATGGCTGAAACCTTTGTTTTAGTCTCTCAATAAAGCTTATTGTAATTCATTTCAGCTGTGGTTCAGCTGTTGGTTAAAGCTAACCAGCTAGTCATCAGAGTGTAGACAGAGCCCAAAACACTGAGCCCAGTCACTGAGAGCTGAAGCAGGTTGTGTTTTTAAAGTGTTTTTCGCTTCTGAGGACCAGGGGCAGAAACGAGGGGACATTTTAAAAGCCACAGGTGTTGTTAGCAGCACGAGCCACAGATGTTGTTAGCAGCGCTACCTGGGTAAATTTCCCGTGTCTCTCTGTAACAGATTCGCAGCGCAGCAAGCTGGAGGAGGGGAGTCCTGCATAAGACAGCTGATTGTAGTATTATATTTCGTTTATTATCGCTACGTTTAGTGTTTTAGTGCATCAAGGATCAGTTCAAAACAGGACACAACCTTTACCTGAGCCACTGAAACATTTATCCGGAACAACTTCCACCGCTGCAATATTACGGCAACGGTTCACTTGGGGACTATCAAAATATTCTGATTTGGCTCTTTGTGGTTTGAAAGGAGAGAGGGGTGAATGACAGAGCTGCATGGGTCAGCATTAATGATTTGTTTGTAGTAAGGAATGATTGTTGTATTAAGCTACCTGATTTTTTTTATTTGGAGTAAGTAATGATTGTTATATTAAGCTACCCGATAGGCCATAATGAAAAAATTAGGGGAAACTTTTTTTTCTATAAAAAAATGTTATCCACCCCTTTATTTTCTATTGTGCTGCACGTCTATCGATCGATATATACTGCTATCGAATTATCGCCAAGACCTACTGTGGATATCAGTGATCTTTGAGAAGAGCGGCTCAGCTCTACACTAATATTTGAAAAACATCCCAATTTTGCAGCAATACCTGCTACTCACTAATTTTCTTAACTTTACAGCACGTTTTGGCAATAGCTTTATCTTTTTCTCTCTCCTCACGCATCCTCTTGTTTTTATTTGTTTCACTATTTGCATGTCTTCTCTGTAAAAAAGGGGTGTTATGTCGATGTGTCTTCCTCCCTCGAGTTGCGTTGCAGCTCCACCCACACGAGAGGCAACTGCTGCTCAAAAATGTTAAACAGATGGATCACGTTAGGCTTAGGCACTGGTTCCCGAATAGTTTAGAAAAATTGTCAAGTTATGGTTATCGATTAAATTTGAATATAAGAAAACCGACGCAGATCAGTTGTTTGTAAAGTTTACCAGCTACCGGTCCGACCAACGAACTCCAACACTATACATTTATTTTATCAGCTCTTCAAGAACCATGAATACAGAGAGTCAATGAGCAAAAGCAACATTGAGTCAGCTCTGATAAACTCCAGACACAGATGCTGTAGCACACCACTGATTTGTTGATAGCGATCAAAGCAGCTTTTAGGACCGGTGTCGTTCTGTCTGAGAGATGCTTTTTTTCTGTTCAATAAGCTCGTCGGGAGGGGAAGGGAGGGGAGAAACACAGGGAGAGCAACTTTGGGTTGTCTGATAATCATGTTTAGATCCCTGGTCTGAAACGTGTTGGTTACCGTCTTCCTCCCTATTTTTTTCATGTATTGGAGCAGAATGCACAGGAATGCCATCAGGTGCATCTTGATGTAATTTACTGCAGTAAAACCTTATCGTAGCTTAAACAATAGAGATTCATGCAAAATGATAGACATTTTCTATTGTCCTGACAATATATTTCATCATATCGCCCAACCTATAGACTAGAATGTAGATTGCTGTGGTTGCAGGTCTGCATCAATGGGGCCAAACCCCATGTCAATGACTTCCTGCAATGTGTGGGGATTCCTTACATATAACTGATTGGAATGTTTGTATAATTGTATTGAAATTACTTTTGTTGTAAAGTTGCCTAAGATGACATTTGTTCTGCAATGCAGTTCTACTTGCTATGTATGGGAAGATGTCAAACATCTGCAATCTATCAAATACTGACTGTACATACTGTATGTTGAAAGGTACTCTTCAATGAATGTCTAGGGCTCATTTCTTAACCTTGTTTACTTACATCTGCCTTAACCCGGCAGATAATAAACTATAACTGAAAATGTATTATTTGGCTATTATTACTGTTTCAGAGTATCAGGTGGTACCCCATATATAATAATTTTACATAAATGAATAGTCTTATTGATATCCATAAACAATCCTACATAAGTATTCATAGCCAAATAATCACATCCTTCTGTAGACCAAGCAATGTGGAAGACTTGTGTCACTTTACCAACCACCAAGACCATTCGGGTCTTCAAACTCTAGTTTACTTATCATCCAGAGAATCAGAACCAAACACGGTGAAACAGATTTCAGTTCAGTATCAATGATACCCTTATCTGGAAGTTCTAGACAAGGGAATCCAGTTCTGAAACACTGAAATCATTTAAATCAAGGCTAAAACTCATATTTTTAGAGCTGCCTTTTGAGTAATTTATTAATAGTAGCTGGAATGTCTTATGTTTTATTTTGTTATATGCCATTGTAGCTCTAATCTTATGTTTTAATAATTTATTGTTGGTTTAATTCTGGTTTTATTTGATCCCTTAATAACCCAAAACACCTTGAATTTCCTTGTTGTGTACTATACAAGTAAAGTTACCTTACCTTGCCTATGTTGACCTGATTATAGAATTCAAAACTTCTCTTCACTTATTGGAAGGGTAGCTACAATAAAAATGATGGTTTTGCCTAGAATCAATTATTTATTCTCAATGATCCCAATCAAACCATCACCTGATTGGTTTAGATCTCTGGACTCTTCTGTTTCTAAATTCCTTTGGAAAGATAAACCCCCACGTATCAGCTTAAAAACACTACAGAAGTCCAAAGATAAAGGAGGTCTAGACCTACCAAACTTTCGTCATTATTTCTTAGCCAACAGACTCCAATACACATCAAGATGGGTAAAACACAGTTATATCGATGAGTGCTGGGTAGATGTAGAACAGACACTATGCAATAAGATAAAACTTTCAGATCTACCTTTTGTTAGCTCAAATATAAAACAAAATGAATGTTTCAAAAGTATAAATATCAGCTCCTCTCTGACAGCTTGGTGGGAATTTCTTAAAATGACAAAGACCTCACTAGTCCCATGCAGGCGTACACCCATCTGGAATAACCCGGATATCTTACAAAAAAAATGCATGATTAACTTTCCAGGCTGGAGTTGTAAAGGAATTGAATACCTGGAGCATATATTTGATGGAACAACCTTTATCCAATTTAATACATTGGTTACACAATTCGGAATTAACAAGAATAAATTCTTAGAATACCAACAAATTAAATCAATTATAAAAAATAAATTTAGGCTCAATACAGTTGATTTACAAATTCCAGGAAAAGTTTTAGACTTCCTTAATCTTAACCCTCCCAAACTGCTATCTAAAATATACAAAACATTAAATAGAATAGATGAATCAATAGCCCTTCCTATTTCAAAATGGGAGATGGACTTGTCCATCTCAATAGACCAAAACCTCTGGTCTCAAATTTCATTAAGAACCTTCAAATTTCTTAAGAATCCTAATCTACGATTAATACAATATAAAATCCTTCATAGAGTGCATTATACAGGGCAACGGATGTTCAAGATGGGTTATACGCCGTCTGATACCTGTTTACAATGTACAAGCAATCTACCAGACAATTATATTCATGCTCTTTGGTTCTGCCCACCTGTTAAGAAATATTGGTACCAGATATGTGAAGATCTATCAAAGTGTCTGAAATGTAATATCACACCTGCTCCCAGAGTTTGCTTGCTGGGAAATATAGATGAAGTTACCATGGATACAATGTCTATGCAATTATTTTACATCGCCTTATGCATCGCTAAGAAAAATATCCTCTTGAACTGGAAAAATAAAAATACTCTGAATATTAATCAATATAGAGATCTCCTTCTGGATTACATTGGTCTAGAAACGGCATCTGCCTCCACATCTGATCAATCTTTCTGGTCACCCTTGATCAGTTCCATCACCTAGTGGGGACGGGCCCTTGATTCCGTTCTGTGGGACACGGTTGCCGATGTGGAGCTTAAGGGTTGGTGGTGACTGCGGGGAGGTCCTTGGGGGTGGGTCCGCTTGCGGTTGGGGCGGTAGGTGCCGAGACCCTCGCCTGGGGTAGGACTTTGGGGTCTTTGTGTGGTGACTCCTAGTGGCTGCATGCGGCGCCTTAGAGGGGTCGTGCTGGCGGACACGGGTTACTGGCCTGGTGTCGGTCTGCTCACGGGCCTGGCGCGGCATGTCCGGGGTACCCGAGTCGGTGGTGCGCCGGGTTCCGGCCTCGGCCCGGGGGTCCTCGGACGCTGGCGGTGCCTGGGGCGTCTCTTATTGGCGGGGAGGCTTTTTACCATCTAGCACAGGCGCTCTTTTTAACGGGGTGCGCTTGGGACGGGAGGGGGGAGGGCGTTGAGGGTGAGGGGGGGCTAAACCTGGGTGTCTAGTGACATGTGTTTTGTTAGCAGTGTGAATGTTGGGGGGGAGGATTTAGGTATGCCCCTGGGGGCTGGTGGATTGCCGGGGCCCCCATGGGGCTCGGCGGTACCGCTGCCGTGGGCCCCGACTGGACGTGCTGGGGCCTCCCACCCCTGGTGGATCGGGCCGAACGGGGGTGCCTATTGGAGTCAGCAGGGGAGCTGGCTTCTACCATTCACAAGGCCTTGGGACGTGGGCACGTCACTGGGGTGCGGGATGGAGCTTCCGTCTTCGCTACCCGGTGGCGGCCTGGGTCCCGATTTTATTGAGCAACTTAGACACTACACTTGCAACATTTACAGGGAACGCACATGTAGGGACCTGGCGGTGTGGCGCCACAGGCGAGGCCCCCCCGTTGTGGGGGCCTCGCCTGTGGTGCCGGCACCCACTGGTTAAACGCATCTAGACACTGAGGGCCCGGGGGGGGAGATGGGGGTACCCGGCAGTATTCCCATGTCCCCCCCCTCTGTTTTAAGTGCACATTAGAACAACACGCAACAACACCACATTGAGCTGGGGGAGAGAGGCTGGGGGGTCTTTCCACACCCCTGTTCGTTGGACCATCAGGGTTCGGAGCCCGGATAGAACATCACGCCGTCTGGTCGGGGTCCTGGGCTGGTGGGCTGCTCTTGCCGGTGTGGGGCCTTGGCGGTCTACTTGTCCCCGTCCTGGTGGGCAAAGGGGTCTGTCTCCTGGGTGCAGGGGCAGGGTTCTCTACTGGGGCGTCTGTCCCTGGGCCTGGGAGTATGGAGTATAGTGTACGTATGGGGGGTATGAATGAGGGTATAGCGTCCTTTTTTCGTATGTCCTGTATTTGTAAGAATGTGTACACATGAGAGGGAGGGTACGTATGAGTGTCTCTGTCTGTCTATGTCTACCTGTCAGGTTGGGTGTTTGGCTGCTCTCTGGCCTGATGCATCTTCTTCCCTCCCCGTCACTCCCCGTCGGTGATGGTTGCTCCTGCCCGCTGGTTGATGATGACTCTCGATGCATGGGGCTGGGGGTCCCGGTTGCGGCCCGGCTCGGTCCTGGTGCATGTCGGGCGGGTCCTGGGTGGTCCGGTGTGTCGGGCGGCCGCTGTTTCGGGCCGATGTCCTCCTTGGATTGACTGGGGCACCTCTTATGGGGGTGCCGGGGTTGTAGAATAGGTTGGTGCCGTCCGGTGGATCGGTGGGGACCGTGCCTGGCGCCCAGTCCTCCTGCCGGTTCCAGGACTTCAGCTGGCTGGTCTGTTCGCCTGGTGGGGCTGTCCGGCATTGGCTGGGCCCCTGATCTTGGCGCCCCACGTGGGGCGGGATCTGGACCCTGGAGCTGGAAGATCTGGATGTCCAGGTGCCGGCTGGGCATGGCCTGGGGAGGGCGTACATCCGCTGTGGCTCTTGCTGTGGCTCCCTGGCGTGTGGATGTGTGGAGGCGGGCCGGGTTGTTGGCGGTGGGTACTGGTCCGGGGTGGCGGCGGCGTGTGTTGTCCGTCGGTTGGCTGCGGGTCCTCCTTGCCTGCGGCGGCGGCGGGGGGCCCTTGTCGGCTGGTCCCTGGTTGGGGCCCCGCTGGGGGGCGGGGTGCCCCTGGTCCCCGTGGCCTCCGGTTCCTGGTCCGGGCCCGCCCTGGCGTAGCCGGTTACCGGCGGAGCCCGTGGGCTCGTCACTGCGATCTCTCGGGCCCCAGCATCGCGGCTGGTGGGTGCTCCCCTGGGACTTCCATCTGTTCCTCTCTTGGTGGGTGATCGACCCTGCGCTGATCCGCCTGTGGACTCTGTACTCTGTGGGACGCTGGATGCATACATCTCTTGCCTCCTCCATGTCTGTGCCGATTCCTGTAGGACGGATTGACGGTTCCTTACACCAGCTATCAATCACTTGCATGGGGAAACCTTATTCCGACCTGCATGCTCGCACACACATAGGTGTGGGGACATAGGTGAGGACGGACATATCTTAAGCTGAGGTTATCATCATTAGTTAGTTGTTCACAGGAGCTTACCAGAAACATTTGTATTATGTTCATTAATCAATGCTTGTGTGTAGTGAATGTGTAATTCTTTGTTTATTCTACCAGATCCGAACTATTGGTTTGGTTCTGTACACTTTGTTGTTTTTGTTTTGTATTACTGTTTCTCTGCCGTCCGGCAGAGGTGGAGGACTGGGATGTTTTCTTGTGTTCTTTATTTGCCTCCCTGTCTTGTGTCGTCGGTTCGCCCCTCTGTTGGTCCGGTTTCTTTTCTTCACCTTCTTCCTTTCTCCCTTCTTGTCTCAGTTTAATGTCCATGACGTCAGGAAATTGAACCCACAGTAATCACTAATAAAGATTTTTCATACATATACATCAAGTGGCGTACTACAGCGAAGCTGTAATACTCTGCTTGGGAAAGTAAAACTGTTGGGCTTGTACTTGGTACTCAGACACCAATTCTGAGTAGCATACTGCTAGACAGGACACGTTAAAAAAAAAAAAAAAAAAAAAAAAAAAAGAATTCAAAACTTGAATCAAAACTTGAGAAAAAAACTTTAAAAGAACCAAAATACAACTTTTTTTTTTAAATATTTGATTGTTCAGTAGACCAACATTCTCAATTAGTTTTGTGCCAAATTATGCATTATTTAGAGGCTGCAAAGTGGTTGCCCTGACAACTCCCATTATATGGATATATGCTGATTGCAAATGGATCTAAACGTCTCTCTAAACGTTACATGGCTTCAAATTTGTCTGGGTGTGTAAGAGAGCATTGTGCATGCTATAAATAAGGCCCAGTTTTGTTTTGTTTTTTGTTTAAACTGTACTTTCCCTTTATTGTAAAAACTGATTATGATTCTGTAGCATGACATACAACTTTTTTTTCTCTTAGTCTCTTCTTATAGTAGGTGCTCCGGACCCGCCCTGCTTCACGACCCTGACAAAGATGGCATTGCAGTGACGGAAAGTTCTCCACGTCCCGCAACAAACTTCTGCATCAGTTCTGTTGCTCTTTCTGTGTCTCTGTTCTGTATCTCTGTTCTGTATTCTCCAAACCACAGATGGTTTCGGCAGATGACCGCTTGTGCTGAGCCTGGTTCTGCCAGAGGTTTCTTCCTGTTAAAAGGGAGTCTTTCCTTTCCACTGTCGCTTTATGCTTGCTCACTGTGAGGGATTGCTGAGAATTACACGACACAATCATCTGTGGTTCTCTAATTTCTACATTAAACATTGTATTGTAATAACTTTTCTTGTAAAGTGCCTTGAGATGACATCTGTTGTGAAACGGCACTATATAAATAAACTGAATTGAATTGAACTAGAACTTTTTTTCAGCAGCTTCTAGATGTATGATTAGTCGTGCTCCAAATGGTGTTTGGGTTTAATTATATAAAATGTTTATGTTTGCTTAATTGTTTCAAAGTGTTCATTGGCATTCCAACCTTGAGTAAAATCAATACAAGATTAAAAATACTCAAAAATCTCTTTATGATAACACTCAACATAACCATCTAGTGATCAATATTCTCTCTAAAGTCTGTTGTTCACAGCACTTCTGGAAATAAAGTTCAGAAGATATGTTTATATGGTTATTTATTGCTGTTGCACCTTTAAAAAAAGGAAAAAACTGTGCCCTTGTCTTTCACGTGTACCTTTAAAACAGTCTAGTTGAACAAAAACATCCTAAGTAGAGTAATTAAAAAGTAGGCTATAGCTAGTGGCGTTGACTATGATCGACACTTCAGCTAAGACGATCGGAGCTTTCATGTCCACAGGCTAAACTATCTGATGAGACTGAGTTGCAAAAAAGTTCATGTTACATATACTCTGAAATAGCTCCAAACAAGTCTTTCCTCCTGAAGAAAAGATGCCCAGTGGATAAAACAGATGGGCCCAGCCTAGCCTGCTCTGCAGCCTTTGTGTGCTCGTCACAAAAACTCCCTAGAGTTGGAGATGCATAGGAGTTTGTTTCGGGCACAAAAATAAATCTACACAAACTGGCCAAAGTTTAATTGCTTGTTAACATAAATAACGAATTTTACAATGACATGGTGGCAACTAAATTCATTTAGTCATTTATACATGGTGAAGTTCATTCTAAGCAACAAAAGGGGGAAAGAAAAGAAGCATATCTTTGAACGTGGCATGATTGTTGGTGCCCGATGGACTTGTCTGATTATTTCAGAAACTGCCAATATATGACAATGAAGCCATGTTGATGTCAGAGAGGAATGGCCAGATTAATATCACATAAAGGCATCAGTTGTTTAAATAAACTCAGTGAAACGAAGGTTTTCAGAACATAATCTCTCAACACAAAGCACATCAGCACTTAAATCAGATGGGGCTACATCAGCAGGATGTTGTGTAAGGTGGAACTCTTGTCAACCAAAATTAGAAAATTTAAGCCACAGTTCACACATTTTTACTAAAAAACAAGACAATAACTGATAGGAAAAGCATTTATTGGTGTGAAAAGTCTTTATTTCTGAATAAAGGAGTGTTTTCATAGGTCATTCCTCCCTGCAGACTATAATCAGAACTGCTCCCAAAAAACTTAGTAATGCTTAGAACTCTACTGTAATTTGGCTTCCCTTAAAGAACATTTCTGCTGCTGTTATTTGCACATCTGTTTTGTCTTGAAAATAATACGTTTACTTTTTAATGCACAACTCCATATGCAGATTCTGTAAACAACGTACTGTAAAGTGTAGAAGTACATATTTAATGTTTTAGTAAATCACATTGAACTGTTGTTAGAGGTTGCTTCACTATTTTTAATTATTATTTCAAACAAGGTGACATTTCTTTGGTGCCATTCTTCTCAAGGCTGGTACTCAATCTTTATAAAACAGTTTGTTCTGGTCAAAACACATTTGCATTTTATATGTTGCAACTAAATATATCTACATATCTACCTGCTCGCATAACAATATCAGCTATTCACTTCAATTGTTTGATTTCACTTTACTGCCTTTTGTAGACAGCAAGGAATTCTGTTGCCATGAAGGACAAGTCTTGTTTTTCTAGACTAAGAATGCTTCTACAAAGCATTTTCTATTTTCAAAAATACATTAAATTTTTAGTATCTATCTATTAAAATGTAAACAAAAACATGACACTCTTTCAGAAGCAACATTTTTTACGGCTATAATGCTATCAAGGAAAATGTCTTTATATGCAGCAGGCAGCAAAGGAAAGCTTTTCAACTTTGTTCCCATCTGGATTTTCTAAACAACAAAGTAAACAACAAAAAACCAGGATCATTTTTATCTGAAAGAATTCTTAATCTACTTTATCTACAATCATTTGAAATAAGCAATTCAGATTTTCAAAAAGATGCAATCTGTGTTTTGCTGATGCAGTTCCTGTCCTGATACATATCAACACTTTCTGTAAGGGTGATATTTCTGCCATGTAAAAGGTCCCATTGGAAGATGTGGTGAACGAGGTCATGGCCACTGATATTATGAATAGAGGGTGAGAAAAATAAAAAGAGACAAAAAGCTGGGGAGTAAAGCGTTTGGGGAGGGGAAATATGCAGGAGAGAGAAATCCATGGGAATTCAACTAAGCATATGAAGCAAATTATTGCCGACCTTATTATTAAGCCTGTAGTCAGGAATACTCAACATTATGAGTGCTGGGGTAGAATCTAATCCCCAATATACTATGGCAAAATGTTTTATGTCTGCAACTTTATGAGGAATATTATAAAAATAAAACAAAAACTACCATTGTAACACAATCTGGATATTCACACAGTGAAAATCTGAGGATAGCGATCTGGATTGAAAGGCACCAACAAAGTTTAATCTTAAATTTAAAAAAAAACCTATTTATTTATTTGTTTATGGGTTTGACGGTCAAATGGTAGCCTCTAAGTGTGATAGTTTAATAAACTTTGCAGATCAAATTAATGAGCGTTAAGCGTAATGTTTGAATCTAACTACATTGATTCACTGGGGGAAAAAATTCAATTGTTACAAAATAATTATCTTTAAAAAGTCACTGATATAACCCTTGCTTTCAATTAGGGCTGAACGATTTTGGAAAATAATCTAATTGCGATTTTTTTTTTCTCTGCAATATTACGATTGAATTTGCAATTATTTTAATTGGGCTTTCTCAGACATTTTTTTATTAATGCAAACAAAAATATTGTGTATTATAAACAGATTTCTTTATACATAATTTATTCTATTCCATAAGACAGACTTCTTTTAAGACAAAGGCAAATATAAACAACTTTATCTACTTTTAATCATCCCACTTAATGGTCATCGGCGTCGTTCTGCAATCAAGGTTTTCTTCCTATTAATCCCAGCTGGTAAGCCCCTCTCAGGCCGGCTGCAATGTTTTCCTCCGTGGGGTTATCTGGGAAGTAGGATGTTTGAAGCAACAAGTTCTGATTTTTAATTCTCCATCGATCTAATGCATTTACAGACTCTGGTATGACTCCGTTGTGCGGTTTGATCACAGGTCAGGTGTTGCAAAATACTCCGCTGTTTTCGGTGCGGCTTTAACTTTCTGTCGCCATTTTTTATACAGCGCAGATAAAATGTGGCTAAAATGTGTTCGTGAGATTGAATCCTAGCTTATTCTTCATGCTTATCAAAGCAAACCCTTTGCTATAAAACCCGTTAGGCTATAGCACGAATCATTTCCGTGTGCCGTTTTGTTATGTTCGTAATGAGCGATTCTTTCAAACAGCTCAGTCAGCAATCTCCGTCGTCTGGAAGTTTGTTTACGGGAAATTTAAACACTGGTGGCGGTCAGTTTAGCCGTGCAACTCTCATATGTGGTGGTGTGATGTTCTTAGTTGTTGATAAAGGTTCATAGTGTATCTCATGAGGCAGCAAGGCGGGTTCTGCATTACCTGGCATTGCGCAGCATCAATGTTTTCATAGCCGATATAATTTCTCACAACTGAGGTACTGTTCCTCTTTGGTACCAAATATTGTGCAGGGTTGGATTCTATTAAGCTTTAGGTCATTTTATAACGGGTTAAAGTGCAGCGTTTCCTTCTCTCTCTGCATTGTTTGAGCTGTTTGCAAGCCACGTGACTTTACCAGATATGTTTACATCAAGTCAAATCGCAGCCTTTGCGATTAGGAAATCGCATTTGATCAAATTGCGATTTAATTGCAAATGCAATTAATCGTTCAGCCCTACTTTCAATGCAACCTTATTTTGCTTTTGAACAACACTTGGTCTTTCATGACATTCCACAAGGTTGAACATTGCAAAATATCTCTAATTTTCAGCTCCTCCAAGCTTTTTTTTTTTTTTTGTATAGTATGTAGATCTGTTTGCAGAGACAAAGATTGATTTAGGTTCTGGTGAAACATTTCTGTGTTCATTGCTTACAGTATATCTTTTAGATCATATATGTGGAGCTGATAATGAGTCATTTTAAGACTACTGGTAAAAACCACCAGATTTTTATAAAAATGTCCAGGGGTCTCGTTTATAAACGTTGCGTACGCACAAAACGGGGCCTGAAACTGGCGTACGCCACTTTCAAAGCAAAAGTTGTGATTTATAAAAAACAGATTTGACGGGAAAATGTTCGCACCTGTACGCCAACTCTGACCTGTGCGTACGGACATTTTGGAGACAATGGAATCGACGACGCAGTTGGTGAGGCGGTGAACTGCAGCCAGACTGCATATTACTCCTCTCACCATATATCATTGATTGGTACATTCATTGTGCCAAGGAAGGAAGCAAACAGTCTTATTGCTGCCAATAGAAATACCCCAACTACTTTCAAGCGTAATATTTGAGATGGATGAACTGGCTTTGCTGGAAGATTATGCAAACGGAAGGATTAGGAGATAACGCGTGTTCATGGATCAGGCGGACCTCCTTGCCCATGATGATGACTGGCTAATAAGCAGATTCAGATTCCCTGGAGCTGTGCTCTTGGACCTCTGTGCTGAATCCGGCCAGGCTTTGGAGAGACCGTCCAGGCGGAAACGGGCCATTCCGGTCCAGCTGCAGGTGCTCACCACTCTGGGGTTTCATGGTTGTTACCAGCGGGAATTAGCCGACAGCTATGTGTATGAGTGACATGATTCTTACTATTCTGCCCTAAGTCCCTTTTTGGTAATAATGCCTTCAAATATGTTATATTTATTAACAAGGTCTAGGATATTGCAGCTGTCCCTGAGCGCAATAATGCCTCCAGTCTAGGATGGGATCATTAAAATGAGCAGGCGATACATCACGTAAACTTCCATATACTGTGGGGGAGCAGGCCGAAATTAAGATGCAATTTGCAGCAATGTCCGGTTTCCCAAACATAATCAGCGCAAGTTTTTTTTTTTTCCTCGACTTTGAGGTCCGATCCCTTTTTTTTTATTTCGGGTACCATGCTGTCAGTTCCACTGTCAGTCTGCACTGCAGACGCCACATGCTGCCACTCGCAGTTCTTCCTTTTATTTGTGACACTGCTGCTGTGTCCACCAAATAAAATGTCTCTTCTAGCCTCAACTTCACCCACTAGCACTTCAATCAACATCTCCGTAAAGTTTCTCTTCTTGTTTTTTTGTTGTTGTTTTTTTTGTTGCCATATTTCCCCTCTTCTTCATATGCATCAATATTCATGTCCTGCTTTGCATAGACCTTTTATAGCCAGATTTGGGCGTGTTCAGGGCGGGATATAAGCCAAATTCACGTGCGCAAACTTCCAAGAAGACCGTGATTTATAAAGGGGAAATTGCTTACACCTGTGCGTAGGCATGGTTTTATAAATCAGAAATCTTTTTGGCGTAAGCAAACTTTTTGTTTTGGTCGTACGTACACTTTTAGTAGGGATTCTACGCAATGTTTTATATATAGTATTGGAAAAGAAATACCAATACCATGTGCTCTATCAAGACCCCAAGGCCCAAAATGCTAAAGTTCATAGAGTACAGGAAGCATAGAAACAGAGCCTTAGCCTCATACATCCTCGTCCATGTTTAACAGGATGCATTAGGTTCTTTCCCACATATTCATTATTTTTTGTTTCCACAAAACCCACCTATGCTCTATAGTAATCTCATCTGACACATACTTACCCATGATTCCTTTGCCTCCTATATAATTAGTGGCAAACTGCAATTGGTACTTCTGAAGCTTTCAACAATAGCTTTCATCTTGTAGCTTTTTTCAGAAAGGCTAGATTCATGGAGTGCTAATAACTAACTGCTATCCTCTTGGCATATTTTCCTACATGAGTTGTGCTTTCCTTGTCCTTACCTGTCAGCTTAGGTAGATTAATGGTTTGCAGTTTTGCAATATTCAATTTTAGAGGAAAGACTGAACTGTGTTTAAGCTTGGAATACAGTTTTGTAACCAAACTTTGCTTTAAGCTTCTCGACAAGTTTATTCCTGGTCTTTCTGTTGTTCTCTTTGCTCTTCGTGATGCTGTTTGTGTCGTTATCTTCTCTAAAACAACTCAGAATACAAATTCAGGAAACAGCATTCACATTTTCAGCTGAAAACCATGTTTTCCTTCCACATCACAACTGTACAAAACTCTGTGATCTATCACATAAAATTAAGATAAAACGCATTAAGGTCTTAAAAGAAAGAGTAAAGTACTTGTATTTTGGAAGTTTGTCGTGTCAAGAGGGGAAACCTTGGTGAGGCATAGGAGACTGGTTTTATCCCGTCATGAGCTGTGGGAACAGCATTGTTGTTATAATCCCAGCAAGAGGGAACATGTATGAGCATGACTATGCATCATCGCAATGTTCTTATCTTCTCTTTAAAAAAATAGACCAATCATCATGTTTCTTCAAACCTCTAGAATTGCTAGCTTCTGTTTTGATTGTTTGACAAAGCAAAATACATTTTCAATGATCCACTGATGACTTAACAGGGTTGCCTGCATGTATAGAAAATGTTTACTTCCAAGTATAGGAAAAGGGACATGCAGTCACAGTCGACAAGGTGACAGATCACAGATGGGGTAACACATTTCTGTATTTCTGGCCCAATTTGAGTTTTCGTCCGTAGTCTTAACTGTGAGGGCTCTGTTCAAAAGCAATAGTCAAGATGAATGCTGAGGGGGAAAGCATTTTAAAGAGCCAACAAACTATACTACGCACTCACCAGGAGGAAAACACCCTGTTAATTATAAAACCTGTTCAAAAGTTTTTGAAAATTAAGCACGTCGGGGGATGACGGAAAGCTTTGGCCAGCAAAAGTGACCACAGTTAAACTGGATCATCCACCTCAGACAGCATTCAGTTATTTGTCCCTCCTCACTGAGGCGTTGATTGCACCAAACATTTGTCAGCTGTAGAGGTCACGACCTTTGCTCTTTGTAGTTAGGAAGAACTGGGTCTGAAATGGCAAAAAGCCAGAGTCCCTGGTAACCAGTATCCTGGTATCTATGCTGGCAGAGTTTACTGGAAAGTTTTTCTCAAAGCAGAAGCCTTCATCCCTTTTACAGGGAGAAACACTGAAGCTAACAAATCTGTCAACAAGTGTTTTAAAAAGCAGACTGGATTGAAGGCAATCAGATTTTTGACAGTGGCGCCTCTATTTTAAAACACAGTGTTGAGCGCTTGTGAGTTCCTGTGTGCCAGTGACTGCAGTAAATATTTCCTAGGCATTCCAAATGTGGACTGAGTGTTCTCAGAGTGCAGTAATAAATTCCGCAGACAAATACACACATCCGAGCTTCAGTTTCTCTTTCATGGTCATCTTCCTGTGGCATCATTAGAAGGCTGAGCAAGATGTTTGGAGACAAATGTCTTTTTAAGGCCAGAATACAAGCTGGAAGTTGCATGATAAAAAAGTGTTTGATATTTCCATCAACATCATCCATAAACATATTAGAGGGCTGTTGTTGGTTGACACCAGTTCCAGAATTTATTTGATGTCTGACCAGATGATTTTTTATTTTATTTCTTTTTTTTTAAGCGCTACAACAAACAAAAAAATGTGCCGCAGGTTTCTCAATAGTTTTAGTTTTGAATCCCATGTACATTAATGTAATTGATTATCCACAAGTATGTCATGACCTGTGGATGTATGTCAACTCCACTCTTGTTACTAGGACTGCAGGTGATAATACTGTATACCGGTAAAAGTTATCTGCAATCTGAGTCTGGAAGTTTGCTTTCACACTCAAAAGTAAAACAGACGAAGTCCAGAAAATTATAGTTTTTCATGGCCTGTTTGAAAGGTGCTTGAATGTCACACTGGTGTTTATAGGAACTCCCAGCTAACAGTTCACCTCAGGGAAAGAAATGAAGTTAAAAATACATATTTTTTTGTATACCTTCAAAAACAGATTGTGTCAACGATAAAAAAATACATTTTCTATTGGCATTGACCGCGCTAAAAAGCACAATTGTCTCTGTTATTTAGAAATGGAAGAAGTTTGGTACTGCCTTGATTCTCTGTAGATCTGCCACTCTTATAAATGATAAGTGAATTTTTTCAGTATATGACAGATATTGCAGAACACTGTGGATAGATTAAAGCTGCATATTAGATCTAACACAGAAAGACTAAACAAAATCTAATTTCTACATGGCATAATTGAAGCAGACAAAAATATGTGCTTATGTTTTGGAGAGTTGTTCCATTCGTTCTTAAGAACAGATTGCAGAGCACAAACAGTGTTTAATTTATTCATGCATGTTGTACTGTCAGATTATCATGCTAAAGACCATTTAAACAGCTAGTCCACATAATGCTTTCTTTCCAACCACTGTTATATAGAAGATGTGATTATTCCGCATCTCAGAAAAAAGCAAACACTTACTCCTTCCTCTCTGCAGGCAGCAAGAGATAATTTGGAGCACTTGCCATCCACTTAAAAGCTCCCCCTGCATTCAGTTTAACAAGCACATCATTTGCTGTGATTTGTCACTGATTTTACAGTTAAAACAGTGTGTGTGTAATTTAACATTTCTTGGATTTAAACCTTTACCAGTGATTAGTTTAAGAATCTCCCAGTGGTGCATTGATGACTGATGTTTCTACAAGGCAGCTAACTGCTTTCTTTGATTTTGTGATTTTTTTTTTTTTTGGCCTTTGCCTCTTCCTTTTTCTAATTAACAATGTTTCCAACTGTGTGTGCCTCATAAACAAGGTTTTAACACTTAAATCAATTCCACACAACAAACAACAAGAGCCCAAATTACAACCCATGAAATCTCTCAGGAGCATTTTTATTTCACAATAACTTTCTTTGCCCACTGAATAACATTATTAGCTTATGCACTGCTTCTACATGTAGTACCTTCACATTGATACCATACGTTTGTTGACTATAAGTGACTGTTATGGAGTTTTACTCTTCCCAGCACAGCACTGATTAAGTGGCTGAGAGACTTACCCCCTGCCTGGTAAGGCTCTTACACTGCACGAGCTGATCTTAATGGATAACAATGAGCTGCTCAGATGCTGACAGCAGCTAAATATACCCCATTCTGTCACAACATATCTATTATATTTGGTATTTTAGATATTTTATATGTTATAATTGAATTAAAAATATATATTTTTATCTAAATGTTTTGGATCATAATGCATGGAATGTTCACTATGCAGTGGTCTTGAGATATATTTGTTAGATCTCCACCCATACAAATGACGGGTTTAACAGGGCACTGCACCAGCATGCTCCAATTATACAATTACAGAATTTGCTGAGGGGCATTTAGCTCCAAATGTCTTTGACAGGGAGAGAGAGAGAAGTAAGGTGGAGACAACATGCCTAGCATGTTGCAACATATGCTGTATCTACCTATCCTTGGGTGTAGGATCACTAAAAAACTAGGAGAAAATGATTTACGGAGGCAGAGTAACATCGTCTGTCTTTGTTCCCACTGGGAAACACAGACAGGTTTGGTGATTTTCCATGCTTTTTTTGTTTTTTTACTTTCGAATGTTGAAAGGGTATCAGTATAAATGTATGATTACCTTTGATAAAATAATTTCTCTAAAAGCAAACAATTACACAGAGGTGTGATCAGCATTTTAATTTTGCTGAGAACTGTAAACTTTGTTGGATAAATGGACTGGACTTATATAGCGCTTTTTTCTAGTCATATTGACCACTCAAAAAAGCTTTACATTGAAGCCACATTCACCCATACATTCATACACCGAAAGCCAACATAACTCATTAGGATGATGTTGAATTTTTGGAGTTAAGTTCCTCACCCAGGGGCACATTGACATGTGACTGGAGGAAGCTGGAATCAAACCTAAGACGCTCCAATTGCAAGCCAACTGCTCTACCACTGAGCCACACTCGCCCACAATCAATTACTTTAAATAACTTTTGTATGATGCTGGATACCAAATATTATTGTTTAGCTACTGGTTTTGATATGAAGTGGGTATTGTGCAAGGATGTCTTTTTTACCCGTTATTCCATCCATTTTTTTTTGCAATACACCACTGGTAGAGGAAATGGTAGAGGAAATGCCACACGGCATGATAGTACCACCACCATGCTTGGTAGTTTTATAATTATAATAGTTAACTAAAATTTCCACACTTTCCTCACTGGTTTCACCCAAAAGCAAAGGTTTGGGAGTATTTGTTCATTTATCTTTTTTTTCAACAGTGTAAAATAGAAGAGACTGACTTACAAAACCAAATCCCGAATAACTTAACGGAGGAGGCATCTAGGATATGTTAATATGATTAAATGGCTTAGATTTGTCCCCAAAATCCAACAATGATTTAAGCTAATTGACTATATTTTGGCACAGGGAGTCTAGATTTCTCTCACTCTATTTTCTTAGCAGGTCAAATTCCAGGTAAGCTTTTTTTTCAATCACTTCTTGTAGTGGTATTTAGGTACATTTGATCCACAATCTTAAAAAGAAGCTTTTAAATAACAATTGATTGCTCAAATGTTTGAGATTTTGCTACCTAGCTCTTTGCCATGTAATCTATATAAAATAGCTCATTGAAATATTTTAGTCTCTCTGTTGACAGCTCAACCTGCTGTGATATTTCCTGTGTGAATTCACTGTCTGGTTGAATTCATTATCTAACTCCAGAAAGGTGCACTCTGACAATTCACCCTCTGACATTTAGATTTTTCATCAGTCCTCTGCTTTTAATAAACCAGAAAGTGCAGGTACTAAAGGGTTCAGTTCACCTTTTTTATTAGTGTTTACTCAAAGCAACATCTGGGTTTTCCTTAAACTAGATGGATTTACTCTCAGAAGGCAAAACCACTTCATTTTGAGTAATTCCCAGGGTTTTATGATCCAAGTAAAGCTATAACATTTGGGGAAACTACAAGCTTCTTCACTGTCTTATCGGGTAATTGCTACTTTGACATTTCCATGTAAGCTTACATCGGTAATTTAGTCTGTAAAAAGTGAGCTGTCAAAAATCCAACCATACCCGAACAGCAAATGGTTCATGGTTCTAGTAAAGGTGAACTTTCTGTAAAACTGGTAAATCAGAACTATTTTTATAGGCATAGACTAATTGATTTCAGTTATTAAATACTTAATTTTCAAGAATTTTGCAACATGTTACAATAAAGAAACATCTAATAAATCAACATGGCCCTTTGTCATTTTCCACAGCAGCTTTTTAGTTTTTTAACATTTTGCACCCACGTAAACGTTTCAGCTTCAACATGTCAAGCCTTGTTTATGACGGGTTGCATAATGCTTACAAATAATGTTACAGTTAATTTTGTAGTATTGGTGTCAATTTTCATCAACTCTCAATTCCCTTCCACTTCTTTCACTTTTTCATCATGCCCCTGGAGCTTTGGCATCTCAAATCTGAAATCTTTGTCAGGAATGGGCTTCACAGGCTGAGACAGTCCATCTCACTGCGAAAGCATTTTAACAACAGTTAGGGAGCAGATTCCTTGTAGGGAAATAAAAAGGCATATATATATAATACTGAATCTAACCAATACTTAAACCATACTTAAACTATGATCTGAGGAATTTATGGGCAGAGCCAAAATCTCAGTTATCAGTGAATACGGTTTTCGCCCTGACTCAAAATCTCAGTTATCAGTGAATACGGTTTTCGCCCTGACTCATATGAAGCTATGTAGCATGTACCAAACATCTTTACGAAGCAGTTCTGTCATGAACTTTAAAAGAGGAGTCCTCATCACCTCAGTTCTTTCACAATTGAGTGCGGATTGGGCCTCATTTTTCTGTCTGAGCCTGGTCCGCGTCCGACAGAGCAGTAACTGAACCCGAACCCGACAGCGATTTATGCCCGACACAGGTGCCGTGGTTTAATAAACCTAAGGTACGGATTCTTATACCTTCTTACACCAAAATATTTTCTGCACCTGGCCGCGGCTGGGCTATTCTGATCCAGAGATGGACTTTTTTCCCCAACAGAAAAATATACAGAGCTGTGGGTGTGAGAGGGCGGACAAGGTGCTGCTGATGCTGCTGCGGGGGAATAAATAATCTCACCTGCTATGACTGGATAAGTCAAGTGAATACTTATCTTTAATTTTAATCATCCTAATATATTTGATCTTATCTTAATTATTGATGTCAACAATAATTTTGTTTTTCAAATATTTCTGTCAGTTTTGAAAGGATAAATGTACTGTTATTTTTTATTAATAAAAAGGAAATAAAATAAATAAATATCCACCCTCTGCTTTTTTTTTTACAAAACGCACACTTCTAATCGGTGTTGGGCAAGTTACAAAGAAATTGTAATATATTTCACATTACTAGTTACAATGTCAAAAATGTAATATGTTTGCATTACATATTACTGTCTTAAAAATGTAACTGAGTTACACTACTTTAAGTTACTTTTGGCAAAACATCTTAAATATCTGACTCGACTTCTAACCACTGTAACTTCAATGTACATTTTACATAAGTGTCACACCACAAATACTGTATTTTAAACACGATTTTATTAAAATGAAGTCTCTAGCTCCTTTGCATGCCTTCTATTTCAAGGTAATGTTTTATTAAATCTAAGCAAAAGAAGGTGCTGAAAGTACTCATCACAAAGATGGTTGACAAAGATTAGATGTCTGAAGTCTTACAGCGGATGGTTAGGAAATCAGTGTGAATAATGTTTAAATGTACAGTCAATCTTTTCCTCAGCCGTCCTGATTCTCTGATGTTTTGGTTTTGAGCAACAGGAAGTGGATGTTGTTCTACCGTATCCAACTTGATTTGGTCTGTTTCATTAGTTGGCCAGAAATGTTTTTTTAAACGCAATTGTAACTTGAGTTACTGACATTGTAACAAGTAATATATTGCTGTATATTTTGCAAGTAATGCATTACATTACTCAGTTACTGAAAAAAGTAATATATTCCTGTAACTAATTACTTTTGTAATGCATTACTCCCAACACTGCTTCTAATGCTCTCGTAGAGCCTGGATTTTTCACTTTCCCTCCTCTGATATGACCGAGCTCGACCTGAACCTGAGCATTCTTTCTAAATATCTGTCTGAACCCGGACTGGCCCGTCGGGTACTGTCGGGCTTGGGGTTGGGTATCAATGCTCTATTACACAAATCTTCGTAAAATGACAAAAAAATGTTTCTATGACCTGCCCCAATGTGTTTTTGCGAAAGCAGCTGTTGATACTTTATGTCTTTGGGCACTTTTCTACCAGAACCAGCAGTTATTTCTTCCTAGTTAATCTTTAGGATCGCATGGACCAGCCTTCACTCCTCTTGTGCATCAACAAACTGTAGTGCTTGATACATATTGACCACTGCTGACTGGGAATACACCAAAAAAGCTGCAGATTTGCTCTTACCCAGACCTCTAGTCATCACAATTTGGCCCTTGTCGAACCCATTTAAAACCTGATGCATGTACTTTATTTCTGCTTTTAACATCAGCTTTTGGACTAAAACTTTTACTTCATGTGCTGTACATTCTACCTGCAAACATGTTCCAAGTATCATCGTTATCCCTTTATCCGTCGCTGGTCACAATGATTAATGGTTTAAATTATAGAAATATAAAACATGTACTTCTGTCTTTTTAGGTGTCCCAAAGTGAATGTTAATGATATTAGATAAATAATATATGAGATTATTACCTGATTGCAGTAAATGAGTAAAAGTAGTAAATTTGCAGTACACCACTGCTTAATCTGTTTCCTTTAAAAGCTATTGATCAAAAAAAATTTCAGTTTTGGAGTTTTGTGCTCTCTAAATATGTTTCTTTATTCATTAATCTGACACAACATGAGCCCGTTTGTGGAATGTGAAAGGGATCTCAACAAACCCAGCACAGGATGTATATCGGGGTTTATCCTGATCTCATGTGACAGCCTGCTCTCCTGTCTATTAATCTGCTGAAAGCTCAAACTAAACATCACAGCAGGGAGCAAGATTCCCCACAATTATCACTTTTGAGTCAATCTGGGTCACCCACGCAAAGATACTCGACCCTATTTTGCCCAAAGCTTCGGATAGTTTAAGAGCCTGGCCAGACAGTCTTGTCACCTCAACCACCAGCCCTCCCCTTCACTCCCAAAGCAGTGAGGAATACTCAGTATGTTAACATGTAGCAGGAGAAAGTTTAATTATTGCCTTATTCTGTCTGAAATCTGACTTTTTGATAAATGTATACACTTTAGTCCGACTTAATTCAAGCTGAACTGAAGTTGGAGAAATCTGACTAAGGTACCCAGGTAAAACAAGTGGAAATTCAAATTTCTCTGTGTGTAAATGACAGGCAGACAGTCAGAAGTGGCCAACCTTTGAGAGCCAGGGAAATTCCCTTTGAGAAGTGAAAAGACCGTGGAAGCTGGAACAACACTAAAGAAGAACAAGTGTAACACAATCAAACCGTGCAGTACTTACAAAATGTACTGTGCTGCAGTATTGTTGTCATCCATTTCTTTGGTCATTGTGCATATTCTGATTTTATTCCATTTGATTTACGTACTTTAGCATTTCTTTACTATCTGTTTGACTCTAGTCCAACGTTATATTGACAAATAAACATAAAAGACATTAAGATAAAGGACTGTGGCTTTTCTCCTTCACTTTCTAGGTAATTTGCCTTAATAAGGAGAACAATGGATTTCGGTCTCTTGTGGAAAGGTCTGAATGCCCAGCCATCAGCTTGTGACCTTGAGCACACAAAAATAAGGTTTGAAGTGGCCTAGTTCACATCTGGATTAAAATGGGATTTAGCTGCTGTGGTGTGACCTTAAACAGGTCCTGCATGCTCAAAAACCTTCAAATGTGGCTGAATAAAAACTATTCTGTGATGAAGAGTGGGGAGGGATCCAACCCCATTGAAGCAAAATACTTATTATTAGTTATCACAAACATCTGATAGCAGCAGTGGATGTCACAAGTGTGCAAACCAGTTATTAGGTTTCAAGGAAAAATTACTTTTTTACACAAGTACAAGTCTATTTGGATTTCAGTTTAATCTGAAACATTTACATTTAACAAAAAACCTAGAAATAATCTGTAAGGGTTTGAATACTTTTCGTTCCATTATAGATGTCTTAACACATCGCAGAAATAATCATGTTGAATATTATAAATAGTGAATTCAAGGTGTTACAGGTCCTGTGTTATTTTCATTTTCAACACATTTTTGAGTAGTTTGACTAGATTTCTACAGTTAACTAGACAGCGCAAAAAAAGAATAAAGTATTCACATTTTTGGTTAATCCAGTTAGTCAAGAATTTGAATGCTATTTAGCAAAACAAAACAAAAATTAATTTATTGTATACTTTTAGGGGAGGAGGGCCACACTTACTTCTGCATTCAAAAAGCAACCACAATAACAAGCCAATACTCTCTGATCTGTTGATGAGAGGTTTCCCAAACGGTTTTCCCAGCTCAAATACCACCAGCAGAAATCATTAAGTGAGTATTAAATTATGACTCTTGAAACATAACTGACATAACTCCCGTAGTATGTGTGCAGTCTCTGCATTTGTGAACCAATCTTGAGTGAAATAAATCTCTCTTGTGGCCCCCAGGCCAGAAAGGAGCCCCAATCACTGGCAAACTCTGCTTATAATTTGGGCCAGTTGCTAAAACTCAATTTATGATAAATTCAACATGTATTGCTCTTCAAAAGAAATCTTTTTTTTCACTGCATGTTAGATGCAAACTAAACACAATTTTCAAAATGAAATCTACATAGTTAATCTGGCCCTGCTATTACATTTTACACTTTAAATCCACACATCTACACAGGTTATAGCTTCATTTCCTGTCTTTAAGCTCCATACGTACGTAACTGGATGTTTTTGACTTAGCACTCTTAATTATATATATATATATATATATATATATATATATATATATATATATATATATATATATATATATATATATATATATATATATAAATGCATTTAATAATCAGAGAGTGCCTCATCCGGAATACAGGTAGGAAAGTATAAAACTCACCCATAAGCAGCGTAGCTTTAGAGCAGCAACTCCGGGATTCCTCTGAAATATTTAGAGGAGAAAAAGTCCACTCCGCATGAGGAGAACTAACAACGCCACTATCGTGTAAACTTTCCCGAAAGTTTTATAACCTCCGCTGCTGAACGCCTGAAAGTCTTTTGAGTGACGGGAAACAGCACGTTGTCAACAAGTGCCGCTGTGACTCAACTCCCCTCAAGATTGTTTCTCTATTTTGGAAACTTGTCAGGTCAAAGGACAAGGAGCGAATCTGAGTTCGCTGAATGACTCTTGTCACAGAACATGTTCGGTATGTATGGGCTTGGAGTAAAAAGTGCTTAAATGTTTTTTAGTGCGCACCCGTGCGTAACAGCAGCGTCATTCCTTTGCCCTCGAGCACATATATTCCCTTTTACGCTACATGCGCACAGCCTGCTTATAAACCTATTGCTGACCTTAGTGTGTGATATGTTCAGAGACATTTTTTACACTTTTTTCGACGAAGCTCCCCGCATTCATGAACCTTCATTTCACTGATTTTGCACATGACAATAACTATTTCAGTTGGAATACCGCACTTGCTAGCCAATATTTTTCATCCAGAGACTATAAAACGTTTGCGCTATCAGTGCACACCCATCTAAGTGTAAGCAAACAGAAAAGGGTATATATTCCAGCTCCATAATCTATGAGTAAAAAAATCCTCTGTGTATTTTATTCACCAACAGCTGAGGCATCCTGTCGGATGACGCGCTTTTGTCACCTTTTTTCAGTACAACGGAGATGCTTATATGTCTTTGAATAACACTTTTCGGTGAAACACAAAGAGACTTAAACCTGAAGGGGGTGTGGTTATTATGGCACTAATGCGGGTTAAACTAACAGAGGCCAAGTGTCAGCATTTAATCACCACTCCTTGTATAATAAACATATCGCACTGTTTCCAGATGACTTAACCATGCTGTAAAGGTGCCTGTGAAATTTCCATGCAAGTACTGAGACCTTTACAGTTGTATTTAAAAACCCTGAGTAAGTACTTTATAGAATAACCTTTTGCCAAAAGTATTTTGGTTTCCGTATCTAAGATTTGCACATCTAGAGACTGAAACTTCCTTCCATTTTTATTGTAAAATTTCTTAATCTCAAATTTGTATGATGAAAATCTGTGAAGTGATGCAACAGGATTGTCCTGGTTTTAGCTTCACCCATCTTGTTATAGGCTCTGTCCAGTTTCCCTGTCCCTCTTGAAAGAGTTATCCCCAACTTTTTTGTTTGTTTGTTTCATCTAACCCATGTCCCTTCTTCATTCTGACATGTTTGCTGTGCCACTAGTGGCCCTTTTCCACTAGCTCCTCTAAAGCACAACTCAACTTGGTTCAGTTCTACACACTTTGGGTGGTTTTCAATTAAAACTGCTCTGGTGGCCCCAGAGTCAGAAAAGTGGCACAACTCGATCTGTGTGCAACATAAATACAAAGCAACAATTGGGACATGGTAGCTTTGTGGCTTTTTGTCTGCATTAAAAAAGAAAAGAGCCAGAAGAATATGAGAGATGCTCTTGTGTTCAAATCAAAGACTCCCCCACCTATGACTAATCAGTGAACGACAGCTTTCTGACCTGTGCTTTCAGTCCAACTCTGCATGCTCAGAATTCCAGCAAAGTAGCTTCTGAAAAAAAAGGGGCTGACACTACATAATCATTGCTAGTGGAAAACTCTACAGGGGAAAATGGCCACTGCATTGCTTGTGGCAAATTGATAAAATAACTTCTTCTTACTTTATTTTTGCTATATTTAAAAAAAGGCCAGATTAGTAAAGTGCACAGCTATGTGTTGTCCTATGAACTGATTCTTTAACCTGAGCTGTGGATCTCTGCAACTTCACCAGAGTTACCATTTGCCTCTTAATGCTTTGCTTCCTTAACAGCTTGTCAGTGTTAGGAGACAGTTATGTCTTGGTAAGTGAGTCGAGCCATTCTCCTGTTCTGGATGACTCCTTTAAACAGTGCTCTGATGATTAAAGCTTAGATTATTGTTCTATATCCCTTCACAGAATAGCTGGATTTACTGAAGTTAAATTGTACACAGTTGTACTTTATTTACCAATTAAGTGACTTCTGGAGATAATTAGTTGCACTGAATTTTAGTTCAGGTGATCAGAATAAAGGTTGGGTAAAGAAGGTTGGATAAATCCCTACCTTCAAATGTATTTGTAAAGGAAATTTCAATATTTTCTTTCTTTTCACTTAACAATTATAACAATACCACGTTCTGCTCATAAAATCCTAATTAACTACATAGATGCTTGTTGCTGTAAAGTGAAATTCAACCATTATGATTACTTTTGCTGGGAATTGTACACTAAACCCTGCACATGAACACCAAACTTAATATTATTACATGAAATAATGGATCATTACGGTGTAAATAAAAAAACAGTAGAAAAATATATTTACAAATCTGTTGATAGTTTTGATTTTATTCCTGCATAGTCTTATAGTTTATGTCAATATTTAGATCTGTTTCATTTACAGACACATTTATTGGTTTCAGATATAACTCATCTGTCCATCCAGTCCATCATCTGGCAACACAGAGACACACAACCATGCCTACACACACACACATTCACCTAGAGAGATTTTGGAGTGATCAGTTAACCTAACTGTCCTGTTTTGGGAGCGTGGGAGGAAGCTATCATATATAAAATGAACCCACACAGGCACAGGGAGACAGAAGCCAGACAAGGAGTCAAAATTAGGATCTTCTCCATGCAGCAGTACCCACCACTGTGCCAGTCACACAATGTAGTAGTCATTTTATGTATTCTATGTTTTGTGATCCTTTATTTTTATTTCCCGATTAGACATTTACCTTATATTCTATTTGCTTTCTCCTAAAATAAAATAAAATAAAGCACATGATTAACTGTTGTATTTTTCATGCTCACCTCAAGTTCAGAAGTGAATGGAGATTACTACTCTGATGATTCAATACATTTACTACAAACAGCAGTAGACACAGAGTTCTGGAGATTGATGAAGCCTTCTTATTGTAGGAGGAACAAACCACTGAATGTGTTCACAGATATTCACCCATTAGGAGGCCTTTGCCTCTTTTCTTCACCCTGACTTTCGTTTAGTTTTTTTGTCTAGCACAAGGCATCTCACTTTTTTTTTTAGGTATGATTAGTTCAATTCTGACCATGTATGATTCTCTGCACAGACTAATTACAGTTAAGAAAATATTTGGCCTAAAATGAAACCTCTTTATTTATATTTAGCAGTTTTTACCCCTGGTTTATACAAAATATGAAATGTGTACCACAGACGCAAAGGAGAAGTGAAAATGTTGTTGCTATGGTAATGTATGTATATTTTATTGGCAGTCTTTCCTCCTGAGGTGTAACAATGCCACCTAGTGATATGTGAGATTATTGTGCACCCCAGGGATGCACCTCATAGACATGCAATTTTCACTAAATTGATTGAAGAGACATAGAAGACTTTAAAATGAATTGATCAAGGTTTCATTTCTAATTTGCAAACAGTTAGGGATATAACAACTCTACTTAGAACATTTTGGGTTTTAAGGTGATTCAGGTCTTTCACATGCAATGCCTGGGACCAAATAGATTTCAGTAACAGAAGCTTCAGAAAACCTTTGAACATGTCATTTTATAACACCCATTTAAAGTAAATAATTTATTGCTTTTTATTATTTTTTGGTTGATATATGAAAATCTTTGTTAGCTCATCTGTTATTAACATGTATTTTTTCATATTGATGGAGATCCCTTTCATCTATGTTCTTTGTACCCCCCCCCCCACACACACACACACGTTATAAATTACTATTTACTCATATTGATTATCTAACAAAGTGCAGTGCAGAAAAACTAAGCACGCTGAGAGAGGATGACAGTAATTCTGCCTTCAGGTGCAAACATCATTATACACCTATATCTTCACATAGCAAAAAGTTTGCTGCTATATTGAAGGTTACATGTTAGGTATTGATTCTTTAGGGACAACATTTTTGTTTTTTTCATTTTCTGAGATGGAAACTTTCACTTACTGAAGGCAGCAAAGGGAACAGCTTTGATAAAAGACTGACTCATAAAATGTACTTAAATTCAACAAATACCAACTGTGTCTTTAAAGGTTTTAATTATCAGTCAAAAAATGTGTGTCTACGTTTATTTGCATTTGATTTATTCAGTGTTGGTTGATCTATTAGTGCGAACAGATGAGATCCAGGGAGATTCTAATGGATAAACAACTACCTTGTTCAACCAAACTGTCTGTTTGCAAAGAAATATATCATGATTCCTCTAAACCTACGCTTTTTTTAGTTGGAGCCACATGCGGAGATATTATTGAGATTTGGACTGAAGTTCCTGAATAGCTAAGCGGTCTTATAGAATTGTTATTAAAAGTATGAAAGCAGGGTGAAGAAAAGAGCATTAAACTTTCCTCTGGGCTATTCTTTAGAGATGCTGCGGAAAGTAAAACAATATGTCTTGTTCAGCACCTTTCAAAAACACATATACTAGATGAACTCCTAATATTTTGTCAGAGCATAGCCACAAATATACTGCGGTTTTATGTGGTAGTTCAGCTACTTTATAATTGTTTAAGAAAGTAACGGAATACATAGTTTTCAAATAAATAAATAAATATTATAGTTATTTTAAATGTTAGACCTGCACTTGTATTCAGCACCCTGAGTTGTCAATACTATGTTGAACTAACTTTCACTGCAATTACTGTACAGTTTCACATCTTATCAGCATTGCACACCTGTAAGCTAAAAAGTCGCCCAGTCGGATTTACCTGTCCACTTTTACTGGGCTATTCTCACACATGAGAATGAGTTGATCTAAACCTTTCCTCTGTAGCTCTAGCTTTATGCCTAGGACTGGTGTCCTGCTGGAAGTTTAACCTTTGCCCCGGTCTCAAGGTATTTGTGGCTTCTGAAAGGTTTTCTCACAGGATTACTCTTTATTTAGCTCAATCCAAATTCCCAGCTATTCTGAAACACAAGGTGCCGCTCCCTGTAAGAAAAGCAACCCCACAGCATGATGCTGCCATCACCTTGTGTCACCATGGAGAGGGTGTGATCAGCGGGTTATGCAGTGTAAATCTCCCTCTCACGTAAATTTTTTTTTGCATGAAAGCAAGTCAGTTTTGTCTCATTTGACCAGTGCACCTTCACCCACAAGCTGGATTTCTATTGGCTATCTTCTTAATGGTCAGGGTTGTGGAATGGAAGTTCCAAAAAACTGAGCTGTGGAGCTCTACCACTGCTCCAAATTTGGCATGGCCTATTGGCTGCTCTTCTGACTAATGCACAGCTACTTTTGGGTTTAGGTGGATAAATATGCTGTGGTTGGTTTGCTGTTGTGGTGCGTTCTTTTGATTTTCAGATTGATTGATTGAACATTGTTTTGTATCCAAATTCCTGCTTTAACATTTCTATAACTTTATCCCTGACCAGTCTGGTATGTTCTTCAGTTTCAGTAATATTGTTTGCTGACTTATATTCCAGATTCCCGGGGGTGTCTTGTTCATGAATGAGGGAAAAATGGAGCAGGAGATTGATAGAAGGATTGGTAAGGCATCTGCAGTTATGCGGGTACTGTATTGCTCTGTCGTGGAGAAGAGAGAGCTGAGCTGAAAGGCGAAGCTTTCGATTTACCAGTCAATCTACACCCCTACCCTCATTTATGGTCACGAACTTTGGGTGGTGACCAAAAGAAAGAGATCATGGATACAGGCGGCTGAAATGAGTTTCCTTTGAAGGGTGGCTGGGCTCTCCCTTAGAGAAAGGGTGAGGAGCTTGGTCATCCAGAGGGGGCTCAGAGTAGAGCCGCTGCTCCTACACATCGAGAGGAGCTAGTTGAGGTGGCTCGGGCATCTGGTCAGGATGCCTCCTGGACGCCTCCCTGGTGAGGTGTTCCGGGCACGTCCCATTGGGATAAGGCCCAAGGGAAGACTCAGGACTTGCTGGAGGGACTATGTCTCCCGGCTGGCCTGGGAACGCCCCGGAATTCCTCCCGAGGAGCTGGCCCAAGTGGCTGGGGAGAGGGAAGTCTGGGTCTCTCTGCTTAAGCTACTGCCCCCGCGACCCGACCCCGGATAAGCAGAAGAAGATGGATGGATGGATGGATGGATGGATGGATGGATTGATGGACTTATATTCTAGAAAAAATATTTCTGGGGCCTTTGCAGAACAGCTACAATTATGAAAAGATAAAATTATACACAGATCAATGATTTCAGAATTACAGTAGCTGAATTATGAAAGCAAATGACTACACTGGACTTTAACTGGGGATATCAGATTATAGGGCGTTTTCTTTCCACTTCACAATTGCTTTATCCACCTCTTGTTTGACTGTTAAATCCTCCCCAAAGTACATTGAAGGACTTAAAACATGGCCTTGTGTTTTACCAGAAGTGGTAATAAAAGTGCAGCCATTCTCCTCTACTAATCAACCTTTGCTACTATAAGACTATTAAGATATTGGTATCATCGGTGGCATTAGCTGTGCATAATTCTTTGTTCTCTCACATTTATACCGACCAAGATTTTTTTTTTTTCATTTGTCCAGTTCTGTTCAAATAATTTTAGGGAATCTGTCTGCTCTGTTTCAGGTGTTTTAAGGTGAAGCATCTGATTCAATAAACTCTTAAGCTGTCATGCAGACTGACAAAAGCCAGCCAAAGACAAAGATTTAGTGGAAAAAAAGAGATGATGCAGTTCAGGGCAATGCTCTTTCTGAAGAGAAATGCTTTAGTGACTTTCTTGATGGCTGCATTGGGCACATCAAGGTTTATGCAACATATATTTGTGTACAGGCAATGGTGTATCTCATGCAGTCCCAGCAAGATGAGCTCTATGCAATGTATCCTAACAATAGATAGACGCGGAGTGAATATGGACTGATAAGTGCAATCAAAGCCAGCTGCCTTCGGTTATTGACTCAAGACCCAGGGGTGTGTAAGAACGTGTGTAATATCAGTGTTGCAGTAGAATACTGGGAGTTACATCATGGCCACTTAACACTATAACAGGCCCATCATAAGACTACAGCAACCCAGGGGAAACATTGGAGCAGAAGTGTTAAATGACTTTAATATAAATGCATATTGGGAATATGTGAGGAAGAGATGCTTTTGAGCTTCAGTTTATTGATCTCTTCTGGTTGCTTAATCTCATTGTGACTTTTTTTTGGCACAAAGCCACACCTCTTCGTGTAGATATCAAAACAGGCTGGTGTAAAGAAAGGGTTCTAGATTAAGGTCAAATTTAGGCAAGTGTGATTATGTTAGAAAGGCGAAATGAAAGTAAACATAACTGCCTTTAGAAAAAAAAACTAAATATGTGTGTGTATGGATGTGTTTGCCTTGTGGATGGCTCAGTTTGATCTATGTGAGAGACAGATCGATATGAGCAAACAAGGAGGGAAAATGTGTAGACACTTTTAAATAGAGCTGCCTGACACCACGGCATGTGGCTCGGACTGCAACCTGACTGTCTGAAACATATGCAAATCAAGATGTATTTGAAAGAAATTACAGTATCAGCTCAAAGAAATAATTAACCACAGCAAATTAAGAGCTGCTGTCAACATCATCACTGAATTGCTGCCTGTAGAAATTTAAAATTATTTGCCTCAGATTTCTTTATTAGTCACACTTATCTGTTTCAGATCATCAAATACATTGAAATACCAGACAAAGATAAATATAAGTAAGTAAATATTTCTAGATAGACAACTCATCCAGGAGTTCATAAAAGAACCCATAACAATATATGGAGCATTGCAGGTCAACAATAAGAAATCAAACAAAATGGCAACAATGGGAGAGTCTGAAGGCCAAAAACAACTGGTGATCTAAAAGGACACAAAGGTCCATCTCAAGTTTGCAAGAAACATCTTTATTATCCCCAACATTTTCAGGGAAATATAACAAGACAGAAAGTGGAGCCTTATAAGATATTTGCATCCAGTTACAATTAGGCATAAATTTGCCGTTAGCTGTAAGAAAGAAATGTGTAAATAGTTAACATGTAAAGATCCACTGTGAGCACTCTTCTACATTTGTTTATGTAACAAAAAAATACATAAATGTTACGGATAGCAATGTCAAAACCATATAAATCACTGTTTTGTATTATTTAGTTGCAGTGGGATAAATTGTTACTTCTCTGTTTCAGTAGTGATTTTACCATGGATGGTTGTCTTAAAAGTCTGCATTCAGTAGATACTGTGAAACAATGTTCAGGTTCAGATGAAGATCAGTTTGTCACTTTTTACTTTGCCCTTCATTTCCTTCAAACGGTTGCTCTGGGAAGATATGTTCAATACCTTCCGTGTAGAAGATAATGTTTTATTTGGAAACATCATTATCAACACCAGTGGGGTATTGCACAAAAGCAAGATAAGGGATTAAGCTGGGATTTTCCAGTTATCCTGGCTGAATTTAGCCCTGACTCGGTTGCATGAAGGGAGGCTAAATTAATCTACATTAAGTTACTATGGAGATTTACACTTTGCAGCTAGCCTGCTCCGGAGCAGGCTAACAACCAGGCTAAGATTAATCCTAGTGATTTATCGGCTAGTTCCTCCCTAAATCCTACTAGATATTAATGTGTTTTGGTCATTTCATGGTCCTGCATTAAAAAAAAAAGATTATTTAAAAAAAGTCATTCATCTAATTATGCGTACTGTATTTTAGTTATTATTGAAAACTGCTGTTCATTTCACTGTCAGAGGTTTGATGAATATATATATTATTCAAGATTTAAAGCGTTTATTGTCATACACAGTGAGGAAAGCAGATTTTCCTGAGCAATTATTACTTTGCAGTCCACAATGAATGCCAACACAGTGCAAAAGAACTATACTATACAATATGAGAAATAGAATATAGACTATGTATATCTATATATGCAAGTATAGAGTAGAAATGTACTGTTGAATGATAAAAAAATATCAATATATTATATTTTATTGCAGTTGATGAGATAATAAAAAATGGCTCATGAAGTTGCAAATGTGGTTTCAATTAAGTCCGTAACGAGGTCAATATGTAGTATATATAGACTAAAGATTTGTGTGTTTACCATTCACAATGGCTTGCCCTTTGTTGAATGATGTAGTTGATGAGGAAGTTTTAATACTCAGACGAGCATTCAGGCATCAAAGAGTCTTCCGAGATAGGGCAGACCCATTGGCCTTTTCAGACGAATATCTGACTGAGAGGTACAGATTCTCAAGTGATGGCATCAGATATTTGTGTAGGCTGCTGGGTCCAAACATACAGCACAGGACAGCACGGAGCCATGCTCTCATTGTCCCACAGATGGTATGCGTAGCACTGCGATTCTTTGCAAGTGGCATGTTTCTGTATTCTGTCGGTGATGCAGAAAACCTCAATAAAGCCACCATTTGTCGCACAATAAGAAATGTAAGTCTGGCATTGAAATCTCTTGTGCACATATTTATCACCTTCCCTGGCCACAGAAGATTCATCCACATCAAAGAGGAGTTCTACAAGATTGCAGGTAACACGAATAATAACAGATTACTACAAAATGTTACATTAGCACAGTATGACACTCATTATTTTGTGTTACAGCTTTTCCCAATGTAATTGGTACAGTGGATTGCACCCATATTCGTATCCAACGCCCCTCAGGGGCACATGAGGGAGATTATGTGAACAGGAAATCCTTCCACAGTGTCAATGTTCAGGTAAGAATGAGTTATGGTTACTGTCAGCTACATAATAATTCTGTGTATTAAATGACCTTAATAGGCTATATATTTTTACAGATGATCTGTGATGCTGACTGCCTTATCACAAATTTAGAGGCAAAGTGGCCTGGCTCAGTCCATGACCACAGAATCTTTCGGGCCAGTAGAATTTACCAGAGACTCTCTCTAGGTAAGCCACCCCATTTTTTTAAGCACCTTGAACATCAAGAGTACAGTACTTGTAAGAATTATCTTTTGTATTCACAGGTGAGTTCTCTGGTGTGCTGCTGGGGGACAAAGGTTATGCCTGTGAGACTTTTCTGATGATTCCCCTTACAGACCCCCAAACCCCAGCACAGCAAGCTTACAACCATGCCCATGCCAAAACCAGGGCTCGAATTGAAATGACCTTTGGCCTCCTGAAATCACGATTTCAGTGCCTGCACCACCTGAGGGTCTCCCCAGACAGAGCATGCGACGTGACTGTTGCCTGCACAGTGCTGCACAATATTGCCAGCCTAAGAAAAGAAAGGGCTCCCACAGTTGCTTTGGATGTTGATTGGGACAATGCTGCCATATTTCCAGATAACAGAAATGGTAGACTTGTTAGAGAACAATACATTGCAAATTATTTCAGTTAATTTAGTTTTGATTTAGCCCATCCCTTAATAAAGGATAATGTAGGCTATATAACTTTTTCATGTGTACATGCATTTTATTTGGCATCAGTAGCACACACTGTGGTTATCTTCCCAAATTCTAGTTCCACTTCACTGGATCAATAACTATAAAGTGTACTTGACATAAATAAAAAAATTTACAAGACCACAATGGTTTTGGAATATTTTTCTTTTATTATTTTGCTGTTATCACTTTTCAGCTTGGAGCTTTGGAGAGAAGAAAATATGATGATTAATACATTGTGTTACAGTCATGGTTACAGTATGAACTGAAGTCACTTACTTCTCTTTCTAGTTTCTGGATTTCCAGTTCTAGTTTCCTCAGTGTCTTGCGTTTAATTTGCATCTCAAGGTCCATGTCCTACAGCTTTCTTTTACTCACATCAATCTTGACTTCTGTCAGCTCGATCTGTCTCTTAAGATGCGTTGTGTAGAGATTTCTGACAGTTTGTGAATTCTGTGAACACCTTTTAGTTAGCATTGCAGAATTTTTGCATAATGTAAATTTACTTTAGGTGATACTCACTATGTTACCAGCCTGCTTACCAGGCTGCCCAATGTCAGGATCCTTTAACAAATGATATTTTCTATTAGTACCACTTCCCTGACTTCTTATCTATTATAAACTTAAAAAATGTGTCTATTTCCACAAAATTGACATGATACCTCGAGCCTTCTGGAGTCCAGCGACACGGTCTCATCATCGGCAGAAGTGCACTCCACTGCTGTAGATGTGGCTTCCCTCTGCCATATTCATTACTTGTATTGATATTTTTGACAGAACATGCAAAGCCTATGATTTAATAAAGATGAGGGGATACTCCACGGGGGGGATTGTTAGTGGGGGGGGTGTGGGGGGGGGGGGGGGGGGGGGTGGGGGTGGGGGGGGGGGAGGGGGGGGGGGGGGGGGGGGGGGGGGGGGGGGGGGGGGGAGGGGTGGGGGTATGGGGGTGTGTGGGGTTGGGGGTGTGGTGGTCGGCGAATCATAGTCTGGTGGCTCCAAAAGTGTAAGGGTGTTACCAGCCACTGCAAGGTATAAGGCAAAGTCACACAGTCCACATAACAAAATATAAATGGATTTCAATATTTTCCATGTGCAGTAGTATGGCAATAATGTACATTGTATGAAGAGGCCAGTATCCCTTGCTGGGCCAGAGTCAGTGGCTGTCCCTCCCTGGATCCCTTCAATCACTGGCTTCCCTTTATTTAAGTCCAGGGCCAGCTCCTCTGCTGGGCTGAAGTCTTGGGTTGGAGGGCCACCCCCCGTACCAGATATATGACTTTTTTTATTATTGCTATAATCAGCACATATAATAAAATGTCAGCAAACATGTCACCTATGTTCTCAGCAAACAAGTCACTTACCAGCCTGCAAAATATTCTTGTATTTAATCTTGACTTGCTGCCAAGTCCTTATTTGGCCAGACATGTTTGTTCTTTAAGAGGAAAGATAGATAGATAGATACAAATGATAAAATAGATTAGATGGATAAAAATAGAGCAAATGATCTGATTATAGATTACATCAAATCAATTAGAAACAAAACCTACATACAAATAGATAGTAAATAGTAATAGTAAAAAGATTAAACAGATTAGAGACATAAAAGAAACTAAATATATCAAATAGATGCACATAGTGGGTAAGTGTTTGCAATTATTCTTCATGTTAAATGCATGTCCACTGGACACATTTAAGGCAAAGTATACAATTATTTTTGAAAATGACAAGTAACTGAAAATGAATTGTAAGTACAAGTAAAATTAATTGTAGTTATGAGGGTTTCAGTGGAGCACTGGTTATTTGGACTACTTACGCATTCAATCGGTCCGCTATTGTTTGCCAAGCATTCTCTCTTTGCTGTATTACAGCAGCTGTATTGCCTTTTTTACAAATTATATGTTTCACTTCTTCATATGTTTCCATAAGAAGCTGTTGCTCATTAGGCGAAAAGTATGCCGCACGGGTTTTGTCCATTTTTGCATCGGTGATTCTGTGATCGATTTCATGATCTTTTTAAGAATGCCGTGAACGCGCATTTATCCAAACTATATACACCTGGCTTGACATATCCGCGCGTTCTCATCCTGGCTCAGCAAACGTGCAACGGATTAAGCCAGGATGCACTGATTCAACTAGGTCAAGCCGCGACTGTTCTGTTATCCTGGCTTTCTTAATTCTACTTTTGTGCAATAGGCCCCAGGAGTATTGCAGTATAAATAACTATAAACTTCAACTATTAGGAAATTGAGTCTTTCCTTTAAAACAAGGTAAATGGAGCTACTGTAAGCATTTCTTTGAAAGCTAAATCTGCACAGAAATAAGAGTGTTTTAAGTCTTTTCAGTTGTAAGTTAAGATCGAGCTGTACCCATCACTTTTTATTATCATTTAAGGTAGTTCAAAGGGGTTAATTATGCAAATCTATAACATGTTACCCAGGAGATGCTCCGGTTTGGAACCTTCACTGTGACTGGTGTGGCATTTATGAGGCTACATTGATCCCTATGTTGTGAAAACTATCCTACCTTTGGAGGGTTCTAGAAGGGAAATGACAGACCAAAAAATGGATGGTTTTGCTGCATTGTGATTTTTATCCATTTCGTGCAGGTTGAGTGTAGGGTCGAGGCAGAAGTCATTTGTTTGATTTCTTAAATATGCTCTTATTTAGATATTTTCCCTGGTAAGGCCAGGGTGGGAGTTTCATTTTTGTATAAAACAATATTTTCTTGTTTAAAGTTGTAAGATAGCTTCTTTGACGCAGATTACTTGTAAAACAAATTGGTTTTTACACAAAAAGAAAACAATTACAAAACATCTATTTCAGGTAAAATACTAACTACTTAAAACCACTTAAAAACAAAACTCTAAAAAAAGCTCTCATATTTGTTTAACTTGCACATCAAGTAATTTGGTGGTATATGTAAAAAAATAAAAGATAAAAGCAGGAAAGGGACTCAATAGGACTAATGGTGTACCATAGCAAAGAAAAGGAACACATAATAACAAATTTCCTAATGCAAACAGCGGGTTATCCATATTTATCTTTATAAGTACATTTATAGTATAGATATGTATTTTTTATGTACAGGTCAGCATGTTGGCCATTAATTGATGCTTTATGTTAATCTAGTTATCTGAATAATTCATGAGTCTGACTTTGAAGGCATCTGGAAACAGATGTGTCCACCCTAAACCAGCTAATAACTCTCCATTAAATGCTTAGAGCCTACTACAAGTGATGGTTTTTGGTGTTTATGGTGGTGAAACTTTTGTTTTTCTCTTTTTTTCTGCATCATTTGTCACCTGAAATTGCTTAAGAAAACATTTAAGAACTGCAGAGTAGTTATTTGTTACCAGCTGTTTGAGGTTAATTGCAGTCTTCCAATTTACTTGAACTTGTTAAATAGATTTGTTTATCAGCCTTCTTTTTAATGCTCCAACTTAAAGTTGGTTTGTAATTAGAGCCAACATGCATCTTAAGAATATAACAGAGGTACAATTTTTATTTATGTTGAAGCCATTAGGGTTGTTTCTTTGTAGTGTACTGTATGTTAGGTGCAGTTATTGACAGATGAAACCATTCATTATGTAGAGTGTATTGAAATGCTGTGAACTGATCTGCACACAGGACCTATCCATACCTGAAACCCAACCACATGAGATAGATATTTTTATTAAACTTGGAACCTGTGTGAAAAGAAAAGCAGTTGCACATATGTCGGCTCTACATCCATGAGCTTACTCTTAGAGGCCAAAGTTTGGTATACCACTCAGGGTGTTTTACAATTTATTTGATTGTAAAAACTCGCAATTAAAATCCCTACCAATTAGAAGTCAGAAGTCGCATGTATGGCATCACTCAGCTAATGCATGTTAGCACTAGCTATAGCTCGTAAAACTCTCACCGACACCTTATACAGCTTCTCCCGCATGCTGGCTCTCACTCCACTCCCATCATAGCTACCACTTTCCAGTGGTTTTCTGGTTCTGGTCTGGTTTTATGCTCCTTTCTTTGTCCTGAAGGCCACCACCCTCTGTCTCTTCTTTGTTCTTCAGTTGTCGTACACTAACCGTTTTTACACAAAATGGGCCTTTGGGGATTACTTGGTTGCAATCACAGTCAGTCAGTATGTTTACATGCACGTCTAAACCAAGCTTTTTGGAGTAATCAGACTAAGGGCATCCCCCCTGTTTTTTTTGTCCCATGTTTTTTCCCCCATTATTTATCACCCAGTGTCACTACCTAAGTGCAGCCCTAGGCATTGCTCTCTCTCTGCCTCGGCCATCCCCGGGAGGGCCCTGCATTGAGCTGGACATAGCGCGTGGAAGGATCAGGTTATTCCTGCCAGGTCCTCCCCAACCCTTCAGGCGCCCCAGTCAGCCAGGAGGAGGCAGTATACATGTTTTTGTGGGAGTAGCTCACATTAGCAGCTCAAGGAAACACAGGGAGAACATGCAAACTAGTTGCAGAGAAGTCCGATTTAATCTCACTATCTGGGTAGAATAGCCAAGCTTCTGAAACTTACTTGCACTGGTTTGTCGTGGTGAAGAGAGAGCTGAGCCAAAAGACGAAGCTCTCGATTTACCGTTCTATCTACGTTCTTACCCTCATCTATGGTCACGAACTATGCATGGTGACCAAAAGAACGAGATCATGGATACAGGCGGCTGAAATGAGTTTCCTTTGCAGAGTGGCTGGCTTCTCCCTTAGAGATAGGGTGAGGAGCTTGGTCATCCAGAGGGGGCTCAGAGTAGAGCCGCTGCTCCTACATATCGAGAGGAGCCAGTTGAGGTGGCTCGGGCCACCCAGGACTCGCTGGAGGGACTATGTCTCCCGGCTGGCCTGGGAATGCTTCGGGATTCCTCCCGAGGAGCTGGCCCAAGTGGCTGGGGAGAGGGAAGTCTGGGTCTCTTTGTTTAAGCTACTGCTCCCACGACCCGACCCCGGATGAGTGGAAAAAGATGGATGGATGGATGGATGGATGATAACTAAAGTTGTGAATATTGAATAGTCTGTGAAATTTTTGTAAAAGGAATAAACTTCAGTTTCATGGTCTGACCAAGCTGATTCAAGTAGCTTTTTTGACTGATTACATCAGAGAATATATTGTTAGGCAGATTATAGCTCACCAATGTGATGACTTAGTCACATACAGTATACGCACACAGTCAACAAATTCTGTTAAATTTGGTTTTAATCTACAAAACATCATTACCAAACTTGTCTGAGGATGCCCTGCTCTGTGTATGCATTCTCCCTATGCGAAGACACTAAGGCAACACATAAGATGTATCAATGGGAGAAGGGGAAATGAGAAATAAAATATTTATAGGTAATGAATATTCTGCTGAGAGTACTTTTGCATCCAGAGCCCTCTACAATAGTTTCACAGTTTTAAATATTCATAGCTGTTAGAACAAATACAACTGCCACACAATGTGTATATGACAGTATAAACATACCCCATATGGCCCCAAAGATATGAAGACGTATTCCTGCTTAGATTTGTAAAACTTTTTCATAATGTCAAAGAAAAAGATGTCCCTGAATAGGAGCTACAAGTACAAGAGCAGGTCACTCTATTTCAGTCTCCCGTTTCTTCGTAGAAACAAAAACCTTATTGCAATTTTGATTCATTTATCCTTTTATGCATTGCCATTGGCAGGTTTTATGTCCAAATCAACTGTGCGAGAAATACACTACCGTTCAAAAGTTTGGAGTCACATTGAAATGTCCTTATTTTTGAAGGAAAAGCACTGTACTTTTCAATGAAGATAACTTTAAACTAGTCTTAACTTTAAAGAAACACACGCTATACATTGCTAATGTGGTAAATGACTATTCTAGCTGCAAATGTCTGGTTTTTGGTGCAATATCTACATAGGTGTATAGAGGCCCATTTCCAGCAACTATCACTCCAGTGTTCTAATGGTACAATGTGTTTGCTCATTGGCTCAGAAGGCTAATTGATGATTAGAAAACCCTTGTGCAATCATGTTCACACATCTGAAAACAGTTTAGCTCGGTACAGAAGCTACAAAACTGACCTTCCTTTGAGCAGATTGAGTTTCTGGAGCATCACATTTGTGGGGTCAATTAAACGCTCAAAATGGCCAGAAAAAGAGAACTTTCATCTGAAACTCGACAGTCTATTCTTGTTCTTAGAAATGAAGGCTATTCCATGCGAGAAATTGCTAAGAAATTGAAGATTTCCTACAACGGTGTGTACTACTCCCTTCAGAGGACAGCACAAACAGGCTCTAACCAGAGTAGAAAAAGAAGTGGGAGGCCGCGTTGCATAAGTACATTAGAGTCTCTAGTTTGAGAAACAGACGCCTCACAGGTCCCCAACTGGCATCTTCATTAAATAGTACCCGCAAAACACCAGTGTCAACATCTACAGTGAAGAGGCGGCTGCGGGATTCTGGGCTTCAGGGCAGAGTGGCAAAGAAAAAGCCATATCTGAGACTGGCCAATAAAAGAAAAAGATTAAGATGGGCAAAAGAACACAGACATTGGACAGAGGAAGACTGGAAAAAAGTGCTGTGGACGGATGAATCCAAGTTTGAGGTGTTTGGATCACAAAGAAGAACGTTTGTGAGACGCAGAACAACTGAAAAGATGCTGGAAGAATGCCTGACGCCATCTGTTAAGCATGGTGGAGGTAATGTGATGGTCTGGGGTTGCTTTGGTGCTGGTAAGGTGGGAGATTTGTACAGGGTAAAAGGGATTCTGAATAAGGAAGGCTATCACTCCATTTTGCAACGCCATGCCATACCCAGTGGACAGCGCTTGATTGGAGCCAATTTCATCCTACAACAGGACAATGACCCAAAACACACCTCGAAATTGTGCAAGAACTATTTAGAGAAGAAGCAGGCAGCTGGTATTCTATCGGTAATGGAGTGGCCAGCGCAGTCACCAGATTTGAACCCCGTTGAGCTGTTGTGGGAGCAGCTTGACCGTATGGTACGCAAGAAGTGCCCATCCAACCAATCCAAATTGTGGGAGCTGCTTCTAGAAGCGTGGGGTGCAATTTCTCCAGATTACCTCAACAAATTAACAGCTAGAATGCCAAAGGTCTGCAATGCTGTAATTGCTGCAAATGGAGGATTCTTTGATGAAAGCAAAGTTTGATGTAAAAACAATCTTATTTCAAATAAAAATCATTATTTCTAACCTTGTCAATGTCTTGACTCTATTTTTTATTCATTTCACAACGTATGGTGGTGAATAAGTTTGACTTTTCATGGAAAACACAAAATTGTTTGGGTGACCCTAAACTTTTGAACGGTAGTGTATCTGCTTTGATTTGGCATGTGAATCTTGCCAATGATATCTGCAGCCACCTGGTACTTTTGCATGTTCCCTGCCCTCAAGTGCAAAACTACGAGCTTTAACTCTAATTCTTTCTGCGCTGTAAGTTTAGGATTTAGGGACCTTTTGTGAGCAACATAAAGCCATCACAAGATGGTGATGTTGAGAACTTAAGGGACTGCCCAGAGGCAGAGATAGTGACTTCTCATAAAGTACTGCAAGGAATTAGGATCAGATATTCTGTTGAGTTGAAGTGTAAACCATAAACTGTAATGTGTCTGTAGTTACAGATCACAAACACAGCTAAAGGGCCATAGAGTAATTCAAATAAAACCCCAAATTACTGCAGGGGTAATGTTCTGCTTAAAAGACTTTCTGTTCACTTTCTGTTCAAGTTTCTGCACCTTATCCTCACTTTGAAACTTACTCTAAAACTTAAAGACTGAAAAACAAATGAAACAAGATGCATGGTTTTCTATTTTTTTAACAAATCAAAATCCAAGCTGCAAGTCCTTACCGGTATGTCTCTACCAGTTAGAAATGTCATATTAGAGAGTCTTCTTTCAACATCAATTACATAATTTGATAGAACCATCATTGGAGATGAAAATGTTTTGGTCTAAACCATTCTGTTGCAGTTTTGTCTGTATGTTTAGGCTCTTGTCCAGCAGGTCTTCAGTCCTAGATTTGCAAATGCATGCCACATTTTTACCATACCATACCATACAATACAATACAATACCTTATTTTTTAGTTATAGCACTTTAAAAAATGACCAAAGAGTTGAACAGCAGGTACATAGCTCACTAACCAAAACATAATTTAAACCATAAAAGAAAAATAATAAAATCAATAAGTCATACATGAAATGAGTATTCAACCAGGATTTAAAAACTTCCACTGAATTGGCTTGTCTAATTTGCAGAACCACTTCATTCCAGAGCTAGAATTCTGTCTCCCATAAAGCCTAGTTTATACTTCTCCATCTATGTTAAAAACAATAGAAACAATGCCATTATCCGTCCATCCCAAGGGCTCTCCGTCACCAACACAAGGATGAACAAGCCCAATTTTCTAAGTATCGGTCTGTATCAACAGAGAGTGTCTGCCTGTGATTGGTAAGCTCAACAATAGCCATATATCATTTCACCAGAACAGTGCTCTGTAGTTGCTGTAATCAGTAGGTAATGGGCACTATATGCTTTATATCGAAAGGACCATTAAGTTAATATGGTTTTGGGTGGTTTTGAATACAAGTAGAACTAGAGAAACAACAAACAGACTGCTGTATCTGTTTACATGCGTACATACAGTACAGTACAGACCAAAAGTTTGGACACACCTTCTCATTCAATTAGTTTCATTTCTTATCATGACTATTGACACTGTAGATTCACATTGAAGGCATCAAAACTGTGAATGAACACATATAGAATTATGTAGTACTTTTACAAAAAAGTGTGAAATAACCTGGCCTCCAAAGTCACCGGATCTGAACCCAATTGAGATGATTTGGGGTGAGTTGAACTGCAGAGTAAAGACAAAAAGGCCAACAAGTACTAAGCATTTCTAGCAACTCCTACAAGACTGTTGGAAAACCATTTCGGGTGACTACCTCTTGAAGCTCAAGAGAATGCAAAGCAGTAATCAGAGCAAAGGGTGGCTACTTTGAGCAATCTAAAATATAACACATGTATTCAGTTATTTCACCCTTTTTGTTTAAGTACATACAGTAATTCCATACATTATGTGTTCATTCATAGTTTTGATGCCCTTAATTGAGATTCTACAATGCAGTCATGAAAAGAACGGAAACTCATTGAATGAGAAGGTGTGTCCAAACTTTTGGTCTGTGCTGTAAGTATTCAATTAGCTGAACTTCTAGTAGAAAGCTTTACAGCTTAATCAGACCTTACTTTCTGTCGTCCATCACTCCTTGAGTGGGGAAGGCGTTCACAAGTTAAAGAAAATAAACTTTAGTTAAAGGTTGGATATGGAACATGAGCATGATAGTGACATCTACTTTAACTAGGTTGTAGTTACAACAATAAAAACATCATTCCAGCTGTTGAGTTGCCTAGTTTGCTTCCAATAAAACCAGTGACCAACCTGAACTGGGTCCAGTGAGGAATGTATTTTTGAGGAGTTTAACTGGCAGCTAATGATAGCAAAGTTAGCAAGTGAGTTAGCTTAGACACTGCAATGGTAGGCAGACCAGCCACGAAAAGTCAGCACCCCATGCTGTCCTGGTGGGGGATTGCTTGAAACACTGACAGAAACAGAGAACTATAAACGAAAAACATTTCTGTCAATACCCCTGCGTCTGGGTGCAAACCTACTGACGGAGAAGTATAAACTAGGCTTAAGTTTCAGCAGGGAAGCTGATCAGAGTGAATCAGAAGTGACATAGGGTTGACGCAATTACAATAAATATTCAGTCTCCAGACCACTGATAAAATTTAAGATAAACAAGATAATTAACCCGTCTTTTAACTGGAAGCCAGTGCAAGGATGCCAGCACCTAGGCCATGTCATATAAGCCAGTTAAAAAATGTTCTGCTCCATTTTACAACAGTTGCAGATGTGATAGAGTGCCTTGGCCAATACCAAAATAAAAGTGAATTACAGTAATCCTAGTGCAAGGTTATACAGGCATAAATTAATGTTTTCAAGTCCTTCCTGGAAAGAAAAGGCTTTACCTCCCATAGAAAACTGAGATAAAAAAAACCTACCCCATTTACTTTACATGGTTATTAAAACTTAGAGCATCATTTAGTTTTACCGCTCAATTAATGACTTGATTCTTCCGATGAGGGGTTCACTACAATTTTTTTTAGGACCAAATACCAGAAGTTCTGTTTTGCATGGATTTAAATTTAAAATGTGTAAAGCCATCCACAACTTAAGATAAAATACATGATTTAGGACAGGTTTGACAAAAGTTGTATCAGTGGAGGAATTATAAAATGTATCGTCGTTTCTAACATTTTGGACCTTGTATAATTTCTACATTTATCTATCCATACATCCATATAGATGTAGGCTTTAAATTTTCAGGTTAGTTCTACATAAGTTATGCAATGAAACTAGTCATGAACATTGGTTTATAGGCATTTACAAACAAAGTTCGAAGCCACACTTAAAAATAAATGTCTAATTTTGAAAACCCTTAAATTATTGTAAGATTAGACTCCACATTAAATTACGTTTGTAGCATCATTGTTTGCCAATTCGCCCCTTTTTAAAATGTGTTTATTTAGAAGACAAGGAATAAACAGGCTTTGATTGTGGAGATCGGAAGAAGACCTAGAGGACAGTTTATAAGCACAAGTTAGCTACCATGATACAATACACACCTAAATTATGTTGCAGGTTGGTCAGAATGGTATGTCGCATCACCGTTAAATTAATAATTCAATCATCAATGTTCATTTAAATTGATGTTATTGTTACTTTAAATTATGTTGAGGCAAGGATATGTTTATTTGTGTTGTACCATTCAGGTAAGACCTGGAACAATAATTCAGGCTGGAAATTTGACACCAAAACCCAATTAGCACAAAATGAGTTAGGTTGGGCATGTACTGATGTAAGAGTGTAGAATAATAAAACAAAGGCTACATATATGCCCACAGGTGCGTACCTTTTTTCTGCTTTTTTTGCCCTACAAAAAAAAAAAAATTCTGCTGCAATAACTTGTATTCAAATCATATAAACTTAAATTATATTTAACCTACTAGTGCTCTGATTAATGTGTACCCTGCACATTTAACAGTGTAGTAGTAGATTAAATAAATTAGGTTTCACTAACAATAAATCTAAACTAGCAACTAATCCTATTTTTAAACTAACAGGTACCAAACTAGTTATAAATTTGAGTTCTGTGTCAACCATATCATAACACAAATAAGAGGTACACAGGTGATGCACTGCAGATGTGTACATTTATTGTATGTAACACTGAACAAGGAAGGTAAACATACAGAAAGAAAATTTAGATATGATCAAATGGTCACAGTAAAAAAAAAGAATGAAACCAATAATCTAGACTTAAACATTTCATTGCATAGGAATAATCATAAATGAAACACAATTTATTCTAAAAGCATTGCCTGTATGTTTGGTTTGCACTCAAATTGTATGTGAAGGTTCCTGCTCTGTTTCCTCACTATTGCTGTCCACCACTACCGTGACTGCAGGAGCTGTTGCTGCACTTGTGCTGCTGACAATGCTCCCTTCTTCATCTTTGAAAAGATTTAGAAAAATCCAAAATCCACACATAATTTCCCATCTTTTCAGATTGAATAATTAATTATTTTTTTTAATGCGTTGGCGTTGTTGATACTACAACAAACATTCTCAAATTCAATGGGGTTTTACTTGGTTATATAAAGGTAATAATACAGAGAATTTAATTTTCATGTGATGTATTTTTTTATGTCTGTGTAGTTGACCATATTCTGAGATTTGAAATATCCTTTGATACAAGTTTAAACTTTTGTTTTCGTTTTGTTCCATCAGCTAACCTCCCCATTAAGCTTGTCATTAAGCTGCTGGGTGGTTGTGAGTCTATTGTCACCAATGGTGTTTGATGTCTCTCTTGTTCCCTTACTCACAAAACATGCCATTTATTATAGAGAACTGTGCTGCACTGATTTTTCTTTTTCACTCTGTCCCTGTCTGGTTCATCTTTCCACTTGGCCTGTCGATCTTGCTCCATAAAGGCACATGGGGTGGGGGGGTTGTGTCTGCAGTCTTTTGACGAAAAACACCTCCTCTGAAAAAAACAGAGGAGGGGTTTTCTTTGTGCCCAACCTGGGTGAGCTTCAGTGGGGCAGTTGCCCCCAGGAAGCCACATGACGGATTGTTTATTTAACAATCAAGCATGACCCGACCTGACCATCAGCAATCACCAAGGGGGCCTGTTCGGGCCATGTCAGCAGGAAATGATGGCCAGTCCGCCAGTAATACCATTCATAAAAAAAGGAAATTTGAAATGCTTTATATAGAAATAAAGAGAATAGTTTAATTACATTATGAACAAAAACTGTAATAAAAAAACAAAAGATTTAGGTATCACGTAAAATGTCAATTTGAAATAAATGTAAATAGTTAAAAATACGTAAACAGGAAATCATTCACCTAGTGCAAAAGCTGCAGTGAACAGAAATGTCTTTAGTTCTGTTTTAAAAGCCAAAGATTTTTGCACATCTCAGGATTTCTGAGCTGGAGAGCATAGAAATTAGCTGCTGCTTCCCCTTGTTGTCACCCAGCTTTTAGCATGCTCTGTGGTCTCTGCCAGGTGTCTAGCAGAAATCAACCTTTGAGGAATCCTAAATTCAATGTTTGTTTACTCAGTTGTAATTACCAAATCCCAATGTACCAAAGTATTACTGGCCTACCAAATAGTATTCAATGTGATTTAACAGACAGTCTCATCTGCGTTTCCAGTCTTCTCAATTTGTTTTTTTATGAATAACTGTGTTGAAAGCAATACTGAGACCAGGTAAAACCAAGTTTAGACGTATGTCATGCAAGACCTTTACCAGAGCAGTTCTAATTGCTATGATTTTTATCAAAATCCTGACTGGAAAGCAATCAAGCAGTTAGAAAATATTACAAATGTGGCATTAACATAAAGATTAGCAGCCTCCATTAAAACATTAAAAACTGTCTTCAATTACAAACAAAGATTGCTACTTTTTAGGTTTTTCTAAGAGATGTGAAACACTACCTTATGCATTTCAGTACTCTAGAGATAGAGAAACAAATTGATGAATTTCTCCTGTCTGAAAATACTGGATTCCACCCCAGGTCAAATCTCACAAGCTGGTTTTATTAGAAGGTACTTCTGCTGCCAAGTGAATTTCTTATTGATCAAATATATATATATATATATATATATATATATATATATATATATATATATTTAATTGATCTTAAACTACATATTTCACTTTAGCATCCCAAAGTGTGGCCTCGTAATCAGAAATGATGGAAGGCACATTTTTGAAGCCCCATATCCATGAAATTAAGGACTGCAGTAAAACATATGCTGGGCCATTAGTCTTCTGTGCAAGAAGAAAATCAGCTGCTGAACCATATGGTCTCCAAAAAAAGATACCAACATTAAAAAGGGACATAGAAAACCTACAGTGTTGCCTGATATTGAAGTGGGAAAAAAAATCTTCCAGGAGATCCTCTGTGATATATTAAATTGAAGTGCAAGAAACCACTACAGTTCAGTAAGTGAGAACATTTTATATTCAAATGCATGACACAGTCTAAACAAGATAAATCAGACAGGAAATAATATTTACAGATTTGTAAATTCGTAGCTAAAAGAAAAGATGTATACAGCATATGAAGCAATTGCCTTTTACAACACAAAATGTGTAGGGTACATGGTTTGAATGTACTGTATGTATGACACAAATGCCGTATTCTGCTTTCAAATCCTAAGTTACCTTAAGTTTGTTCACCTTCTGTGTTTTCTCATAGAAGACCCTTTCCTAACACATCTTGTTCTGCAGCCCCAAAGAAATTCTGTCAGTTGCACATTCAGTGTTTGAGCAATGCTCTCTGAAAGAAATCCCCCACTACAGTTAACATCTTAAACCTCATCTGAAGAGAGCACGTTTGAAATTCCCCTTCTTTACGCTGGGGGAAATAGCTGTGCTCCATCGCCTATTAACCAACCCACAGAGTGAGGGAGGAAATTAGGTGGTGATGTTTTCCACTACAAAACTAGGTTAAACAAGGGGGTTGTTGCACTGTGGCAATGAGTGCACATTCTGCAACCGTTTGCTCTTTTCTTTGTGCGTTTCAAATTAGCCGAGGCAGGAATAAAATGAGAGAATTTAAAAGTAAGTAATCAGAAGGTTTGAAAAATAAGACCTGATGACTTTTTCAGCTTAGCTGAAGCACTAACGGCACAATGCCTATTGCCCTCAAATGCACGAATACCACAGGGGCACAAAAGTACACAAAGACACGCACACACACAGTGAAGGAAGTAATACCTTTAGGGGTTTGCTATTAAGACGGGTAATCCATGGGCCTTGGGAGGAGCAGGATAATATATTCCTCGAGGAAGCTTTTCGCAACAAGCATCCAGGATCAAGAGCACGAATAAATTACAGGCATAATTAAAGGAAATGTCAAATGGCTGCTGTATACAACATTATTAATGATGTTGTGTCCATGTTAGGGAAACCTGGACTTGAATCAAGGATGATGATCAATGTAAGTTTAACGTATTTTCTATTAGACAGAGGGAGTACTGCAGCTAATAAAGTTAAGCTTCACTATGGATATTGACCTGTGTCTCTGAGTATGTTGTAGGAAGAGCAGTATCATTTAAAGAAGAAAGGATCAGTAATTCTGTTTGGGGGACAACGCAGAACTGAAGAAAAAAGCTTGAAAAGAGAGACAGACAGAGCGAAGTGTAACTTGAAAAGGTAAAAGCGAATTGCAACTGAAAGCCAAAACTATTTACAGTCTTAAAAAATATGTGGTTTTACTATGGCTCGAAGGTATCCGTCCATGATTTTAAAAGTACAAAAAAGAAAGACTGCCTTTCAACTTCAACACTCACAACTGCTCATTTTCTTTCATTTGGCTTTTGTCATGATTTCCAGGAAATTTTTCTCAGAAGTCTTCATGATCTGAGCCGAGGTCACACCCTCTAAACGGAATTAGAGTTTCGGCATAAGGGACTGAATCCCAAATTCAAGATGTCCATTCTTTGGTATGACTATCTTTCTATATTTGGAATATTATTTGGTTTAAAAAAAAATGCACAGAATTTTTTTTTAAATATTACCTTTTAAATGCAAGTCATACTAAACTGCTCCTTTTTCAAGCTAGAAGTAATAAAATAGGTGTTAGTGAAATGCCAAATTATTAAAACAGAGGATTTTTAGATTAAGTTAATTTCATTGAATTTCAAAGTTTAGATACATTAAGATAACTCAGATTTCAGGAAGGACCAGGTGATGATGATATCACAATTTCGTAAGATTCCGACATGTTACCACAGGGCCAGAGTGGAACTCATTTTCATACCTGGAATTCCATACCTTAGACCGGCCCATTTTAAATCACACCCCATTATTTTTTTAACTCACGTAATCAGAACTTTTGCCTAAATATTAAATCTACAATATTCCACCATTCTTTAAAGCTTTAATTTAGTCATTTTTTTCTTCAAAACAGTATCTATTTAATTGCAAATAAGGTTTGCTTCACAATATACTGTAGATTTATGTCATGAGTGCACATCTGCAACATTGTTCTTTACAACCCATCCTTTTCAACAGTATCAAAATTTATATTCTGATCAAATAAATGTTTAGAAGTATACAAACCCTTACAAATTAAGGAACAGAACAAATTAGCGCAAAATTAAAAATTTAATTTTTTAAAATTATATAATGCAATGATATGCCACAAACGTTTTTGAAATTAAAATTAATTACTGTGGTTTATGCTTTGTGGTTTGAACTACGAGCTCATTTTAGTAAAGATATTGCCAATCTTTGTACACTTAGCTGGGCCAGTTTCAGAGGCTTCCTCTTTTTGATTCTAGCCTTGTTCACGCCACCCTTACTCTATATACTTTCCATCTTTTAAACACAACTAACCGAATACGCTAACATGTTAGGTCAGGTAGGGGGGGCGACTGTAGACAGAGAGTGAGAGATAAAATGAGAGCTATGTGGAGAACTAGGTGGCAGAACGACAGCAGGAGCCGGCAAGTCAATAGCATGCTGTTTGTGTAAACAAAGAGCAAGAGAACACCAGCCCTTGCGGCCCGAACATCAAGGCGAGAAACGGCAAGGCAAGGCAATATCATTTATATAGCACACGTTCAACACAAGTTATTTCAAGGTAAATCATTATATTCTCAAATATCAAACATTAGGTTTAAAATTTAAATACAGATAACAAAAAAGGGGAATATTGAATCGGTTTGTAAATTACATTCTTAAAAAATGTTGGGAGGAAGATTTATTTTTACTAACATTAATGCTTAATCAAATACTGAAGATTAGACATGTGTTCTAAATGGCTATAAATTACTCATTTGTCATTTTGTTATATTATTTACACAGAAAGGAAGGCTAAATAACTGAATAATAAAAAAAGTTGCTATATTTTACTATTACTATTTGTATTTCTAGTAAAATATTATTATATTTTGTCTGCAGCTTTCTGAAAGCCTTTCATTGTGCCCCTCTGGGAGAAAAGGTTTGGTCACCACTGCACTAGAGGCTGGCTCCAGAAAGGAGCAAGTTCACATTGACTCCCTTGTTGAAAATTCCAACTTCACAAATTTAATTTAAAAAAATTGCTGTGTGAACATAATGCAATCGGGTAAATCATTTCCACCAACTGATTTGGGTTGATTTAACATTAATTTTGTTGAGTAAACTAAATGTAAACATGTTACATTAACTTAATACATTTGGGTTCCTATAAGGCTCAAAAATAAAAAGCAGGGGATAGGAATTGAACTCAGAAAAGGGCCTCTGGTTTCTAGGGAGCTGCTCTACCCACTTTTTTACACAATAACTCAAAAATCTTGTATATAATAACACATATGACTTAATTTCCAGGGTTCAGTAAACATGATTATAATGTTTCAGTAATACAGTTCCATCACTTTTTTTCATGAAAAAAAGGGAAATGGCAGGTCTTTATAATATTATAATCATTTTATAATTTTATAACCGAAGCTTGCAAACTGAAAACATGAGTTCAGCTCAAATACTGAGGTGGCAGTAACATATGCTATGAGGGTGTTCTTGTTGCTGGTGCACATCCAAAAATAGATGAAGCCACGTCAATAGAACATATTAAATAAATACCTGGTTTCAACTGTATATGTGAAACCAGGGGCGTAGCACCAAATTTTGGGCCCTGGGTACAAATGATCTTGCTGGGCACCCTACCAAATACCATAGTGATATCAGAGGGTGGGGTATTCCATTTTTATTATAAAAAACACTTAAATTTCAACAAAATGAGGCACCCTCTGATGTATGTATTTTTGTTGGATTGTCCAACGTAGTACTTTTGAGATGAAAAAGGTATACCAGGTCCAAACCTGCACTAAATCAAATAAACTGTAAAGCAGTTCTGAACAACGACCACACCAAATGAGACAAATCTTGGTTTGAACATTGATAAGCACAAACTAAATAATGTTAGTGTTTACTAAATGCCCATTGACAGCTCTTTGCATCTGCAAATTTGCTGATTAAGCCTTTAAAGTCTAGTTTTTTGGCTAATGGACTTTCAGAGACTATGGCAAGGCTGTTTAGTCTATCCTGGGACAATGTTGATCTTAAATAGTTCTTTACAAGTATAAGTTTTCTGAAAGCACATTCCTAGTCACATCCATCTCACTGTCATTACTTTCACCTGGGGCCTGCTGCTGCAGAGGTCTGAAACTGAAATATATGGCTTATATGTTTGCTAAAATATCCTTTATTGTCGCAATACCTAAATGCAGACTATAGAATCACAGGGGTAAACTAACCGACAAACTAAACATTCAGTCTTTGAATTATGTTTTGAAATAAGTAATTTACAACCATTAGGATGTGCATGAAAGCGTGTGCGAGCAAATTTGCATAACAACGCAGTAAAATAGGCGCTAACAATATGCGTTTTCCTGAGTGTTAGATTTTCACAATGAAGGGAGATATGGAGTGTTTTTATGTAAACTTCTGACTCTGGGGAGTAGTGCACCAGAAGAGGAGACAAGCGCAGCTGCCTGGAGTGGAAGTGTGTTGAGCACCCAGCTCCACCTCCCTCTGCTTCTCACTCTGTGTTATTTACCCAGAAACATTGTTTTCTTGCTATATAGGGTGTGATACTATAAAGTATTGCTATATTGTTCAAATAAAGTATGAACATTAATGTATGCTATTCTACCTGGAGTAGATATTTATGTTAAAACAATGCAATGCTCGATGATACATTTGGAGCTCACCTATCATTTCACAAAACTGAGTGAGCAACCACTTGCCTTCATTTACCTTTCTCTCTTTAATCTGCTTTTCTTTTCATTTTTGAGTCCCTGATTGTCCTTTCTTAAGGAAACACGTAACTGTTCCCTATCTTCCTAGTTCCTTCTATGGCTCACTCCCCTCTTGTCTCATCAGCTAATTCACTGCAGCAGAAGCACCTGCAGGTCATACCATTTACACTGATTTGAGAGGGGTGGTGGGGCCCTGCACAGTATGAAAATTACTTTTTTATATACCAAACCAGTGCGTAACTACAGTACAAGTTAAATTTTGTACAGGACCTTTTTTATTTGTACATAAAAGCTATAGAAATGTTAGTGCATGTATATGTATGTATAGAAAACTGACTTCTAAGGGCCCCCTACCTCGACAACACTCCAATGTGAAACATTAGTGAAGGACAGAAACATACTTTTGTTTTTTTTACACACTATAAATGTAGTGATCTAAAAGTGTTAAGCATTATTGTCATTGAAATCACTTTTAAACGAACTAGACTTTCTTTTAATCTTTGAAGTGCTTTTTATTGTTAGTTCTTCAGGCTTTGAGAAGATTTCTTTTGTTTTGTGGCATTTTCACTCATTTTATGTTCAGTCCTTGCTGCTGACCGTGGCAGCATGCTCTGCAGTTTGCAGTTAAAAAAATAACTAAGTGGACACGTGGATGGCAAAGGAAGGAATGCAAGGTCTAAGAAAACCCAGCTACCTACAGTACATACTGTAGATGAACATTGTAATGTCTGGTACTGTGAAGATATAAATATGGAGAGGAGGCATGGAGAGAGGTTGGTGTGAACATAGCTGGCAGATGGGTGTGAAGTGGAAGAAAATCACAGAGACTCTAGCCCAAACCAGGCACAAAAACAACCGAAGTACATGAAGGAGGAGTCTAACAAGATGCATTTCAGAAGAATCTTACAGAGACTGATTAAAATCCAGGTGTATACATATACTAGTGGGAGTGGTTAATGAGAACAGTTGATCTTATTAATAGATAACTAACAGCTGTGAGAATAGAAGGAAAGTGAGCACTGACAGAAGTTAAATGGAGGGAACAAAAATCTGATCAAAACACTAATAAGAACACCCCAAACAAAACTCCTGTCTTCAAAAAATGGAAAAGAAAAACTCCAGTAAAAATCGTACATAGTTTTTTGGGGAATCACCTCGTTAATGATAAAGAAATATTTTGTATATCAAGTTTTTTTTTTCTTCTGTTCAACAGCAGTAATGAAAACAAAATTGTTTTAATGTCAAAATAGGATCTGGATCTTTGCTGTTTTGTTACAATTTTTTACAACACTGGTTTGTGTCAAACAGCATTCTACATTATGTTTACATTACATAACATTATTACATCATTACATTCAGTGGTCAGCGTAATCACAGGTACCGAATTGAGAATGAATGTCAAAGTACGCAGTGTCCAAAGAAAATCATTTAGAGACCTTTGGGAAAAGAAAAATTTAAGAATAAAGGAGAACACAAGATATTTGTTGAGTACTTTATGTGGATGTAAATACTTTAAATACCATTGCTTCTGATGAAACTGACATATTCACTGGGATATGGTGCATGGTGGACATGTAAGTAGGTACAATTATATAAAATCAGGGCTACATTTTTGTAAATTGACTGATGACTATTGTTTTTAACAAAACTATCTGATACTGGGTGCTGTAAAGTGCTTTTCTTATAGAACAAATACCCTAAAAAGCCTACAGCACTCAACCCTGGTCAGCGCAATAAAGCTAAACATGCAATGAAGGGGAGTATTAAATCAGGCTTCAGTACAAATACAGGCCATTTTCGATCATAGAGGCATCAATTAAATTGTGTAATCTACTGACACCAAATATTTTGTGCTTTTTCATTTAAAAATATTTAATGGCATTCTGTGAGCAGGTAATGTTTAGGGCCCAGAGTCTGCAAGATCAAGCAAAATCAGTCCAAGTACAGTAGGTGAAACAACATACTAGAAGAAAACATCCAAACTTTTTTGGATGGACATAATTATTTTATATTTTAAAGATACTAAATCATTTAAATACAAGAACACCACTGAAAAGATTAAATTTAGAAACAAAAGTGACATTTCCCTCTTGCATCTTCTTTTTCTTGTCTTATTTCCCTTTTAAATGTTTGGTCCAGATTTCTCAATACTCCTGGAAACCCATGTTCCTGATGCTTATGTGTTTACACGTTTTACACACGCCATAATCTTGAATGCTCAGATGAAACTATATTCCACTTTTTACACGGATTATACATTCCACTGTCTCACATTGTCAACAAAAAGAGATTTGATAATTGACGTATCGAATAACCAATGGAATGCTGAAAACAGCAATAGGTCACTCGAGGGTCGGACTTTATGCCATAGGAAATGGCCAAAAACTTGGCAAAAAAGTTAGTAGAATAATCCTAATTTTTGAGTATATTTAACTCCCTACTTTGCAGCTCTATGTTTTGAACCTCTTGCATATCATCCACATTGTGTTTTTGGTGCCTGCATACTTAACAGATAATGGCTCTCGTCAGGCCTACATATTGTAAATGGCAACCACTCTTGTCATTTACAAAAGCTTGCCAATTTTATGCTTCTCTACAGTACAAAATCAAACCGTCACTGAATACATTATCAGTAAAAGAAAAAATGTTAAAGATGTACTCAGTTTTATCATGCTTTTTATTTCTTTAATTTTGACTAGAATATCTGTGTAAGATTGTTGCAAAATACAGGTGCTGGCCAGTAAATTAGAATATCATCAAAAAGTTGAATTATTTCAGTAATTCCATTCAAAACGTGAAACTTGTACATTATATTCATGCAATACACACAGACGAATGTATTTCCAATGTTTATTTCTTTTAATTTTGATATTTATAAGTGACAACTAATGAAAACTCCAAATTTGGTATATCAAAAAATTAGGATATTTTAAAGGCCAATGAAAAAAAAAAATTTTTTTAAATGTTGGCCAACTGAAAAGAATGAACATGAAAAGAATGTGCATGTATAGCACTCAATACTTAGTCGGGGCTCCTTTTGCCTCCATCACTGCAGTAATGCGGCGTGGCATAGACTCGATCAGTCTCTGGCACTGCTCAGGTGTTATGAGAGCCCAGGTTGCTCTGATAGTCGTCTTCAGCTCCTCTGCATTGTTGGGTCTAGCGTATTGCATCTTCGCTTCACAATACCCCATAGATTTTCTATGGGGTTAAGGTCAGGCGAGTTTGCTGGCCAATCAAGGACAGGGATACCATGGTCCTTGAACCAGGTACTGGTGGTTTTGGCACTGTGTGCAGGTGCCAAGTCCTGTTGAAAAGTGAAGTCTGCATCCCCATAAAGTTGGTCAGCAGCAGGAAGCATGAAGTGCTCTAAAACTTCCTGGTAGACGGCTGCATTGACCTTGGACCTCAGGAAACAGAGTGGGCCAACACCGGCAGATGACATGGCACCCCACACTATCACTGACGGTGGAAACTTTACACTGGACCTCATGCAACGTGGATTCTGTGCTTCTCCGCTCTTCCTCCAGACTCTGGGTCCTTGATTTCCAAAGGAAATGCAAAAATTGCTTTCATCAGAAAACATAACTTTGGACCACTCAGCAGCAGTCCAGTCCTTTTTGTCCTTGGCCCAGGTGAGACGCTTCTTACGCTGTTTCTTGTTCAAGAGTGGCTTGACACACGGAATGCGACACCTGAATCCCATGTCTTTCATGAGTCTCTTCGTGGTGGTTCTTGAAGCGCTGACTCCAGCTGCAGTCCACTCTTTGTGGATCTCCCCCACATTTTTGAATGGGTTTGTCGTCACAATTCTCTGCAGAGTGCGGTTATCCCTAGAGCTTGTACACTTTTTTCTACCACATTTTTTCCGTCCCTTCGCCTGTCTGTTAATGTGCTTGGACACAGAGCTCTGCGAACAGCCAGCTTCTTTAGCAATCACCTTTTGTGTCTTGCCCTCCTTGTACAAGGTGTCAATGGTCGTCTTTTGGACAGCTGTTAAGTCAGAAGTCTTCCCCATGATTGTGGAGCCTTCAGAACAAGACTGAGGGACCTTTTAAAGGCCTTTGCAGGTGTTTTGAGTTAATCAGCTGATTAGAGTGGCACCAGGTGTCTTCTATATTGAGCCTTTTCAGAATATTCTAATTTTCTGAGATACTGAATTTGGTGTTTTCATTAGCTGTCAGTTGTAATAATAAAAATGAAAATTAATAAACACTTGAAATATATCACTATGTGTGGAAGGAAAGTATACAGTATACAAGTTTCACGTTTTGAATGGAATTACTGAAATAATTCAACTTTTTGATGATTTTCTAATTTACTGGCCAGCACCTGTATACTGTAACTGTAAAAGCAGACATGAGGATGTTGATTATATACTATACAGCTAACAGAGAATGATTTACATGGTGACAAAAAAGCAGCAGCAATTTCTTGTTAAAGACAGTAAGATAAATATAACTTTACTTTTCTGTTATTTTCTTATAACAGGATTTCTGATGAGATAAGACTGGGGACATGCACAAAGACTGAAAAAGTGTGGACTATTAAATGGGATTTAGGTAACATCACAAATTCTACCTGTAATGCTTCTCCAAGGTTTTGCTCTGTATTTCTATTGAGATGCATCAATCAGCACTTCATATTAACACATTCAATCAAGTGACAGAAGACGCACAGGTGGAACTAATAACATTAAGGGGTGTTCATGCAATAAATCACTGCAGTGAGCTATCATGCAAAAGTAACTCATTCAGCCAGTTTTCTTACTACTAATGTATTCTATTAGATATTATATGGCTAAATGTCTGGAAAGAAGCTATATCAGTAGATCTGCTGAATGTTTCATATCTGTATAATGGGACTTATCCATATTTCTAACTGAGCATCAATGCATTTATCAGTGCATGTGTTTCATGTTTTTTTCATTTATGGTTTCACATTTTAATTACATATTTTTGTAGTAAAACCACATATTTTTGACCAATGACCAACTAATGTTTAAAGACAATTAAATTTCCTTATTTGGGTTAGGTTCTTGACCTGATCACAACTCCATAGATATCCTGCTAATGAACTCACAAGTGAATAAATGATCTTCTTTTTGCATACAGGTGTCATTGCATATTTATACAGTGAAATACTATGTACGTTAAAATATTACAAATAAATAAATGAAAGCTAAAATAAAAATCACACAATTTTTTGAAAATACTGCCAACTTTGTTACTTGGTTTAGCACAAATATTCAGCTGACATCTTCAAGATCACTAATTAACACTTTCTAATCTCCTGTGCTAAATCTGCACAAAAAGCCAAGTGTAAACAGTTGTTCCTGCATAGTTTACACTGAAAAAGCTCCAGTGAGCTGCCGTATGTACAGTAGATTCTTGTTTAATTGGTGAGTATGTACTGGCTCATCTATTGTTCGGCTCAAAAATAATTTCCTATAATGTGAGACGTCACTGTAATCTGTCTTTTTTATTTTATATGGCATACAAACATAAGAATTTACTTCAGAATAAGACGTGCTTGTGTGAAATTGTCATAATTGAGATAATATAATGAACTGAAGCCTGTTATAATTGTATACTTTTTTATATAATTTGCAGAGAAAGACCATTTTCCACATCTGATTATAGTCAAATCTGCAATGAACATCTTTTAAAATGTTTTACCAAGCTTTTTAATACCATGTATTATGTCAAATGATGTCACCAGATTTTTGGTCCAATGTCTCTAATTCTACTTTAAACAACATTTCTACTCCTGTCATTCTTGCAAAACTATTAGTTGTTTTTGCTGACAGATTCTTTGTTGTAGGTCTCTCCAACTCCCCCAAAGTTAATACTTATTTGCATGTTCTCCTCCCAATATTTTGCACATTCTGAGAGAAATGCCCACATTACATATTAATCAATGACAAATGTGCTAAACGGATTGCACACATTTTGCTGCGGGTTTAGTAGATGCAATGTTCTCTGCGCCTGTTTAATAAATCACCTGCCCATGTTTTTATGTGGCTGTGAGTTTTGCACCCCTTTTAATAAGTTCAAACCTTTGATAAATCAGGCCCTTAGGCTTTTACAGAGCAGTGTTATTTACTGGACATCAGACTATGAATGGGCTTTTAAACAATCTCATTATAACTGGTATAAAAATAGTTATTAGGTGATAATACTGATTAATTGAACTTGCCAGAAAAGAAATTATGTTTTGTTTTTTGTTGTTTTTTAGGAGTTTTTTTCTAGAAAATTCTATGCATCATGGGTACCTATTGTAGATTTGACTCAGAATTGAAGTGATACCTTTATATCTCTGTAGCTTTCAAAGAGCTCTTAGTGATTGAAATTCTTCTGAGAGCATTTGACCTCTTATATCTCCTGCTGAAATACAGGTCAATACATGTTACGTTTTAATCAAAGAGATGCAGTGAGGAAAATTTGTGCAGAAGATATTTCCACCGAAACCACTGAGGCACTGCTGGTCAAACAGCAGGAGCAGGAGTCATGAATTAGCTCAGAGCTGCTTTGGAGAGAGTACTTTGCAAAAGTATTCACACCCACTGGACTTTTTCAAATGTTATCTTATAATCACAAAAAAGTTTATGTTTGGTTGCGATTATATTTGTCAGATCATTAAAACAAACCATACATTATTATGGAGACAAAGAAAAAGGTAGTTTTCAAATTTGAAGAAAAAGTAATTAATATATGAAGTCCACTTGGTATTTTTTATCTAGAATGGGTATGACTCAAACTGCTCTGTGAAGGACCCAGAGGTTGTTGGAGCTTAATGCAGGGAAGTAGTGGGAAAAAACATCAGTTAAGAGACTCTAAAGGAGTGAAGGTTCACCTTGCAGCAACACAACAGTTAGAACTGTAGTGGAATGGAATTGTTTAAACCAAAGCCTACGCAAGTGTAAGAATGGCTAATGCCAACAGATGTCTGCAGCCCCATGAAACTTTGTAGCGAGCAGTATTTCTTATGGGCAATGTGTGCAGTTGCCAAGCAAGGAAATATTTGGAAAATGAGAAGAGTGCAAAAAAACAGTATTTTTTTACCTCTCTTTTGCACCCTGAATTGGTCTTGTGTTTTGCTAATAAGCTATAGTTACATCAGGGAAGGGTCATTTGAAGAAATTATGTCTTTAAAAACTAGAAGCAGTTTTTTGTGGAATGTAAGAGAGTGTCAGTGAGTTTGATAACTAAATACGATGATTTGGTTCAAAACGTTGTAATCCAGGAATCTGAATATGTTGCTTAGTTATGCTTAATGCTTTCTGACTGGTTTTAATTGCCTTCAGTGTTTGTTGTCTATTAATTGATTACACATAATTTCAGTGTAGTCTAGTAGCTGTTATTTTATTTATTTAAAGACAAAGTAAACAGTAAACAGTTATTTGGTTCGGTGATGTTTCTGTTAGAAAGGCGTTAGAAGGTTTCAGGTTGGAATACCTTCAGTAATTCAGTAATAGTCAATGAGGTGTACTAGCAAGAAACGGTTATTCAACGATAATTATTTTGTATAATAATAATAATAATAATAATAATAATAATAATAATGAAATCTGTTTAAAAAATCACAGAAATAGAATAAAGACAAAAGACCCCACCTATCCTCTTTTTTATGTTTGGAAAATACAGTTTGTTTTTGAAAAGTATGAAAAAAATAGTCACTGCCATGATCCGTGTGTGCCCACTCTATGCACAGCAGTATAGCGATCTGACGCAGAGGGGCGCACTTTTCCCTCCAGGTGCGTCTGCCTCTCCACCCCGTACCTTCCTCATCCCAGTCGCTGCTGCTGGTTGTGGCCGCTACCACCCCATCACTCCTCCTCCTCCTCCTCTTTCTCCTCCTCATCCTCCTCCCTCTTCTTAGCAGCGGAGAGCAGACTTGATGCGCATAATAAATCATCTCTGCAAGATCCCTTTGCGAGCCCAGCTCCAGAAAGACGCGTGTTGGATTTTGGGAGCGTAAACAGAGAGGCGAGCTTCGCAAAGCGGACACGGGGACATGCTTTAAACGCGATTCAGTGCAGCGAACAACGTGGGTATTGTGTGAGTGAGTGAGTGTCTGTGAATTTTTCTTATTTATTTTTTTATTTATTTTTATTAATTTTTTTAGGGAGTGGAGGAGAGGAGGCAGAGCACCGATATGAGACGCATGTGTTTCAGCCTCCTTGCCACCGGCCAAAATAGACTCACTTTCACCTGTATGAACGACCTTGCATTTGTGACCGAAATTTTCCTGACCACATTATTTCCATGGAGGATCAATTTGTCGTTGGGTTTTTTTCCTGTGAGGGCTGAATTTAACTCCCGCTGGTCTCAAGACACTTCTGAGCAGGAGGTAAGGCAAATCAGCCTTAGTGAGCTTATGCGTGTGTAAATTGATAAGTAATTACGGGCAGGTTTGTTATTTTGAGATTTTAGGCTAAATGTCGGCGCTGGATTGGTGTTTAAAACTGATCCAATAATGAAAGGCACCGAATTTGATCAGAATTTTGTGTTAGACTAGAGTAGCTTCCTGTGCCCTCCTAACCGCAGCCTTTTTTCCTCCACAGTTGCCGGATCTTTAACGGAAAGATTATTTAGGAATATATATATATATATATATATATATATATATATATATATATATATATATATATATATATAAGGTGCTATATGTGTTTCAAACATGCTATTCTTTGTGAGAGTGGTAAAAGTATGTGAGGATTTTAATCTCATGACTGCTCCTGCCACACTGCAGCTGGGCTCCACATCAAGTCTGAAACATATGAACCCACAGGACATTTCCAATTGATTGGGTTGTAATAAAAGGGAGTTGGGCTTCAGGCTGAAATGAATACATGATGTCTGTATGCACTGAGTGGGAGAAATCAATCATGTTTTGTCAATGATTCTCTTTCACAGGTGTTTTGAAGCAAAAACACTTTTATGTGTGAACCTTTAGAAGTATACATTACTAAACTAGTAAAAAGGGTGCTTGATACACACATTAGCAGGCAACACTTTTAGTTTGCAAAATTATCAAGTTGATTACAGTTGTGTGACCTAACGTCAGCTTGGATATATCTCTGATGAATGGTGCCCAGGCCTTCAAACACAATTGCACACCCACTCTTCCTGTTGGGCTATTTTCTTCCAGCAGGATGCGGGGCAGCATCGGTGGAGGTTGTAAGCTGATGTGGTGTTTGTGCATCGCCTTGTTTGTGTCAGTTAAACTCACAGTGGGTCCCTCCTCATTGATCGAGATTTAGTGGGATTCACCCAACGAGGCTTCTGCAACCATTAACATTATGTAGCTGTTAAACCTGAAAATGAGTGTGTGAACCTGTGTGTGTGAATGTGTATAAATGTGATTGGTTGGAAATCAGTGTGCTTGCTTTGAAATTGTGTGAAGAGTTTTGCCCAATAATGTTTGTCTTTCTGGCACACATTATTGGGCTGCAAATATAGGCACAGGCCAGTAAGAGATTGTCACGGTATGATAACTTCAGTAGTTCTAAAAATATTCCAAAAGCGAAGTTTTTTATGACACATAGTATATTTAAAACCTTTTTTGTCACTGTGCCAGCCCATAGTTTTTGTTTCGTGTTGTTCCTTTAATTGAATAAAGTCGGTTTTGCTGAAGTTTGAATATCTCGTTATCTTCCTCTCTTAAAACAAATCTACCCTAGTGTCAGCCAGACCCACCATACTCTTTGCCTAATCTGGATTTAACACGTAAATAAAGCTCCAAACACCTTGACACTTGTCAAATTTAGTCTTAAAGGTGCTTTATCTTAATGAGAGTGATCTGTGAAGCTTCTCTGAAAACGAGGCGCTTGGACCTTGTGGACAAGCATGGTGTGGTATAGGCAGATACCAGGAAAATATGTAAATGCCATTCTATTGCTTACAATTTTGGAAACAATCTCTGAATCTTACATTTTCAAAACTTTTTTGTTTATGACTAGATCATGTCTACCTCTGTACTTCCTGAGCTGTAGCATTTCAGCTTCTAAAAATGTGCATCGCATGTGGGTATTCCCACATGTTTACAAAATATAAAATATTTAAGCAAGATGGGGTCCATTACACTTATCAAGTGTCAAATCAATTCTTTTTTTTATTGAGATATACATAAAGTATATATCTTAAATAATAGGCATTAGCATGTATTTTCCTGCTGTGATGTGACCCATTAAGTTCTTTGTCTGCTGACAATGGGTAGTACCATTGCTGTCGATGCATGTGTCAGTATGGTCACAAAAATCTTGGCTACATACAAGCATTGGCAGAGACCCCTGGCAGACACTAGAGGGCAGATGCTGAGGATGGAATTTAGGTCACAGTGTTAACTGTTGAACGAAAAATAGAAATACTTCCAAACAGCTGAAAAGTAGTTTTCCTGGGAGAAGGGCCGTGCTGCTTTACATTCTGTTCCACACAGCCAGTGAAAACTTCAATCACTGTGGCCCTTTTTCTGACATGCTTAAAGAGCAACTCACGCCTTTCAAGAGTCATCCAGCAGCTATATGTCGAAAAATGCAGCAAAAGGAGGCATTGGGGTGGGGGGGGGGGGGGGGGGGGGCCAGTTTTAGTTTTAGGCAGTTTTCACATGTGTGGCCGTACCAGAAAACGGCCAGAGAAAATGCTAATTTTTTCTGTTCACATGTCACGGATCTCTGACCGTATTGGGATCCAGTCTTTTACTACAAATAAACAGCAGGTGGCGGTATCAAATAAGTCTTAGTTCTCCAACAAACAAGGGAGTGAGAAGTACCGACGTCATAAAACGAGCGACAGCCTAGAATGTAAACAAACTGGTCTACTGGTCAGCTGCTACCTGAAGCCATCTACAGGGTGAGTGTTGTAGTAAACCCGCCGTTTTGTAACCTGCTGTGTTGCTGTGGGATGCTTGAATCGCGTTGTTTTGGTATTTGTATGGTCGCGAGGTGATTCTGTAATTTCGGCCGGCGATGTCGTCATTTCCGCATGGAGCGCGTCTATTGTCTTGAGTACGGCCAGAGTACGGGTTGTGTTCACATGGTACGTGGCCGCTCGTACCTGGACTCGGATACTACCTCCAAGGCAGGTCTCTCTGGCCGTATTCTGGCACGGTACAGTCTGTGTTCACATGGTACGAAATAAGTGGATTTTGACCAAATACCGTACCCGAGTACGGACTCCCGTACCATGTGAAAGCGCCCTTACTCACTATTTAAACTCCAACTCTCTTTGGAGGTGTCGCCGAAACTGAACTTGTTTTATACCCCACAGTCGTAGGATGGCAAATATCAGTAACAAAGGCTGATATCAATAATAAAAGCTGAGCCAATGGTGATGCCCGATTAAAATTCAAGTGCAGTGCACAGTTTTATCCTGAAGAGGGCACTTCATGTTCCGTTTATGGTACAAAATTTATATTTTTACTAAAATGCCAAAAATAATGACCAGACATGCAGACAGGACTATTAGACACTAATTTATGCAGTTTATCAACAAATTATTCTAGTTTTAAAACTGTAAACTTTTTTAAATAAAGATATGAAAGATAATGAAAGATATAAATATATTAAATTGCTCCACAGTTAGATTCTGTATTGCAGCTCTACTTCTAAACAGTACAAAGTAACTATTTTTTGTATAATAACAATAAACCATACAATAGTCACCCATACTTAACGTGCACACACACACACACACATATTTATATATATATATATATATATATATATATATATGTGTGTGTCTGTGTGTGTGTGTAGTTTCTCTTAATCCTTTTAAAGAACCTCAAAAATCCCCACAGTAAATCGACTCATAAAACATGTTTTTACATTTATTTTTTTTTACAAATTTATTTGGTTTTGTTTTATATTTTATACTTAAGACAAGTTAAATTTGAACTGATACATTCTTGCCTGATTGCAGAGGGTTTGAACAGCTTCTGGTGTTTGGAGCAAAAAGGCTTTTTTAGGCTTTTTTTTACACCACATTAGATCGGGTAGGGAAGCAGGGAAGCTATCAAACTGAACCTGAATATTTTATACATTATAAATTTTATATTTTCATAAGGAGAATAAAGGTTGCATTAATCAGTAATAGATTAGGCTTGTTATTTCAGTCCAGGTTAGATTAAAATAAGTATTTTATATTTTGAACTAGAGCATTAAAAATGTAGCCACTTAAATGCAAGGAAGTACCCCTTTACTCAAGTGTCAAATTGAGGTTGTTCACTTTTTCACCACTGCTTTGACTAAATTTGCAAGCATTACCGAAACATGATTTGCTTGTTAACCATCTTTCATTATTTTTAAATTGTTATGGTGGGGCGATCCTTCTCAGCTTTGTTCCATTTTCAAGCTTTACCACTTCAGAAGAAACCATCAATGGCTGATGACTATTAATCTGTTCTGTCTCACCGTACTTTACAGTGATGTCTTCACTGTCTTGATAGCAAAAAAAGGTGCTTGCAAAATTAAATCTTAACTACTTCGCAGTCCTTAACAAAATTAAGTCAGTTGAAACTGATTGAAAAAAATTGTGTCAGTGGAGAAAACTGTTAAAAACAAGCATCGTTGTTGTTTTACTTCTTTTGGATATCATCTGATTCACAGTTCTCTCTATCTACTGTATGTTTGGCCCCGCCCTTTGAGTGGGGGCATTATTCTATCAGTCAACTCGCACAGTCAGCATGGTCGCAATAATCATGAGTGAAGCAGGACGTCCGCAGAGTCCTAGTAGACCCTAGTTGGTGGGTACAGATGACGAAATTCTCACATACACACAACATTTTTGGTGTAGCAGACTGTAGAGAGGACTGGGGGGTTAAATTAAGGGGCACAGGACTTGTGTTCTGTCCTGCATTACAGTGTCTGCAATCATCATGGTGCTGGACTAATATTGACGATCAGATGTGCTTTAACATGTGGCACCATGTACTGGTGCCGTTCCTGATACCCAAACCTTAAAATTGAAAGGAGGGCAATTCCATCTGCATCCCTCAGACTAATCCTCAGCACAGGAGGTGCCAGCGGTTTTTACACTGTGCATGGGCCTATCGCTAAGGTAAGGCATCCAGGACTCTTCTGAGGAGGAAGCGTACCAATCCAATTTTGCAGACTTTGGGGGATGAAAAAAGACTGAGCAAACATGAAAGATAGAGAAGAAAATCCTGGCTGAGACCCCACATGTCTGATTTGACATCCAGGCAGCTGACAAATAATTAGGCCTTCCATAAGTAGTACTCTGAACCAGACTTGCCTCAGGATTAGACCACAAATGAGCTGCACATCATGGATTATATCTTCTAAATGGAAAGTGAAACTATATATATGCTGTGCAGTGTGCGTCTGTCTGTCTGTCTGTCTGTCTGTCTGCGTAGGCTAGTTCTTATACTGTATGTGATGCACATGGTTAGAAAGCAAGTATAGTGTGTAGGTGTGTGTGGGCTGTGTGACATTCAGCGGCTGGATGTTATTATCTGTCCCTGGCCTATCTTGAATACCTCTCGAGGAGTCTGTGCGTATTTCTGTGCACAGACGAGCTTTCTTCATGCACGACCTCATGCAGGTGCAGACTAATGTACTCAAATCTCCATATACTCCGCACATGCTGCACCGCTCACTTAACTGCTGCGTTATTGCCTGTTCTCCATTGTGTGTACGTTTGACATTTCATAATTGCATCATTACTTGCTCAGTGCATCGCAATTTGAAACACGCGCTTCAAGCAGACAGACTCTTGCCTTTGATTATGGACCCGAGTGGAATGGGGTTCCTCATCAGGCTGTCTTGATTCACCCCAGCATGTGGGGAGACACATGCTGCTGTGGGTGAATCTAATTGATTGGATGGCACCCAATTCCCAGGTCCAAGTCTCCTCAGGCAGCCAGCGTGGGTCCGTCCAACTGAAGGATGAGCCGAGGCGCCGGTTTTCCTGCTAATGGATTGGCATGTTCTTCCTCCCATATGCCTCAGATGTCTCTGAGGGCAGCTTGGCTACAATGCAAGGCACAAAGTGGCATTGTCACTGATTAGAAAATTGAGAATGTATTGACTTTTGGAGCATCTCATACCAAACTTCACTTCCACTTTATTCAAGTTATGTTTGCACAACGAAAATCGTGTAACATTGGCTGTATCGATGGTCCCTGCTTTGGATGACAAGGGAATTGGATTTCAAATATAAAGGGGAATAAAATCTAAATAAACATGTTGAACCTTTAGACAGCGGATAGAAGAAAATGCCAACTTCATCCAAGCCCTATACAACTTAAACAAAACCTATAATGCTGACAAATGGAGCATTGGAAGAGCCCAAGTGTTGGGTTACACATCCATAAATAGGTGATCAACTCTGTTTCTGCACCAGACATGAGTTGAGATGTCTCAAATCAGAATGAAGTCGCTTGCTGTGAAACTCTTTAGATGGAAGCTGGTGGACTAATCAGACAGGGAGTTTAAGTAACCATAAAAAAAAAAATTATAAAGAAGAATGTGGTTCACGCAAATTTAGTCAGTAGCACCCCCATAAGTTCCTGTTTCTCTGCTAATTTTCCATCATATGTTTTTCTTGTTGAACAGCTGGAATCAGCAAGGCAGATTGCCACATGTTCTGACTAGGTTCTGGTCAGCTTTGGTCAGTTTCAGTCTGGCTCTTCCAAGATAATTTTTTGAAGACTGTAATCTATTTTTTTAACTCTGACATATGTGGGGTGCATAATGTTTATTTTGAAGGTACCCGTTGCATTTTATTACTATAGCCACTATCCATCCATCCATCCATCCATTTTCTGAACTGCTTAATCCTCAAGGTGTCGTGGGGGGGCTGGTGCCTATCTCCAGCTGTCAACGGGCGAGAGGCAGGGTACATCGCAGTGCAACACAGAGACAGACAGGACAAACAGCCATGCACACACACACTCACACCTAAGGACAATTTAGAATGATCAATTATAAATAGTCATGGTTTTTTTTGGACTGTGGGAGGAAACCAGGGTACCCAGAGGGAACCCACGCATGCACGGGGAGAACATGCAAACTCCATGCAGAAAGACCCTGGGCCGGGACACGAACCCACAACATGCGCCGCTGTGCAGCCCATCTACATACAGTACATCAATTAAAAATTTGATTGTATGAAATGGTCAATGCTATCCCTCTCCTACCAACCTTATATTAATTTGTACCCACCTGAGGGATGGAACCATAACTTAGGTTAGGTTAGGCTTTCCATCTGGCATCTTTAACACTTTGCTGTACATGCAAGAGTTTTACAGAAATCTTCAGACATCAGACTGTCGACCTTTAAGAAGCTTCTCCAAGTTTTTGAGCTACTTGACTTTTAACTACTTGATGTAGCACAACTTGCATTACAATTTATCAACATCCTTCAGATTCTCCTGCTTGTCTACCTTATAGGCAAAATGCATCAAAACAATGCTGTTGCTTTTACCTTTTCAGCTAAAGAGGATGGCAAAGGTTGTTCTCCAGAAATGTTTGAATACATTTAGTGCTGGTAGACTGAGGATCTGCAATTGTGTTCCTCTTTTGTAAGATGAATGAGACCCAGTTTGTATCAATTTTGATACAAATTAGTATCTTGTGTTTTTTGTCCTCTTTTAGTGTAATTTGCAAAGAATACGCTGTAAATGATTTTGAACACCTTAGTCCTTTGATCATCAGAGAGACCCTAACCCCTCCTTTCCACCGGACGCGTCAGCTGCATGTTACAGCAGCAGCATGTCATGTTAGCCACCGCTGTAATGACTATAATCCTTTCCACCAAAGGCAAAAGCAGCACGAGTTTGCCCCGTCACGGCTGCGTCATGTCGCAGCATTTTTCTACGCGCTACGCCTGTGAAACGTGTAAATTTAGACATTTTGGATAGGGGAAGACAGGAAGTCAGACGGTTCGGCATCCGGAAATGTTCAAAATAAAACAAAGGTGTTTCTTTCTGGTAGCTTTACTTTACTACCTGTGCGGCCCCGTGAGAAGTCAGTAAGTCGCGGGAGGGTCTACACTACCTCGGATCGCCACTAACATTATTCTTTTGCACTACGAGGGATTTTGTATATTCCCTGACATAACATAAACTTATTGGCGAATGTAAAACGCACAGAACATAAAACACAGACCTTTTGGAGCCATGTTGTAGTCTTTTTCCGGCTTTTTACGTTTACTGAGGAAACCACACGTGATTTTGCTGATCTCGCAGGATTTTGGGCTCTCTAAAACAGCTGCTTCCCTGCTGCTACGTGCTGCTGACGCCCCCCGTGGAAAGGGCCAAGCAGCAGAATACGCGAGTAAAACTTGCTGCTCCTGTAACATGCTGCTGACACGTCCAGTGGAAAGCCTGGGTTAGGTTCTGCATACTACGTTATAGAATAACATGAGATAATTCTATCAATAACACCTGAACCATGACTGAGTCATGACTTCAAGCCATCTAAAGCATCACTTATAAGAGTAAGATAACATCCCTGCTCAAATTTACATATATTTAACCTATATTTCCATTTCTGGTTAATTATATATAAACATAATTGATTTCTGAATGAAATTAATTATCAACCTTAATTAAACTCTTTGCGCATTTAAATTTTATTCTAATTTCACATATCCAGTCAAGTCTTCAGTTAAAGAAACTGGACGATTACAACCCAGAAAGACTATAAAATCCTCTTCCACTTTGATTAATGAGTGTCCACTTTAGATAAATCTTTTCTTGCGAGTCAAGTTGATGTGACCTGCAAAAGTCAGGCGCTATAGATCACAGTTGACATCCAATGTGTCTACTTGTGTGCTTTGCTTCAACTTACTTGATCCTTTCCTAAACATTTTTTAAAAAGGCTTATTAAATAAAACAGCTGGCATTTCGGGGGTTTTAACTCGAAAATGCTTGTTTCAACAGGTCACGCTCTTTTCTCTCTGAGAACGCAAGTGCCATTTTAAAGCTTATTGGATGAAAGTCTCATTTACCCCTGACTGCCAAAGATGACGCTGCCATGGAAACTGCTTCTATTGCTATCAGTCATCGACCGTCTGACAGGTAAAGTACCTTTTCATACGAATGATGATTTTTTATTTTTTTTTTATCCTTTGGACATTCACAGTTGGGGTATTGTGGGTGAAAAGATGTCAAAGATGATAGGAGGCTCTGGTTTAAAGGAGTACTCATCAGTATTGACTTCCATTCACACCGCAGACACAATACTCTCAATCTTCTTCCTCGCTCTGCTGAGATTATAACCCGATGGGGAGATATGATGCTTTTATTCTATAATCTTTTCGTGGGCAAAACATTGAGCAAAAGCTTTCCCCCCTCTCTCAGTGAAATTTATTGGTAATAAAAGTCAGAATGATTCTTTTCAACAAGAACAAATGATAGAAATCAGTCCTCTGAGTCCATCTTTGATGCATTTTGCAGGACAGTTTGGGTATCAGATTTTTTTTTTTTATTCTCTATTTCATATAAAATTATAGTTTGAATTTTTATTTTTCCTAATAATAAGAATGTGTTTGTCCTCATTCAAAACAACATAAAAGACATGTTAGGTGTTTGGGAATACACCCAGATTGGGATAATATGAAACTCATGGATGTCACTTACAATGTTTCTTGGTTTTCAAACTCTTATTTATTTATTTTGGAACAGTGTTACTTAAAAAACAAACAGTAATGGACAATGGCTTTTTCACATAGGATATTCATCTTTATGCTCAGGCTGTTTATGTTTTTCTGACAGAGGGTCTGGACAGTGCATCATACCACGGTCCACGGTGGAGGATGGAACCGGCCGACCTGTTCATCCCCGTCGACTCCATAGAAGAAGAAGCCACACTGACTTGTGATGCTAAAGGAACGACTCCTCCTCAGTACAGGTAAGAGCTCATTTATCTAATTGAAAGTGGATTATTTTAGAAATGTAACAAATGCTGCTGAAACTCTGCACTTAAGGATGCAATTATTACTGTTTATTACGAAATAAGATACTTCTACTTTGTAATTAGCAATTCGAATAAGCTTTCAGACATTTATTTTAAAACTTTATTTATGGAAGTCTTTAACCTTCTAACAGAAATATTGTATTTGCTGTATAATTTGAAGTTGAATTTGAAAACAGGTTATTTAAAATGATAATTTACAAATTATATATCGGAGTTTCAAAGTCATTGTTGCATTTGTGTTTCTTTTTGTTTTTTTGCTTTTGTTTTGTTAAATGTTATTATTTTCTCCTTTAAAAATGTATTGATGTGTATGTGTGCAGAATGATTATCCTGTGGAAAAATGTTTGGCCCACTATTAATGTTGTCAGTAGGTAGGCGGCCCATATGAAATTCTTAGAGCAACAAATATTTGATTAGAAATACTACAGTTTCAGTGTTTTTTAAAAATGTCTTAAAAGGATGTAAATGCTTTGTTTGAAACTGAGATTTTTTTGCTGCTTAAAAATTAAAACATATTGATAAGCCAGGAATCCCTTAATGTAGATTGTTTAGTTATTAGATTCACTGAAGTTTGGACATGTGCAAATACCAAACTTCTGAGGCTTTCTTAAAGTTAGTAAAATCACTACTATGCCTATACTCAAACATTCTGCAACTTTGACGTGTGGTAAAATAGTTATGTGCATTTCATCAGTACTATTTTAGTTATGGTCAGTGTTGCTTTTGTTGCAAACATGTATTTTTGAGTTGTGGCAAGAAAGGTCAAGTTTGCTTTCATTGATCCTTAACACATTTTTTCCAAATGGTTTCTGAAGATATCATCCAGCTGTTGATAAGGTTTTACTTTAAAAGAAAGAAATTCAGTTTTATATAATGTATTGCTGACAATACTGCTGGAGGTTTGTTCATTGTAGCGACTTCCTACATGATAGCTGCAGGGGAAAAAAATACAATTGTTCATCTAGTGAGAAGTATTTTGGAAGTTACGTCTTGGCAGCTGTGTTAAATTTCTTTTTTTTTTGCTGCTGTAATGATCAAACACCGATGGATGGCCTTTCGAAGCTCAGTCATATGTGAGCTATTTGCGCTGTTTGAAGCAGCGCTTTGGATCAGAAGAACCTAATCTGTGACTTAACCTAGTGTTTGTTGAAGATGGATTATTTCTGTGATCAGTGGGCATATTTTCTATCTGTTACCAAAACACCAGGGATTAAGCCAATTGTGACTGAAAAATTGTAGCAACCACCAAAACCCCAGCAGGACAGCTGCTTTTACTTTTAAGACAAAGCCCAGGGAAGATGAGATCCTTACCCTACTGCTTTGGCTATGGCAGTCCTGCTGATCAGCTATGATTTTGTATTTCAGAAATAATAAAGAGTTACCATTAGATCGATAAAATAACTTTAAGTTGTGAATTAGTTAACAGAACTTTAGAACTACAGAGGTTGTCTTTGCTTTATAAGGATCTTGGGCATTTTCCAGCATGTCCTGTCAGAATTGAATTTCTTCTGTGATCCCTAAGAATTGTTCAAGTTTGTTTCTACCTTTTGCCAACCTAAATCGCTGTAAAGATTTCAAGCTTTCTTACCTAAGCTAATGTTTGTTTGTTTTTTATTGTACATTCAATTAACTCTATATTCAACTATAAAATTATCATATTTTTGTAGCCAACATGTATTTGGGATCTGCTTTCATGTTATGCACATGCAGAAAAACTTACGTCAAACGAATAAAGAAGTATCACGTTCTGTTTGCAGCTTCCCACTCAGATTGAGTCAGCTGCAGCCATTTACTGGGTAAAAAACTAGCTATTGTTAGACACTGTTTTTTTTGTAAATAAAATAAAAAATCTTTCTTTTATTAATTTTCTCCTAATTAGATTCAGGTGCAAATAGACACTCCAGGTGGTGGTGTCATTATGGCTTTATTAACTCATATTGACTGACATGCCACCAATCTGCCTCCTTTCTCACCACCACAGAGTACCTTAGAGACACACATGCAGCACCCCAGTGATCTTTCCCTTTATTAAAGCACCATGAGAACAATGCAGATTGCTAGCCACTCATTAGCGCCAAGAAGCATTGATTACAATTACGATTGTCTTCTGTGCTTAGCGTTGCATTCACTGCTGCAGTAGCTGGCCACCTGAGCTGCACTGGTAGCGTCGTGCAGTGTGTGCACTCATTATTTCAGGCTTTTCACATCCTCTCCACATAAGACCAGGTATTTCCATGTACTGATTAAAGGTGAGATGTTTAATGTGCTGTCTCGTCAGACTGGCTGTGCAAGTCTCCGTGTGCCCCCACAACCTTTCTGGCTCAGCTCTTGAAGTGTAAATGGGCTCACATTGCTCCCCCAACCCCTCTTCTCTTCTCTGCCTTCCTTTTTTCCCATTCTGTCACTCCCAGAGATGTAGGACTTTCATTCAATGCACACAGCAGCAGCATAATAACTCAAGGGAGAGAACCAGCTCTCCTATTTAAAAAAGAATAATCTTTTTTACAGCGTTCTAAAAATGTGAGCTTCTATAATCTAAGCAGGAAAGGGAACTGTATCATTCACTTGACCTGAGTTTTGTGCGGCAGGGCTCGCACTGCAGGATCATTCAGAAGACTCAAGTTTTTCTATACCTGGAAGGTCAGTGTGTATTCAGAAAGAAAATTTAAAGCAGAGTTGTTTGGTTTGTCCTTGTTGTCAGTCAACCCTGACAGCACAGGGCGTTAGAGGCTTTTCAGCGAAGGTCAAAAAGAGGTGAAAGTCATTGCTGAGGGTCAAAAAGCTTAATTCAAGTATATGGTAACAAACACTGATACTCATATTGAAAGTATAAGCAACTGTTTGAGTATTTATTGTGCTGCCTTAACAAGAAAATGGCATAAAGTCACTTCATTCAGCAGTAAGACTTAAAAAAAATGTGGAAGCATGTATATCAAATCAAACTTTATTTATAAAGCGCTTTTCATACAAAATAGCATCTCAAAGTGCTTTACAGATTAAAAGGACCCCACATAACCCCACCACCCCCGGAATAGAAACATGATCACAGCAATACCCCCCTCTCCTCCCAAACCATCTCCCAGCCACGCCCACACTTAAAAGCAACAGTAAACAAAAGCAACATTGGGCCAAATACGGATGAGCAAGGTAAGGAAACAGCATCATGGGAGCCATCTGACAAAGGGCGCCTGGCGGAGGTAAGGCTGAGACCCCCACCTCCACCTAAGCGCTACCTGGAGAGCACCCAGGGAGCCACAGCCAAATACCGCTCCGGAGGCAGAGGGCTTCCTCAGAAGAGCACCGGAAGCAAGATAAAAACAGGAAGCCTAAAGTATTAAAACTAGCAGTAGATAATGAGATTAAATAGTAAAATACTGATAAAAAATTTGTGACTGATAACATTAGAGTTATGTAGTTTAAAACATTGATAAAATGTAATCAAAAGAAACATGCAGAGAAATTAAACAGGCAAATAATAATCAGTTAAAATCACAGAGGAGAAAACTTTTTCAAGGTCCTGGCTTCTGTGTGTACCTCTGGTAAAAACACACATTCAGATTTGTCTAGAAAACCATGTAGCTTTGACAAGATAAAATATTACATCTGACGGTGTCAGCGTCACCTGCGGCAAGATTACATGTAAAGTCTATGGTTGGGTCCGTCAGAGGTCCGTCAGAGTCTCTGCGGTGCTTTGTGTGCGTTGGGTCCATCAGCTTTTCAAGCCTTACCTGTGGTTCAAGTGGCAACCTAGCAAACGCAAGCAATGCAGAAGTTCAGCTAGCTGAACTTTAGAAGGACTTGACGCAGTGTACCAACTAATCAGAGCATCTCACTGTTGTGACTTTGCCTGACGTTGATGTCTAGCCAATCACAATTCGCTAGTGTTTTAAACATCCGGCTGAGAAAGGCCCTCCCACGTGCTTTGCAAGCTTTATCTTAAAAATGTATATACTTCAAACTAGATGCGTTGGGAGCATTGCTTGATGCAGACAATGCATGTGGTCTGAAGGCACCATTAGAGGTATAGTTAAGAATGTTGTCTAGAGTGGAAAACAGAATTTTAGGATTATTTTACTTTATGTTCTGAGATGGTTCTGGAAAATTATGCATTTCTAGATTTTCTTACAGTGTTATTATATGATTTGAGACATTGTATGTATATTTGATGATTTATTGTACCTGGAAGGTCAGTGTGTATGTATATATTCCTTCAGAATTTTTTTTTTTTTAAGTTGGACTTAAAATCTTTGGTAAAGCATGCCATTGTAGCTTCCATTTCTTTTATCCCCCCTAAAGGAGGGCAGAATATATGAATATAGCTTATGGTAAGAAATAGGTAAGAGAAAAACAATTGAACATCCTTAAAAAGTGCCCTGTCTTTGTATCTGTGTATACGTATATTCACATTCAAAAAGATATGCATACTGTAAGGCTATCATGGTGGAGAATGAAATAGAAAGATCTTTCTCCTAAAAAATGAGAATTATGTAACTGGTGTTTGATTTCTTTCAGGTGTCTCATTTATTTATTTAATAGCTTGAACCTACTGTGTAAATATTTTTGTCTCACATTCCAGTGTCATGTTGCAGGAAGAGTGCATCAAGGAAAAGAAATTTAAAAGGCGTTTATATTTTTTTATTTTTTGCATCAGCCTACTGTTACCTCACGCAAAGTGCTAATGTTGGAAATGATAAGTCAGAGGTGGGATAGTGTCACTTAATGTTAATATAACGCGGCAGGGAGGAGGTGAATACAGTTAAACTGATGATAGCCTCCAAAACCATTATCTTCGACCACCCTTAAATAGCAGGGATTGCCTTTGTGTGTAAAATACTGGAAGATAAAAAATGTATGATCCCAGTGGGAAGAAGGGGATAGATAGTGCAGTAAGTGGTGCCGGATCTAAGCAAATAAAAAAGAGCACAGAAAACAAACATAAGATTCATATGGAAGATTTTCTAGTACGACCAAAACTAGAGTATTTGTCTGTAAGTGATTTGCAAATTCCATTTAATTTTCCCTGTTTATATAATACCATTTTACAAAAAAAATTAAATAATAATAAAAATAATAATATGAAGGAACTTTACAAGATCAGTACATATAGTTGCATATCAATATATAAAAATATATACATGTATATATATTTTATTTGTTATTTTCAGTCATCAAACATAGTAACTTAAATGTGATAAATGTGTTACGCACTGATTCATATGTTTTTTTTCTCATATAATTCAATATTATATTAGACCAAAACAAAAATGATTGTTTCATAAAGAAATATCTACCTTACCTACAGAGGTGTATGTTTACATACTGGACCGTAAATGCAATCAATATCTTACCAGGACTGCGTGACAGAATTCATCAACCTGTGCCTCTTCTTTAACTGGGTTGCTGTAAGAGCACCCTTATCCATTCTTCGTTTTTCGGATATGGTGTCTCTCACCTTCTTCTTGACAGTACCCCATATGTTCTCTATAGGATTTATGTCAGGTGAGTTTACTGCCCAATCCTTTTTCTCTTTGGACGAGGTAAGTTGCTTCTGACCTGGTCTCTCGTTCAGGAGTTGCTTAACACTAGGGATGTAAGATTTGTACTACATGTTCAGGCTACATCTTTGTGAGATGGCTCCTTTCAATTCCATGATAGTTCCATTCCAGTTGTGTTTACCCGACACAGTGTGTAAATGTGTTGAGATGGACCAATATTACACCGTTGATCCACAATGGGATGTAATAAAGAATGTGTAGCCACATCATATTCATATGATTTCTCTGGTAAAAGCTAAGTGAGCAAGCTAAAAAGTTTTTTTGTTTACTGGGTCGTAAAAAGTTTGGTTGCTTTCACGTCTGATTGGCTCCGCACCAGCGTTACACTTCTTTAGCCGGCTCTTGGTTTGCTTATGTGTTGCGCACCGGAGTTTGCTTGGTTGTATTCACACCAGCTCAAAAGGTCCAGACCTAGGGAGGAAGCGAATTTGAGTTTTGTTTTTTGGCGAACTAAACAAGGCTGGTGTGAATATGCCTTAGGCATATTTTGTTCCATCTTAAATGACTGACCTGGTTTAATGTGTCTGTTCAAAATGCACCTTTGGGTGATTGAAAGGGCAGAGGGCAGTTTTATCATCCAAACAGTTCTGGATTTAACATTGAATCTGCGATACAGATCAGTTTTCTAAGTGGGACAAAGGAGGGTGATAATGAGTTTGCAAAGACTTGTGGCCCATCAAACAAGAACAACGGCCAATTGGTTTGTATTATTTACTGTGTTCAATCCCCGTTCCACAGGGAGCATGGAGATCTCAGCAGGCTAAAGCTTGATAGAGATGAATAGGTACATCAGAAAATGCTTGAGACATTCTGCCACTTCTTACCTGTTCCCTAATTAGTCATTTCATGTTTAAATACAGACAAAACCTGCTTGTTTTCAACTTACACAACATATTATTAAGCCATTTCTAGTTAAACCTGCCTAGCTGATGTTTTAGAAAATTCTATTAGAAACATGAGCAGCTTCGTTTAAATTTTGGCTGAATTGATATTCTGTATATGTTAACGCAGCAAATAAGAGAAGCAAGCAGATGTAAAGGACTGGCACAAGCTAGAATGCTAATATTATGCAGTGATGCTATGAAAATGCCAACTAGTGTGCAACTTCTCTGAGGATATTTGGTGACTTTGAGCTGCATTCCTTTGCCAATGCTAAGTGTGAAAAAGAATGTAAAAAAGGTGTGAAGGAAGAAGCAGGAAATGTGTGTGTGTGGTGGTAGGATGCTGACGAGGCGGGGGTAGGGTCATACAGTTTGGAAAGAGTGGCATGTTTAAAAAGAAGGTTTTAGATTGATTCTCTGATTTAAGTAGATGTGTTAAAGCATTGGCAGGAAATAACTAATGGCAAATAATATACCAATATACTGTAGTGTAATATGCTGTTAATTTTAATTCACTGCAGCCTATAGTGCCTTGAAAAAGTATGTATACCCCCTTAACACTTATATTCGGACACATTCCAATCCCAATCTTAAATGTGAGATTGGAACTGGAATTGTAAATAAAAGACCTAAAATAAGTGTGATTTGCATTTTGTTTTACAAATAAACTCAGCTCTGTTTACTTTGATCTAGGGATTGGTGATACATTTTTGTTTTAAGATATATAAAGATTTAGTTTTCAGAAAATCACGTTTTTGGTTGTTGTTGTTTTTTTGTTTTGTTTTTTTTGCCAATACACTACTTGGACTTCCATAGCTCACAGCATAGACTGTAAAAAAGAATAGACAGTGCCTCCTCACTCCTCCCCGTTTACCAGAATGACACACTTTCATGGGGGAATTCATGGCGGATTCACAGACTCCTCCTCCCCAGCTCTGACGAAGCATGTTCCTAAAAAGGACATAGGGGCGGGATCTTCACTGTAGACTCTGCCCTCGCGGGGCGTGTATGGGCGTGTAGTTCGGTCGTAATCACGCACATTCTGCTCCCGCGTCGTTAGCTCTGATGCTAAACTTGGCTCGGCCCCCTAGTTAATTATGCAAGATTTAAAAAAATTATCTTACGAAAACCAGCCTGGTGCCCAGGCTTTTTATGAGCCCAGCGTTATCTCAGGAAGAATATGTAGCCATAGAAAGTTTAAAAAAAATGGGCACCAGGCATTAAAGTTGTTTTTAACGTGTCTAAAGTCCAATGCTTTTCAATGGGGGCCTAGCGGCCAAATGGAGGTATTAAAGCAAGGGAGGAGCCATGGCGGCCTCCATGGCATGCGGTCAAAAAGCAGAGCAGCCAGCGGCCATTGGCTCAGAGTGATGTTATGCTGCCCTGGGCGTACTATCATGTTTTACAAGGATAATTTAGAGCTTGTTTTCTAGTTGGACTTTGATTTCACACAGCTCTAGGACAGGTGGATTAAAATAAAAGCAAGTTGTTGAAAATATGTTTTTCACTTGTAATTCCTTTTTAAGAAAAAAAAACCAATTGAAATCAGATTTGGTAAAAAATCATTTTTTAGACATATAGGCGTTTGGAACATTTTTAGAGTTAGAGTTCAGTCTGGTGTTGGTGTTTGTGGTACAGTGGGGGTGCAGCAGCCACGAACATTTATAGGAATATGCTATAGTTCTGACTATTGTTGCCTTTGAACCATATGGACGGTGTCTCTCAAGTGTCCCTGGCCTGGCAGGTGGGCTTGGTAGTCATTGTGGCTGGATCCTGGGGGCACTGGTGGGGTAGAACAAAATTTGGGATTTGGCAGGGGGTAGGGGATTTGGGAAATACCTATTTGGGGACATGTAACCTTGAGATGGGGGCTGTGTGTGTGTGCAAGGGATGGTGTTCAAACTGAGATGTACCTCAAAACACGCCACTGTTATTGCTGCAAAAGGTACTTCTAGAAGTTATTGACTCAAGGGTTGCTACATATAAATGCATACTGTACCAAACTTGTTAGATTTCGATTGGTGAAATTGTTTTAAAAAATTTCCTTTAGACTTCACAGATGTTTGGGATTATAAAATGACAGAACAGAAAAAACTGAGAAACTGGTAAATCCAAAATTTATGAATTATTTTAGGTGGTACTATATATCTGCCATATAGTGAATATCTTCTTCCACCATTCCGAGTTGTGTTTTCTGTTCCCGCCTTGTAACACCACCTTGGTTGCTAGAAAGAGATGAACCACGCATTTTGCCACCGATTGATGATGTGTTTGCCCTCACAGATGGTCACTAAACGGGACTCTCATAAATCTGGGCTTGGATCATCGACGACGCCTGTCTGGGGGCAACCTCATTATTGGCAATCTGGACCGTTACCAGGACGTAGGGACGTATCAGTGTATGGCCTACAACACTGTAGGAGCTATACTCAGCAGGAGAGCAAGTCTACAGTTTGCCTGTAAGTTAATTTAAAATGGAATAACTGCATCTAAGCTGTACTTTAAAAAGAGAAAGAAATTGGAATAAAGCAATGCAGCTGTTACGTTATAGAGTTTAATCTCTTTTAGACCCTGCCTGTGTGATTTCACTCCCTCCATGAATCTGTCGATGCCTTTTCTCAGTTTTCATGTCATGCATTAGAGATCTATTCATTAGGCAAGTGAGCACTCTGATTTAGTCATGCTTCCTGTGCACATTCTTCATGACAAGGTGCAAATTAACTGAAAATGTCATTAGGAGAAACAAACACTAATTCAGCCATAACACTCTTATGCCATTGTATACTATTTTCACAGGTACACTTGTGAGGTGCTAAAGGATGTGGCAAAAGGAAACTAAGACTGAAAGAGATTCAGAGGGGTACATTTAGCATTTTGGGGAAAAAGGCTTTATTTAAAAAAAATGTTATGCAAAATAGTGACTTTGTAAAAGCTGAGGTGGTAAGAGTTGATCACTAATGGTGTCAAAGGGTTGTTGGTGTGGACTCTAATTCATTACAATAAGCTTTTCATTTGAAGTATTGACTAAAGGTTATGTGATAAATATGTGAATTTAAGCAGAGCACCGTCTAATCCACTACAGAAGTGATCAAGGATAACCTTACTTTTCTTTAAAAAGCTTGTTTTGCATCATTCTAAATGCTAATGAAAGATGTAGTCAAGCAGTCTCTCTAAAGTGTTATTTATAATTTATGTTGCTTAGTTTTTAAAAGGCATACATCGTTTTTCTTCTTCTACATCTTTCATTTTCATTTGTGCTCGGGATTGTAGTTCATTTTGTTATATAGATTTCTATGTCTGAAATTTGTGAAGAAAATAGATTCAAACAGTGAAACAGAGGACAAGGCAGCTGAGCAAGTAACCTAAAGTTGCAGATGAATGATGTAATGTACAGAGCATCAACTGTCACCCCAAAAGTTTTTTATTTTACTGAGTCTATCTTAATGAGGACAAATTATGCACAAACCACTTTTTTGTTTCTTTAGTATATATATATTTGGGAATCTGGGGTGCCTCCTGACCCCTATAGTGTAAATTTCGACAACTAAGCCTATGTTTTATAAACTGCTGGAGTCAAGAAATAGGTCAAAAAATGAGCTGTTTTGCACTTCCTCAAGACTGTGATGGCCCAGGCAGTGTATTTTGCATAATCCCTACCCTACGCCATTAGTGTCTCCACCCACACATCCTCGGCAACCTGAGCGGCCGCACCCCCTGGCTTCACCTACACAACAGCTAGAGCACTACCCTTTGATGGCGCCAAAATTATTATTGCTACAGCAGATTATTTAAGAAAAACCACAACAAAAGATAGCAGCGATCAACAACAAGAAATATCTTTGTGTTCATAAGGTGTCATATTTTACATTAGAAAGGGATTTAAATCATTAATAATCCTACATTCATCTTTTAAGGAAGCCTAGTTATTGTGTACAGGACAGTGAGTATCCACCTTTTAACATCAGAGCTAGCAAAATAACGTAAAAAACACGATGTGAAGAAAAATTGGAAGAATAACAGTAGGCTATGGTGGCTGATACCTGTCAGGTTTCTTATTTGCTCCTCCAACTCAATCACAGACAAAGTGATCACCATGAGCGCTTAAGCGTATTAAAATATTACATTTGCTAAATGTTTAATTTTCTATTCAACCCTGACATCTGGTTGTTTGTATCATTTAAATATTGCTGTGAACTACGGTTTAAGATGCATCTTGGCGCATAACTGAGTTCTGTTTACAACGGTCACAAGTTACCTTGGCTGTCAAATTTTGCCCCAAAAAAACTCCTATCATGTAAATGTTTCTTGAAAACGTGGAGATGACAGTGCACTGCAATGGTGCTGTTGAGGTTATATTACAGCCTAAGGATTCAGTTTCTCTAATTTTCTTTTTTTAGTTTATTTAAACCATGGTTTTGGTGAGATTTTAATGTGTCTGAGAAGTGTTAACTGGGAATGACAGGGAACTTTATGTTGGGAAGGGCTTTTTCTGCCCAGCTTTCAGTAGATGACTTGGAAAAAAAAGGAAAAATTGCTTGGCCGTTTTCGTAAACAACAACTTGAAAACTATAGATTGCTATGTGACCTTACAGTCAGACTTTTTTTTTTCATTCTGTGTACATAACACGGCATCGACGAGATACATTAATCCGCAGCACTGGCAGCCATTTCTCTCCCAAACTCAATCATTGCCACAGTTACGGCACACTATCCTCAACTTCTCCGCCTGGCAGGAGAAGGTGGGCGGTGCAAAGGCTGTCTTTGGACTGTGCGCGCTGTAGTTCATTAACATAGACTAAAAGCCAGCCGTTCTGTGCATGGGTATAAAACTAGTGCGTGGAGAACTCAACCCTGCTCAATTCTGCAGCTTTTTGGAGCAAAGCCTGTGATCAAAAATATATTTAAGCAGCCTAAAACCATATCAGCAAAGCAGAAATTAGCATAATAGTTCAAGAAAAATATTTATTAATATTTCTATAAATGTTTCTTTATATGTTTGTTTATAAGAGGAAGACATATTTATGATGCTTACTGACAGCCTACATAGAAATTTAAAAGTACTGCAGTAAACTAGCTGTCGAAACGTTTCTTTGAGGACACTGTCACACCACTCACATTCTGAAAATCCATTTCAAGCTAGTTAAATCTAAAAAGCACTTAAAGTTAGTAAACAATATTTTGTTTGGTCCTAAGGAGTCACTTCTAACATATGTGAAATGTGGTGTTTGGAAGGGAATTCAAAATACCGTTTTATATAGTCTGTCACACAATTCCAATTGTTCTATCACTCTGAGCCAAACACTGCATGCAGTGTTAATGATGGGTGAGGAGAAATCTCCGTTCCTTACCCATTTAGTTTAACAAAGCCTTTTTGATGCATGGAGGGTCTCAGGGGAAAGTAAGATCACTCGCCACTTATTGTTTTAACCATAAGCGGTCAAAACTCCATTTCCAAATGTTTTTGTATAAAAATTATTATAATTTTCTGTCCAAAATTATTATTAGTCCCCTTCTACTGTTACATATGCCACATTGTATCATCAACCACATGGCTTAGGCAGCCTTGGGGCTGACTAAGCCATGTAAAAGCTCTTTATATGTTAGAAAATATTTTTATATTGATAATAATAGAACAGTGGTTGTCATTTATTTATGTTTTTGGGTAACTTGGCTTTGCATGATATTTTCTCAACTGAGACTTCATGAGGAACTATATAGGGAAAAAATATTCTCTGTTACATCAGCTGCCTAATGTGTTCACACAATTATTCCCCTGAGAAAGGCAAATTCCCTCTCCGTTTGTTAAACATTGGGGTTTGAGGCTTAATGACATTTCCGGTTGCCTGAGAGCACTGTATTTTTTCAAAAATAAATGAATCCAGGTGAATAAAATTTGCCTAACAATATCACACAGTAGAATTTAGATTCATTAGCTTTCTTCTTCTCAGGAAAAACATTGTCTTTACACTTTTTTTGTCAGCAAAGTATCAGTTTCTAACAAATCTGTAGTTCATTACCCAACTGTGTTTCCACTTCCACGATTAGTTACATCTGGAATTGATGGTTGTTTGTTTCTTTTGTCTTTCCTTAGATTTAGATCATTTCAAAGTTCACACCAGAAGCGCTGTTTCTGTCCGGGAGGGACAAGGAGTGGTGTTACTGTGTGGGACACCTACTTCATCTGGAGGTAAACTGTGACAGGCATTTTATGAAGCCTTATGCAAATACTAAACTTTTGCTGGATGAGTTTCCGTGACAGTCTAAATCCAAACCTAAACAGGTATGCGCCCTAAAAACTACCAAGCAAACAATGTCTCTCTGATGCAGTTACCAACATTTGTTTGGTAATTGTTTATTTTAGAAATATTAACATTCTTTCATTCACCATGATACATAACAAAATATGTTCGTGTAAATTACAGCCATTGGAATTACTACTGCATATTTGATAGAAAAAAAGACCATCTACTAAAAACTAGAGGTAATTTTGGAGCAGAAAGAAAATTGAAAATGCAATCCACTGCACTGCTGGCTTTAAAATAAATTAGGTCACAGGAAGAACTTATTCTTTCTTCTTTTGATGTCTGCCTACTTTTATCTAGTTCTGACCTTATATATTATCTAAATAATTTCAGGAGGAGCAAACTACAGGAGATGGTACATTACAATTAATATTTAAAAAATGCCTCTTTTCATCTATTAAGTGAACTTAAAATAATGCAGTCATGCATGAGTTTGATATAATCAGAATTTAGCACAACATAATTTATAGACCCATTTTGATAAATGCATTATTGGTTTAAAAACACCATAATTACATTATTACTGAAAAGATGGTGCACTCAAAATTGAAAATCAATTGAAAATTGAAAATCAGAGTGTTCTGGCCAGGTCAGGTACCAGTTTTTTCTTTTCTATTTAATTATTATTCTAAGAAAGTAAAATCTTTTTTCTCTGTTAACCTGATGCAACAATAAATACGCTTTGCCTCCATTTGCTCGGCCTGATAAATGTGTTAGTGTCCTCATGTATTTAGTGCAAATTGCTTTGTGAATCTAGCGCAGAAATAAAGTAAATGACAAGCTGAACCGCTGCAAAAAACATGGGGGAGATTGCTTTAAGTTCTAAATCACATCTATTTGCACAAAGTGTCCATCAGTTGCTCTCAAGCATCTTTGTTTGTCTTTCAGATCTCACTTATGCGTGGGTCTTTAATGAGTATCCATACTTTGTTCAGCAAGACAATCGGCGATTTGTCTCCCAGCAGACAGGAAACCTTTACATAGCTAAGGTGGAGCCCTCTGATGTGGGGAACTACACTTGTGTGGTGATGAACAGCATCACCAAAGGCAAGGTTCAGAGCTCACCCACATCTCTGATCCTCAGAACAGATGGTAAGGTGACGTTGCATAGATCTTGTTTTTTTCTTATGAATGTCCCATTTGTGATTAGATTTGCGCATTTTTGGCGTGTTTTGGGCCCGTGTCCAACACTGGATTCAGATCACTGACTATCAATATCTCCTTGTAAATAGGTGGTCCTCAACAAACTCCCCAAATCTCTCCCCATGCTGACTTAGCTTCTTCATATTTTGTATTCCCTTTAAAAGCCTTCCTTCTGCTACGATTATTTTTTTCAGGACTGTTCTTGGTGCCTCATTGTACTGTTCCCTCTTACGGTTTCATAGAAAGAGTGAATAAAGATTGTCTCAAATGAATTAAACATGAGTCATACGTCACTGGACCATTACATTGAGTGTTTTGGTGGCTCAACCAGTTAGTTTCCACTCAGTGTACTGTACATGTAGCTGCATAAATTTAAATCCTATTGCATCACTGTCTGATCCTCATCTTCTGTGGCTTGCTTGAATATTGATACAAACAATAAAACTGCCCACTCAAGCTTTGAAATAATAGATAAGAAGCTGCTGACTGAAAAAACAAGACATTAATCCCCCCACCCCCCCACCCCCCACCCCACCCCTCGCTGGGTTTTGAATTATTCCTTGCTGGCTATGCACAGCATCCTGTGACTATACATTTAAGTGATGCACTGCTAAGAGTTTGCCCATTAGAGAATGTTTGTTTATGTGTCTTTTATTCGTCCTCAGTACCATTGCTTGAACTGCTGTGCCAGTAGTATTGTTGGTTAGTCATAAATAATAGAAGACTGAGCAGGTTCTTGTGCTTGCTCCTCACAGGAGTGATGGGTGAATACGAGCCAAAAATAGAAGTTAATTTTCCAGACAATGTACCTTCTTCGAAAGGATCAACAGTTACTCTGGAGTGCTTCGCCCTTGGGAAGTAAGTTGAATTCCTTGAAGAGTGTTTTCAATTTTCCTTTGCCTATCATTCCAGATGAGAAACCTTCAAATTTGAAAATTAAAAAAAAGAAGCATCATCCGGTAATTACATTTCTCAGTGTGTGGAGACAAAAAAGTAATGATTGGTTTTAAATTCATGCTGTAAAGCTTTTATTTTTTTCATGGTTGGATTGGGCTTAATATGAACCATTCATCCAAAAAGATACACAGAGGAGGCTTTTATAGTCCATCAAATGCTTCATTATAGCTGGATTGTTACAGGAGCCTGTAACTCGAGTTACATACTAAGGGTTGCATGTTTTTTCTTTTGCAGCCCTGTCCCAGAAATCACCTGGAGGAGGGCAAACGGAATCCCATTCCCCAGCAAAGTCAAAATGAAGTATTCAAATGCAGTGCTGGAGATCCCCAGCTTCCAACAGGATGATACAGGAGGGTATGAGTGTGTGGCGGAGAACAAGATGGGAAGGAACACGGTTGCTGGTCGATTGGCTTTTTATGGTATGGTGACTTTTGGTTGCGTTGTTCATAAAACTTTTTTTTTCACCTTTAAATCTATTAAGAAATATAAAGTGTAATCACACAAATATTTAATGGATGCCATTTTAGCCTGCAAAAGGTTTTTATGTAATATGAACAGGATCTTAAATCTCCTCCTAAAGAAACTTTAAGAAAACCCTGAAATATGAGCTGAAAAAAAATCCTCCTAAAGTTTATCTATGGTATGCTGCTTCTCCTGCTGTAAGTAATTCTATGGGAATGGTAATGTTTTGTGGTGACATCTGTTGTTTAAATAATTTACCTTTTCATGTGAGATTTATTTACAGACATTTTCGAAGATCTCATGCTATAAATATTTACCGTTTTAGTGGTTAGCTGTGTCGCCTTGTAGCATGCTGGTTTTTCTGGTTCTAATCTTGGCTGTGTGGCTTTTCTGTTTAACTTTGTATGATCCCCCTCATGCATGTATGGGTTTTCCAACTTTTCAGAGTCTGAAAACAACTGGAAAAGTTTCAAAAGATGCTTACCCTTATATATGTTGAGCTACCTACCTTAAATTGTAGTGTGAGAAAGGTAATTTGGAAATTGTATCATTGTTACAGCTAAGAAACAGACGAATTTGCAATAAAGGAGTGTGCTTGGTTTTAATGTTTATTATTTTATTTCACTGAGGTTGTTCTATTTAAAATTTGCCCCCTTAGCTTATTACGGCTGGTGCCTTTTTCTGTCAATTCATTGAAATAGCGAAATTGACACCTGTGACATTGGAAGTGACACCCACTACCCTATAGAGATAGTTTCCCGTCCACTACCCAAAACTAATGAATTAAAAGTTAATGCTACTAGAGCAAAGTATAAAAATCTCATAAAGATAAATACAACTCGGACTGAACATAAAAACAAATCAATTAAATGTGGTTTACTAAACATAAGATCTCTCCCCTCAAAAACACTCTTAGTAAATGACTTAATTTGTGAAAATAATATTGATTTGTTTTGTCTTGCAGAGACATGGTTGCAGGAAGAGGACCATGTCACAATAAATGAGTCAACTCCCCCTAGCTACTTAAACTTTAGTGTCCCTCGAAGTACTGGTCGAGGAGGTGGAGTAGCAACTATCTTTCATTCCGATTTACTAATTAATCTCCAAAAAAATAATAGTTACAGTTCCTTTGAGCATCTAGTTTTTAGCTTTCCTCATACACATAACAAAGCAGTAAAGCCACTTTTGTTTGTGGTCTTATATCGTCCACCAGGACCTTATTCTCAATTTTTAGATCAGATTTCAGATTTTCTATCTGACTTAGTTTTAAACACTGATAAAGTCATTATAGTCGGAGACTTCAATATTCATGTTGATAATGAAAGTGATAGTCTAAATACAGCTTTTAACACTATCCTAGACTCAATAGGCTTTACTCAAAATGTGCAGGGACCAACACATTCTTGTCACCACACTTTAGATCTTGTGCTGACTTATGGCATTGACTGTGAAGAAATAACAGTCTTTCCACATAACCCTATCCTGTCTGATCATTTCCTTATCACTTTTAAACTTACTCTAATGGATCATATCAAACCTGAAAGAAAACTTCATTATACCAGAACGTTATCAGACAACGCTGTAGCAAATTTTAAAGAAGCTCTTCCAACTTTAATTTCCTCAGTTTATAAATGCAGAACAGAAAACAGTGATTTAACTCGTGACCCCTCACAACTTGACATTTTAGTTCATAGCGTTAATTCCTCCCTGCGTCGGGCAATAGACAAAGTTGCCCCCTTGAAAAGGAAGGTGGCTAGCCATAGAAGATTAACTCCCTGGTTTAATTTAGAGCTACGTACCCTAAAGCAGAATGTTAGAAAACTAGAGAGAAAATGGCGCTCCACGCATTTACATGATTCCTTTTTAATATGGAAAAATAGTTTATTGCTATATAAAAAGAGCCTTCACACAGCTAGAACAGCATATTATTCATCTTTAATCGAGGAGAATAAAAATAATCCTAGGTTTCTTTTTAATACAGTTGCCAAACTCACACAGGATCATAGCTCTATCGAGCCAACCATTCCCCAAGCTCTAAGCAGTGACGACTTCATGCAATTCTTTATAAATAAAATAGACTCCATAAAGAATAAGATAATTGGGAACCTTCCCAATATGCTTGCTTCCTCCTTAGTTAATGAGGCAGCCTCAAAAATGGTGGAACCTAATATATGCTTAAACTGCTTTAATGCAGCCGAACTTTGTGATGTACTAAAATTATTAGCTTCATCTAAACCTTCAACTTGCGTTTTAGACCCAATCCCAACTAAACTCTTAAAAGAAGTTTTCCCTCTGATCGCTGCTCCAATTTTAAATATAATGAATCTATCCTTAGTCAATGGATATGTACCACAGGAGTTTAAGATTGCTGTAATTAAACCTCTACTTAAGAAACCCTCTCTTGATCAAAACGACTTAATTAACTATAGACCGATATCTAATCTTCCCTTCTTATCTAAAATTCTTGAGAAAATAGTTGCACACCAGATATGTGAGCATTTAAACAATAATGAGCTGTTTGAGAAGTTTCAGTCAGGCTTTAGAGCTCATCACAGCACTGAAACAGCTCTGGTGAAGGTTACTAATGATATTCTCATAGCCTCAGACAATGGACTGGTGACCATTCTGGTCCTGTTAGATCTCAGTGCTGCCTTTGACACTGTTGACCACAATATTCTCATAGAAAGGCTTCAAAGTGTCGGTATAATAGGAACAGCACTAGGTTGGTTTAAATCTTATTTGTCTAACAGATTTCAGTTTGTTCAGGTAAACAATAGATCTTCCTCAACCTCAATAGTTACTTGCGGAGTACCACAGGGTTCAGTGCTTGGGCCGATTCTCTTTACTATATATATGCTTCCTATTGGTAAAATAATTAGGCAGCATGGGATAAAATTCCATAGTTACGCAGATGATACACAGCTATATCTATCCATAAATCCTGATGAATCCAATCAGTTAGGTAGACTACAGGCATGTCTGGAAGACATAAAAACTTGGATGACTCTAAACTTCTTGCTTCTAAATTCTGATAAAACAGAAGTTGTCGTCTTTGGACCAGAAGCTCTGAAAAAGAAACTAC
>JAPXFQ010002419.1:0-163708 GCA_028564705.1 Apricaphanius iberus
AGAAACGATGTTTTTAGTAATCCAAAGTCACCACATCTCAATAAAACAGTCAGTACGAGAGTTACAATGTTGATGGCAAAAATAGCTTTCTCTCGGTGAGAAAAGCTTAAAATGGACTATTTGTAAACACTTTTGACTGGTCACAATTTTACAGTGGATTTTGCTTTTAGTCAACTAGAAATGATGTTTTTAGTAATACAAAGTCACCACATCTCAATAAAACAGTCAGTACTAGAGTTACAATGTTGATGGCCAAAATAGCTTTCTCTCGGTGAGAAAAGCTTAAAATGGACTAGGTTTAAAAACTTTTGACTTGTCACAATTTTACAGTGGATTTTGCTTTTAGTCAACTAGAAATTATGTTTTTAGTAATACAAAGTCACCACATCTCAATAAAACAGTCAGTACTAAAGTTACAATGTTGATGGCCAAAATAGCTTTCTCTCGGTGAGAAAAGCTTAAAATTGACATTTGTTAAAAACTTTTGACTTGTCACAATTTTACAGTGGATTTTGCTTTTAGTCAACTAGAAATGATGTTTTTAGTAATACAAAGTCACCACATCTCAATAAAACAGTCAGTACTAGATTTACAAAGTTGATGGCCAAAATAGCTTTCCCTCGGTGAGAAAAGCTTAAAATGGACTTACAAACTTTTGACTTGTCACAATTTTACAATGGATTTTGCTTTTAGTCAACTAGAAATGATGTTTTTAGTAATACAAAGTCACCACATCTCAATAAAACAGTCAGTACTAGAGTTACAATGTTGATGGCCAAAATAGCTTTCCCTCGGTGAGAAAAGCTTAAAATGGACTTACAAACTTTTGACTGGTCACAATTGTGAAATGGATTTTGCTTTTAGTCAACTAGAAATGATGTTTTTAGTAATACAAAGTCACCACATCTCAATAAAACAGTCAGTACTAGAGTTACAATGTTGATGGCCAAAATAGCTTTCTCTCGGTGAGAAAAGCTTAAAATGGACTAGGTTTAAAAACTTTTGACTTGTCACAATTTTACAATGGATTTTGCTTTTAGTCTACTAGAAATGATGTTTTTAGTAATAAAAAATCACTACATCTCAATAAAACAGTCAGTACTAAAGTTACAAGGTTGATGGCCAAAATAGCTTTCTCTCGGTGAGAAAAGCTTAAAATGGACTTTTCTTAAAAACTTTTGACTTGTCACAATTTTACAGTGGATTTTGCTTTTAGTCAACTAGAAATGATGTTTTTAGTAATACAAAGTCACCACATCTCAATAAAACAGTCAGTACTAGAGTTACAATGTTGATGGCCAAAATAGCTTTCTCTCGGTGAGAAAAGCTTAAAATGGACTAGGTTTAAAAACTTTTGACTTGTCACAATTTTACAGTGGATTTTGCTTTTAGTCAACTAGAAATTATGTTTTTAGTAATACAAAGTCACCACATCTCAATAAAACAGTCAGTATTAAAGTTACAATGTTGATGGCCAAAATAGCTTTCTCTCGGTGAGAAAAGCTTAAAATTGACATTTCTTAAAAACTTTTGACTGGTCACAATTTTACAGTGGATTTTGCTTTTAGTCAACTAGAAATGATGTTTTTAGTAATACAAAGTCACTACATCTCAATAAAACAGTCAGTACTAGAGTTACAATGTTGATGGCCAAAATAGCTTTCTCTCGGTGAGAAAAGCTTAAAATGGACTAGGTTTAAAAACTTTTGACTTGTCACAATTTTACAATGGATTTTGCTTTTAGTCAACTAGAAATGATGTTTTTAGTAATACAAAGTTACATCTCAATAAAACAGTCAGTACTAAAGTTACAATGTTGATGGCCAAAATAGCTTTCTCTCGGTGAGAAAAGCTTAAAATGGACTAGGTTTAAAAACTTTTGACTTGTCACAATTTTACAGTGGATTTTGCTTTTAGTCAACTAGAAATTATGTTTTTAGTAATACAAAGTCACTACATCTCAATAAACAGTCAGTACGTAAATTAAAGATGGCCAAAATAGCTTTCTCTCGGTGAGAAAAGCTTAAAATGGATTTTTCTTAAAAACCTTTGACTTGTCACAATTTTACAGTGGATTTTGCTTTTAGTCAACTAGAAATTATGTTTTTAGTAATACAAAGTCACCACATCTCAATAAAACAGTCAGTACTAGAGTTACAATGTTGATGGCCAAAATAGCTTTCTCTCGGTGAGAAAAGCTTAAAATGGACTATTTGTAAACACTTTTGACTTGTCACAATTTTACAGTGGATTTTGCTTTTAGTCAACTAGAAATGATGTTTTAGTAATACAAAGTCACTACATCTCAATACAACACTCAGTACTAGAGTTACAATGGTGTGGCCAAAATAGCTTTCTCTCGGTGAGAAAAGCTTAAAATGGACTAGGTGTAAAAACTTTGGACTTGTCACAATTTTACAAAGGATTTTGCTTTTAGTCAACTAGAAATGTTTTTAGTAATACAAAGTCACTACATCTCAATACAACACTCAGTACTAGAGTTACAATGTTGATGGCCAAAATAGCTTTCTCTCGGTGAGAAAAGCTTAAAATGGACTAGGTTTAAAACGTTTTGACTGGTCACAATTTTACAGTGGATTCTGATTTTAGTCTACTAGAAATGATGTTTTTAGTAATCCAAAGTCACAATATCTCAATACAATACTCAGTACTAAAGTTAAAATGTTGATGGCCAAAATAGCTCTCTCGGTGAGAAAAGCTTAAAATGGACTAGGTTTAAAAACTTTTGAGTGGTCTCAATTTTAAAGAGGATTTTGCTTATTTTCTGCTAGAAATTATCTTTTTAGTAATACAAAATCACCACATCTCAATACAACACTCAGTACTAAAGTTACAATGTTGATGGCCAAAATAGCTTTCTCTCGGTGAGAAAATCTTAAAATGGACTACTTTTAAAAACTTTTGAATTGTCACAATTTTACAGTGGATTTTGCTTTTAGTCAACTAGAAATGATGTTTTTAGTAATACAAAGTCACCACATCTCAATACAACAGTCAGTACTAAAGTTACAATGTTGATGGCAAAAATAGCTTTCTCTCGGTGAGAAAAGCTTAAAATGGACTAGTTTTAAAAACTTTTGACTGGTCACAATTTTACAGTGGATTTTGCTTTTAGTCAACTAGAAATGATGTTTTTAGTAATACAAAGTCACCACATCTCAATAAAACAGTCAGTACTAGAGTTACAATGTTCATGGCCAAAATAGCTTTCTCTCGGTGAGAAAAGCTTAAAATGGTCTGTTTGTAAACTTTTGACTGGTCACAATTTTAAAGTGGATTTTGCTTTTAGTCAACTAGAAATGATGTTTTTAGTAATACAAAGTCACCACATCTCAATAAAACAGACAGTACTAGAGTTACAATGTTGATGGCCAAAATAGCTTTCTCTCGGTGAGAAAAGCTTAAAATGGACTAGGTTTAAAAACTTTTGACTGGTCACAATTTTACAGTGGATTTTGCTTTTAGTCTACTAGAAATTATGTTTTTAGTAATACAAAGTCACCACATCTCAATAAAACAGTCAGTACTAGAGATACAGGTTGATGGCCAAAATAGTTTTCTCTGAGAGAGAAATGCTTAAATTGGATCAGGTTTTAAAAACTTTTGACTGGTCACAATTTTACAGTGGATTTTGCTTTTAGTCAACTAGAAATTCTGGTTTTAGTACTATATAGTCACCACATCTCAATACAACAGTCAGTGCTAGAGATACAGTGTCAGGGCCAAAAAAGCTTGTCTTGGTGAGAAAAGCTTAAAATGGACCAGGTTTTAAAACTTTTGACTGGTCACAATTTTATTTTTCCACTTCTCCACTTTCTCAACAACCCTGAATTGGATGAAAGCGGTATAGATAATGGATGGATGGATGCATCATATTAAGGGAGTGATAGCAAGTAGGCTGTAAACAATTAAGCTGTCTATTGAGCACATCAGCCACATCTTAAATGGACGCCCCACTATAGTGAAAAGGACCTCGTGAACTGAAAATGAGTGGCGAGAAAGAACAAGGAAACCTAACTGCTCGCAGGACCAATTATTACTACTACACAGTTGGTACTGGAGAGGAGGATGGTCCTCAAAGGGCGATTCGGAGCCGGGATTACGAATAAGAAGAAAAGGGAGGAATGGATGGAAATTAGCAGAAACATAAATGCATCTTATCCAGCAGTGTCTCGAACGTCAAAAGACTGTGAGAAAAGATGTTATTCTCTACAGTCCTAGTGTCGGCTTGAAATTGCCGCTTATGAATTGGATGCTGCTGCAACAGGTAGGCAATATCCGTCATATAGGCATCCCTACATATGTTGTATAAATTGGAAGACGTTCACGTTTTCTTCTTTGTGCACCCCCGGCATACCTGCAATTGCAATGAAATGGGCTTTAATTCGATGCAGTGGCTGGATATCTAATGGGAAACGGATGAATTGTTGGATAATGTCTGGTCGACACAGCGCTTTAAGAGTTTGGTGGATTGATCGGCTGATAGAGGGTTGTGATATACCCAAGTCGTCCGCGTTGCAAAGTTGCATTTTCCCTGTGGCTAAATACCTTAGTTTCGCTAAACATTTAATTTCTGGACAGATCGTGTTTTAACGTTGTAACACCACATCTGCAATTAACGATTTAGCCGGTATCGTTTGGTTAATTCCGAATCATCCAGAGTGTCCAACACAGCTGGAGCCATTTAGGGAGTCTTTGTGAATAGGTCTTAGGGAGTTAGACAGGCTAGTTCTGTCATGTTTGGGCTCAAGGAGGACCCAGATGCGGAGCGGCGTTTGTGGCTCTTACGGCCCATGTTTATTAATTGTCCAAAAAAAGACGAGAAGCACAGAGAACTAGGGGAGGTAACGACGACAACGACCCGACGAGGACAGACAGACACAGAAGGGCATATATACTGTGGGAAGAGGTAATCACAAAACAGGGAACACCTGGGAGCAGAGGAGGGAAACACAGGGAGGACAAAAGAACAGGTGAAACAAACTAGGACTAATAAACTCAAACAGACTAGAAGGAAACAAACCAGGAGGAATGACCGACACAGACAGGGACGGATCATGACAGTACCCCCCCCTCAAGGTGCGCCACCTGGCGCACCAAGTAGGAAACTCAAGCCAGGGCGGGAGGAGGGGGTCCAGGACGGAGGGACAAAACCACAGTCCCCAGAAGACCCATGACGTGGCGGCCGGCGGCGAGGGACCAACAGACGAGGAGGCCGGCGACGAGGAACCAACAGACGAGGAGGCCGGCGACGAGGAACCAACAGACGAGGAGGCCGGCGACGAGGAACCAACAGACGAGGAGGCCGGCGACGAGGAACCAACAGACGAGGAGGCCGGCGACGAGGAACCAACAGACGAGGAGGCCGGCGACGAGGAACCAACAGACGAGGAGGCCGGCGACGAGGAACCAACAGACGAGGAGGCCGGCGACGAGGAACCAACAGACGAGGAGGCCGGCGACGAGGAACCAACAGACGAGGAGGCCGGCGACGAGGAACCAACAGACGAGGAGGCCGGCGACGAGGAACCAAGACGAGGAGGAGACGAGGAGGCCGGCGCGAGGAGGGGGGGGCGCGAGGAACACAGACGAGGAGGCCGGCGCGAGGACAACAGACGAGGAGGCCGGCGACGAGGAACCACCAGACGAGGAGGCCGGCGACGAGGAACCAACAGACGAGGAGGCCGGCGACGAGGAACCAACAGACGAGGAGGCCGGCGACGAGGAACCAACAGACGAGGAGGCCGGCGACGAGGAACCAGCAGACGAGGAGGCCGGCGACGAGGAAACAGCAGACGAGGAGGCCGGCGACGAGGAAACAGCAGACGAGGAGGCCGGCGACGAGGAACCAGCAGACGAGGAGGCCGACGACGAGGGACCGTCAGACGAGGAGGCCGACGACGAGGGACCGTCAGACGAGGAGGCCGACGACGAGGAACCTTGAGCCTTGGGGGCCGGCGGCGTGGAACCTTGAGCCTTGGGGGCCGGCGGCGTGGAACCTTGAGCCTTGGGGGCCGGCGGCGTGGAACCTTGAGCCTTGGGGGCCGGCGGCGTGGAACCTTGAGCCTTGGGGGCCGGCGGCGTGGAACCTTGAGCCTTGGGGGCCGGCGGCGTGGAACCTTGAGCCTTGGAGGCCGGCGGCGTGGAACCTTGAGCCTTGGAGGCCGGCGGCGTGGAACCTTGAGCCTTGGAGGCCGGCGGCGTGGAACCTTGAGCCTTGGAGGCCGGCGGCGTGGAACCTTGAGCCTTGGAGGCCGGCGGCGTGGAACCTTGAGCCTTGGAGGCCGGCGGCGTGGAACCTTGAGCTTAGGTGGAGGCGTGTTCGCCTGAACACCCTCGGCAGAGTCAGGAACCGGAGGCGTGTTCGCCTGAACACCCTCTGCAGAGGCAGGAACCGGAGGCGTGTTCGCCTGAACACCCTCTGCAGAGGCAGGAACCGGAGGCGTGTTCTCCTGAACACCCTCGGACGAGGCAGGAACCGGAGGCGTGTTCTCCTGAACACCCTCGGACGAGGCAGGAACCGGAGGCGTGTTCTCCTGAACACCCTCGGCGGAGTCGGGAACCGGAGGCGTGTTCTCCTGAACACCCTCGGCGGAGTCGGGAACCGGAGGCGTGTTCTCCTGAACACCCTCGGCGGAGTCAGGAACCGGAGGCGTGTTCTCCTGAACACCCTCGGCGGAGTCGGGAACCGGAGGCGTGTTCTCCTGAACACCCTGGGAGGGGGAGGCGTGTTCTCCAGAACACCCTCGGCGGAGTCGGGAACCGGAGGCGTGTTCTCCTGAACACCCTCGGAGGAGTCAGGAACCGGAGGCGTGTTCTCCTGAACACCCTCGGCGGAGTCGGGAACCGGAGGCGTGTTCTCCTGAACACCCTCGGACGAGTCAGGAACCGGAGGCGTGTTCTCCTGAACACCCTCGGTGGAATCAGGAACCGGAGGCGTGTTCGCCTGAACACCCTCGGGAGAGTCAGGAACCAGAGGCGTGTTCGCCTGAACACCCTCGGAGGAATCAGGAACCAGAGGCGTGCTCTCCAGAACACCCTCGGAGGAATCAGGAACCCGAGGCGTGCTCTCCAGAACACCCTCGGAGGAATCAGGAACCCGAGGCGTGTTCTCCAGAACACCCTCGGAGGAATCAGGAACCCGAGGCGTGTTCCCCAGAACACCCTCGGAGGAATCAGGAACCCGAGGCGTGTTCTCCAGAACACCCTCGGAGGAATCAGGGACCCGAGGCGTGCTCTCCAGAACACCCTCGGAGGAATCAGGAACCCGAGGCGTGTTCTCCAGAACACCCTCGGAGGAATCAGGGACCCGAGGCGTGTTCTCCAGAACACCCTCGGAGGAATCAGGGAACCGAGGCGTGCTCTCCAGAACACCCTCGGAGGAATCAGGAAACCGAGGCGTGCTCTCCAGAACACCCTCGGAGGAATCAGGAAACCGAGGCGTGCTCTCCAGAACACCCTCGGAGGAATCAGGAACCCGAGGCGTGCTCTCCAGAACACCCTCGGAGGAATCAGGAACCCGAGGCGTGTTCTCCTGAACACCCTCGGAGGAATCAGGAACCCGAGGCGTGTTCTCCAGAACACCCTCGGAGGAATCAGGAACCGAGGCGTGCTCTCCTGAACACCCTCGGGGGAATCAGGAACCCGAGGCGTGTTCTCCAGAACACCCTCGGAGGAATCAGGAACCGAGGCGTGTTCTCCAGAACACCCTCGGAGGGAACTCGGAACCGAGGCGCATCCGTCTGGACGCCCTCGGAGGGAACTCGGAACCGAGGCGCATCCGTCTGGACGCCCTCGGAGGGAACTCGGAACCGAGGCGCATCCGTCTGGACGCCCTCGGAGGGAACTCGGAACCGGGGTTCCAGGTGAGCCTCTGAAGAGCGCTCAAAAACAGTCTCCACAGGGGACCTGGGCTCAACATTCCCTACGGAACTCTTCCCTCTGTTCCACCGACCCTGGGTCAACTCGGCTCCACCCGAAGGAAACGCCGGCGCCTGGCTGTGCTGGAGAGGATGAGGAGGCAGACCCGAAACCGGCCGTGGGCGGCAGGAGGAAGCGGCGGTCGAATCACCGAAGCTGGAGGCAGCACCAAGCGGGACAGGAGGAGCCGAGGCGCTGCAACTCCGAGAAGGAAGCAAGAAACCTCCTGGAGCCGATGGAGCAGCTCGGCGACGCCTCCCTCCTCGTCGCCGGGAAGCAGGAAGAGGGCCAGTCCCAGAGGGATCACAGATGGGTGGCAGATCGGCGGAAGGAGCCAGGGAGATCAACCGGTCAACCCAGGAGGCAGAAAGCCGCGGCGAGGGCGGCGCACCCCGGGCACCGCCGCAAAAGTCCAGCTCGTCGTCCAGGGAGTCGGAGAAGAGCTCCGGGAAGCCGTCGTCGTCCTCCTCTGAATCGTCATACATGGACGCAAGGAGGAACGACGGGGAAACACCAACTGCGTTTCCAGGAGGACGCCCAGAAGCGCGGCGATGACTCGAGGCCCGAGGAGCGGAGAGGCCGCCCTCCTCACGACGGCGGGGCCCAACACCGGGCGGACAGCGAGCCAGACGCGATCCACAGAAAGGTGAGTTTGAATAGAGTCCTTGACTCACGCTCCAATCTATCAGTCGTCTCCACTCTTCCTCCGTTTGTTGGTGCTCCGCTGGGTCCAGTTGGTCGGGTCGTACTGTCATGTTTGGGCTCAAGGAGGACCCAGATGCGGAGCGGCGTTTGTGGCTCTTACGGCCCATGTTTATTAATTGTCCAAAAAAAGACGAGAAGCACAGAGAACTAGGGGAGGTAACGACGACAACGACCCGACGAGGACAGACAGGCACAGAAGGGCATATATACTGTGGGAAGAGGTAATCACAAAACAGGGAACACCTGGGAGCAGAGGAGGGAAACACAGGGAGGACAAAAGAACAGGTGAAACAAACTAGGACTAATAAACTAATAAACAGACTGGGAGGAAACAGGGAGGAAAAAAACAACACAGACAGGGACGGATCATGACAAGTTCAGAAGGACAGCTTTGTCTTGGTAGAAGCTGGGACTCTTGATAAAGTTTTCTCCTCAGCGAGGCCCACATGTGTTCTTCACCCAGTCCCCACTTTGTTTTTTAAGTCATTTTACGGATCTTTCCTGCCACCTTTAAAGGGGCAGTAGTGAGGCCCCTGTTGAAGAGGAGCAATTTAGATTTTAATTAATTCAACAATTTTTGATTGGTATCTAACTTACTATTTTTAGGCAAAGTTTTAGAAAATGTTGTTTTAATTCAACTTAATGATTTTATTAATGCTCATAATGTCCTGGGAAAATTTTACTCTGGTTTCTGGGTTAATCACAGTGCTGATATGGCTCTTCTGAAGATTTTAAATTATGTTAGATTAAACTACGATGCTCAAAGAGTGACAGTGTTTGTTCTAATGTATCTAAGTGCTGCCTTTGATACAGTAAACAACACTGGTCTCTTAACCTGTTTAAAACAGATTGCCCTCTCTGGTGCTGTTCATAAGTGGGTTATATCCTATTTCACAGACAGTACTTTTATGATAAGTTTAGATACCTGTTCCTCTAAGGTCCACAAGATCATATATAGGGTTCAATTTTAGGCCCTGTGCTTTTTAACATGTATATACTCCCTCTTGACAGTGTCATCAGAACACAGAACTTTCACAGTTATGCTGATGATACACAATTATACATCTCCATGTCTCCTGATGAAACCACCAACCAATAGATGCAAACTGTATTTTAGACATCAAATCCTGGATGGCAGAAAACTTTCCCCAGCTCAACCAGGATAAAACTGAAGTTTTAGTTTCTGGTCCTGAGGCTCAAAGAGATAAACCTTTACCAAAACTGCAATCACTGTCTTTTAATCCTTCTTTCCAAGTGAAGGACCTGGGCATGATTTTTGTCTCAGAGCTGACTTTTATCACTCACATTAAAAACATTCCGAAAATAGGTTGTTATCACCTAGGGAACAATGTCTCCTTGTCATCCAAAAAGTCAGGGCCCCTATCCCTAAAGAATTTTTGTGCAAAAGGTGGCTCCTAGCGGCCAAATTCTAAGAAAAATCTCAGACTCATGATGTTTTCTTAGAATTTTACCTAAAAGTGACATGAAAATCCCTGTTAATATAAAAGCTATTCCTCAAGATTCCTAGTGCTTAAAAGGGCTCCTTAGGCGAGATCTGCTAAGAGCAGGGAAGAGGACTTTTAGTGGCTTAGGAGTTCCCCTAAGCAGCTGTGTTTGTAGGATATTTGTTAACAAGCCTTCATAAATAGACCAGCCAGCAATCACAGACATTGATAAAAGCTGAGCCGTGTTACCCTCGTTACGACCACACTGAGTTGTAACGTTGCACTTTCTACTTCATTAAGGACAGCCCCTTGAGATAGGCCATCTTGTTTTCAATGGGGTCCATATGGGAGTGAAAGTACAAAATATGCTTGCTAGGATATTAATATTAGCAAATAAGACAGAAATCATTATTTGAACAGGGTGGAATGAGCTTAAGTTTTCACATATTTTAGATTCTAATGATAGGCTATAACCCCTACAGCTTACTATTCATTTTCCAGATATTTTCTTGAATGTGAAATATTATTTACAATTACAGTCTGCATAAGATTAGAGTGTATAATTGTGTTTATTGATTTGAGGGTACATCATTTGCTCATTATCACCAAAAGTTCATTTTCATCAAACTTGTAGGATCAACCAATCACGGCTTTTGAAATGATGACTCATACCTAGCAACGTGGTCAGCCACACCTCCTCACTAAAATAGGATTTTGCATCCATTCCTTGCTCAGAGTTCACTGAAAATGTCTTGGAATCACTTGTAAGCTAAAACTCCTAGCAAGGAATATTTAGTTTAAGTTAGGAGCTCTCTGAGAGGATTCTCAGAATCTTTAGGGATACGGGCACAGGACACACCAATGGTGGAGCGTCTTCCTAGTATTATGGCCCTCAACTCTAGAACAGTTTGCTGGAGGACCTCAGGGACACTGAGAATGTTCATGTTTCTAAGACCAGGGTCAAGATGTACCTATTTGATTGCTTTGAATGTTTTAAAGATATTTCTTGATCAATTTTTTACTACTGGTTTTGTATTTATCTGATTAATTCTATTTTTATTTATTTAAACATGTTATCCTGTTAAATGACAAAAAAAATAGACAGATTGTCCCAGTGTTTGCTCTGTAGGAGCCCTCTGCCTGAGGAGCGGTGGTCAACTGTGGTTGGCTGGGTGCTCTCTCAACTCTTAGTGCTTGGGTGGACATGGAGGTTCAAGCCTGCACTGGACGCCCTGGGTCATTGCCTTGGCTGTTGCTGTAGATCTGCTGCTGCTGATGCATATGGCTCCCTTGATGGCGTTTCCTTAGCAAACCTAGCTCATCTGTCTATTTTTATGTCATTTCAGTCTACCGTCTGAGTGTATCTGCACATGGAGATAGGATTCTTGGGAGGCGGCTTTAATGTGTTCATGCTTAAACTTGTATGTGCGTGTATGTGCGGTGGATATATTTAAGGACTTTGAACTGCATTTCTTTATTGTATGAAGAGGGCTGTTAGATAATTTTAGCAAGAAAAGAAAACTTATAGTCTATCTGGTTATATTGGGAATATTAAATTAATACTTAATAAAGTATTACTTTAGTTATTCCTTGAAATTATCACAAAAAATGGGGCACCATCCAGTTTAAACTGGCAAAAGTATGTAAGAGATGACTGTCAAAAGCAGTTTATAGCTAATTATCAATTAGTTATACAAGATACATTTTGTCTGAAGGATAGGCCCTTTTTCAATGATTCCTCGTGGTCTCTTTAAACAAAGAGACTGTGTGGCGCTTATCAAATGAACTAGCCTTCAGCTAACAAAAGAAACCTGAATTGGATGAACAAAGGGTGAACAGAGACTATATTCAGCTTTGCCTGCCACTAAGGAAAGCTCTCCGATCAGCGGTTAAGAAAGCCCGCTCTGGTGCGTGGCTCGTCCTGTTTCTTAATTTGTCCAGTCAGGCTGTAAGAGAGCTGCAGTGGGTTTGATTGAGTGATTTTTCACCCAGTCGAGATGAAGGCTTGTCAGAGTCAAGCCCTCAAATGTAGGGAGTGAGAGAGAGAGAGAGACGGTGCGCCGGTGTGATTCAGCTGGGGGGGGGGGGAGAGTCTCTCGTAGAATCCATTCTACTCTGGAAGGGCAGAAAACCAGCGCAAAATGGAATGCTGGCCTCATCTATCGTAGAACCCTCATATACTTTCATATATTCATCTGTCAGACCCAACATCCCCCCTTCAGTTAAGAAGAGTGCGCTTAGTCCATTCTTTGGGTTGGTAAAGGGTCTGTGTCCATCATTCATTAACAGCAACGTCTTTCTGTGGGGGATTGGTTCAACATTTCAGTCCTTTTTGAACAGTGGCGAATGAACAGTCCATGAAACGTGAAGGAATAGTTAATGAAATGCAAACCCTTTTCCATTTCTGCATCTTTTAATGTCACAGTGGTTTTACAATTTTGTTGAGGGGCGTCATTTCTTAAACCACATAGATAATCATTGACATCTTCTATAAATGGGTTGCTGGGGCAAACCCAGTGGAAATCTTTAGTTTTGGTACACATATCAAGATTAGCAGTAAGGTAAAGTTTCGGGTCGTTGTCATGGTAGACTAGGATTGATGGGGTTTGCAGGTGGAAATGTGTGATCCCCTTCCAAAATCCTACATTTAGTATAGACTTAAGTCTATGCTTCCAAACCACAGACTGGGACATGTTCTGCAGCTCTCATGGAGAGGACACCGATGGCCTGACACACTGCATCACGGACTATATCAACTTCTGTATGGAGAATACCATACCCACCCGGAAGGTACGGGACTTCCCCAATAACCATCCCTGGGTGACCCCTGAGCTTAAAGCCCTCCTGAACAGGAAGAAAGGGGCTTTCAACTCAGGGGACAGAGAGGAGCAGAGGAGAGTCCAGCACGAGCTCCATTGGAGGATCAGGAAGGCCAAGAAGGACTATGCGGAGAAGTTGAAGCAGAAGCTGGAGCAGAAGCTGGCCCAGGGCAACGTGCGGGACGTGTGGAGAGGTCTGAAGAACATCTCCGGATTTGGACAGAGTGCCAGAGAGGCAGCCGATGGGGACCAGAGCCAGGCGAATGAATACAACAGGTTTTTCAACCGCCATGACTCTCCCCCCACTCCATCTGCCCCCCCTCAGGCCCCCCTCTCCATTACATCGGACCAGGTGAGGAGGAAGCTGAGGCGACTGAAACAGAGGAAAGCCACAGGACCAGACAGCATCAGCCCCAGGCTGCTGAGGACCTGCGCAGACCAGCTCTCCGAGGTCCTCTGCCACATGTACAACCTGAGCCTCAGCCTGGAGAAGGTCCCCGTCCTGTGGAAGACCTCCTGCGTGCTCCCGGTTCCTAAGACAGCCCATGCTAGGGAACCGGCACACTACAGACCAGTCGCCCTGACCTCCCACCTGATGAAGATCATGGAGCGGCTCTTCCTCACCCACCTCCGCACTGTGGTGAGCTCCACCCTGGACCCGCTGCAGTTCGCCTACAGGCCCAACATCGGAGTAGAGGATGCTGTCATCTACCTGCTGCAGCGGGCGCTCACCCACCTGGAGCCGGCCGGGAGCGCTGTGGGGGTCATGTTCTTTGACTTCTCCAGCGCCTTCAATACCATCAGACCGGCGCTGCTGCGGGGGAAGCTGGAGGACGTGGGGTTGGACCAACACCTCACTGCATGGACTGCCATGTCCGTGACTACCTCACGGACCGACCACAGTACGTGCGGCTGCGCAGCTGTGAGTCAGAGGTGGTCATCTGCAGTACAGGATCGCCCCAGGGCACCGTGCTCTCACCATTCCTTTTCACCATATACACATCGGACTTCACATACAACACAGACAGCTTTCATCTGCAGAAGTTCTCCGATGACTCCGCCATTGTAGGCTGTGTGTCTCAGGGGAACAAACTGGAGTACCGGTCGGTTATCATGGACTTTGTGGACTGGTGTGAGCGCAACTACCTGTGCTTGAACACCAGCAAGACGACGGAGATGGTTATCGACTTCAGGAGAAAGACACCACTGTACACACCGGTGAACATCCAGGGGGAGGACATTGAGGAGGTGGACAGCTTTAAGTATCTGGGTGTTCACCTCAACAATAAACTGGACTGGTCCCACAACACTACTGCACTGTACAAAAAGGGCCAAAGCTGCCTCCACCTTCTGAGGAGACTGAGGTCCTTCGGAGTGAGCAGGCCTCTGCTCAGGACCTTTTATGACGCTGTGGTAGCCTCTGCTCTCCACTACGCTGCCGTGTGCTGGGCCCTGGGCAGCACAGAGCGGGACAAGAACAGACTGAAAAAGCTGGTCAGGAGGGCCAGCTCCGTCCTGGGCTGCCCCTTGGACTCTGTGGAGGAGCTGAGGGACAGGAGGGTATTAGCCAAGCTCACCTCCATCATGGACAACACCACCCACCCACTACATGGGACTGTACAGGAGCTAAGCAGCTCTTTCAGTGGCAGACTGAGACAACCTCAGTGCAGGAAGGAAGGCTACCGCAGGTCCTTCATCCCCACTGCTGTCAGACGGTACAACACCACTGTATAGGAATTAATTTGCAATAACACCCATTGAATACCACGTGCAATAATTTCTTGTATCCACGCCACTTATCTGTGTCACTTTATCAACTGCTAATATCACACTATAGTATGTCATTTATCGACCCTCTACTGTGTACATTTCTGCCCCTTCAGTTCCTATTTCGTCAGTTTTTATTCAATTTTTTATTATTATTTTTATTTTTTTATATTTCCTTTTTGTGTAGTATTGTATATAAGATCCCCTATTGCTGGTCAATGTATATAACCATATAGTTATTGTATTTAAGATTTTTTATTTTTTATTCCTGTGTGCTCATTTCTTGCCTGTTTTGAGCTGATTGTAACTTTTGAATTTCTCCATTGTGAGATTAATAAAGACTTATCTTATCTTATCTTATCTTAAAGATGTTTGGTTTCTCAATGATAGGGAGGTTCAATAGGAAACCAATTTCAAAACGATTTGGATTGACGAAAATTGGAATTGTGCTACCCAGGCTGTTGAGATTGTTGTGGTAGCGCTTTGAGAATGTTTTCTCTCATTTCTAAAGAGGAATGCGTCTTTCTACCAGATTGTCCACAGATAACCTAACTTCTCTACTAAGGTCCTGCATTAAGTCACGCAGCATCTGCATGTACACCATGGGGTGTTTTTAAGCTGATGGTGTTCGCAGCATAGAGGCCAATAGAGAACAGGAATCCCAAGGTGGATGCGGTTGCTATCAGGCTGCCTAGCAATCTTTTGGGATGTATTTTGGTTGCGATGTCTTCTTCAGTGACAAATTATTTTTGGAGCTGTGTGAGGATGTAAGTAGCTTGACTCTGCGTGGTTAATGGTTCTGAGGGACTGGGATTTCCGTTGTCGAAACTTAGTCAGCTGAGGAAGAGGCCGGTTTTTGTTTGCAGTAGACATCCCATGGGTCAAGGTGGACAAAAAATATTTGTGTGTGGAGTTTGCAGTGAGTGATGAGGAGCCCAGGGGTGCCCTGGAGGACCCCTTGTCCTGGTTCTATGGTCCCTGTCGGTACCAAGACGGCGGAAACAAAAAAAATGGCGAGAAAACCGACAACCTTCATCCTGCAACCAGAGGCCTGAATTACCTAATTGTTTTGGACATTATGTTATGAGGGGTTTTAGTGGTTAGTGCATGCCGTTTGTGAGTTGTAGCATGCACCCTGCAGTTATCACTATGTACTGGGTTCCCTGTCGTCTTGCGGAGAGCCAGGTTCTGCCCTTGGAGAGGGATTTTTGATGTATGGTTTAATTTGGTTGGCATGTACCCACTTGTGTGCCGGTATGTCACTTGGGACAGTTTCCCCAAAATTTCGAATGGGCCAAATCAATTTGGGAGGAAATGTTGGACCTTCCTCTTGGTTGGGCGTAGCGAAAGTACAATACTTTGTTTCCTATTTCATATTCATGGTCAGTGGATTTTTGGTTGAAAATTTGGTTTAGCAACAGGACTGCAGAAGGATACAGGTGGCTGAAATGAGTTTCCTCCGTAGGGTGGCTGGGCTCTCCCTTAAAGATAGGGTGAGAAGGTCGGTCATCCGGAGGGGGCTCAGAGTAGAGCCGCTGCTCCTCCACATCGAGAGGAGCCAGTTGAGGTGGCTCGGGCATCTGGTCAGGATTCCTCCTGGATGCCTCCCTGGTGAGGTGTTCTGGGCACGTCCCACCGGGAGGAGACCCAGGGCAGACCCAGGACCCGCTGGAGGGATTATGTCTCCGAGCTGGCCTGGGAAGGCCTCGGGATTCCTTCCGAGGAGCTGGCCCAAGTAGCCAGGGAGAGGGAAGTCTGGGCCTCTCTGCTCAGGCTACTGCCCCCGCGACCCGACCCCGGATAAGCGGAAGATGATGGATGGATGGATGGTCTGCAGAAGGTGATGGGTATGTCGTTTGGTGCCGGCAGGCATTCAACCCATTTGGTAAAGCTACACATGATTGTTAACATGTATTTATTTCCTCTAGCCGATTTTGGGACTGGGTCGATCCAGTCTATTTGCAGGTGTGACCAGGGGAACGTTACCCCCCTTCGCTGGAGGGGCGCTTGAGTAAGGGGGTGTGAAGGTTGGAATTGGCAGCAGGTAAGGCAGACCTGGACGTAGTTCTGGGTGTCCTGCGCCATACCCGGCCAATATGCCACCTGTTTGAGGGTGTCAAGGATCGCCTGGTAGACTCTGTGACCACCCACAGGGGTGTCATGGGCATAAGAGAACATGACATGACAACATGACCCCCCTATGCTCAGTAGGGTTGACCCAGCATTGCCCTTTGCGGAAGTATAGCAGGAGTCAGTTTTCCAGTTCAAGGTGTAGTAGGGCTGTTAGGGTTTTACTTTCGTTAGTGGGTGGCGAAGGTGGTTCCGCATGTTGGGAGCGACTTACCAGTTCTCTGATAAAATAGATCCTGGTCCTGCATGGCAACCAAGTTGTAGAATCTCACCAGAGGCTTGTGGGTCGATAGAGTTGTCTTTCGCTTTTGGTCTGGTAACGCCGCAAACGTTGTGGGTTGTCGTTGCCGTCTTTATCTAGACCTGTCGGAACAGATTACGAATTGTTTGAGCCCCAGGGCTGTAGCCTGCTGGAGGACAGCAGCGATTTCTGCGTATTAGCTGGATTTTGGTCCTAGTTTGAAATGGTTTGGTTGTTCCGTGTTGCATCCCACCCAGCGGTACAGACAGGTCTGTCGTGGTGAAGAGAGAGCTTAGCCGAAAGGCAAAGCTCTCAATTTAACGGTCGATCTACGTTCCTACCCTCATCTATGGTCACGAACGCTGGGTGGTGACCGAAAGAACGAGATCGCGGATACAGGCAGCAGAAATGAGTTTCCTCCGTAGGGTGCCTGGGCTCTCCCTTAGAGATAGGGTGAGAAGCTCGGTCATACGGAGGGGGCTCAGAGTAGAGCCGCTGCTCATCCACATCGAGAGGAGCCAGTTAAGGTGGCTCGGGCATCTGGTCAGGATGCCTCCTGGTGAGGTGTTCTGGGCACGTCCCACCGGGAGGAGACCCAGGGGAAGACCCAGGACTCGCTGGAGGGATTATGTCTCCCAGCTGGCCTGGGAACACCTCGGGATTCCTCCCGAGGAGCTGGCCCAAGTAGCCGGGGAGAGGGAGGTCTGGGTCTCTTTGCTTAGGCTACTGCCCCCGTGACCAGACCCCGGATAAGCTGAAGATGATGGATGGATGGATGGATGGATGGATCCCACCCACAAAATGCCGATCCCTGCCTGCAGGGATGCACATCTGTGTGTATAGGCTTTGGGGAGACCCTGGCATACGTTGGTGTTGAAGGATAGGCAGTGGCACGTGCGTTGGGGAGTTCCGCAGTGACGTCGCATTCACAATGTTGGGAGTTAGCCAGACCTTGACCCAGTGCCATCTTGCTGTTTTGTCCATATCCACCTCGACATTGTATCCTTGGTGCGCCATCATTCATGTTGTGATGTGGCTGTTTGAAACCCTACCTTCTCTTAATCAATGGCTGTTGAGGAAGGTTACTGGTTGATGCAGGTTTCAATTATTACCTTCTGCCCCCCTATGTAGCTGCGGAAGTGTTCCACAGCCCAGACGGTGGAAAGGAGGGTCTTTCAAAAGTCTGAGAACTGGACTTCCACTTTACTCAGGGGTTTACTGGCGTACGCGACTACTCTCATGTCCTGGACATATTTTTGCTTTAAAGCTGCACTGAGACAGTGGGATAAAAAGTATTTTTCAAGGCAGAACTCTTTGTCCTTATCTGGGTAGGCCAGACATGGATGTTGGGTCACACACAGCCATTGGCTGGAAGTGGGAGGGGTCTATAAATAGAGGTGATCGGCCAGCTGCTCGCTCTTAGCCAAATAGCCTCCAGCCGGGGCTAACACAGGCAAGGCTCATAACAAAGAATCTTCTTTCGCGGGCGAAGGAATAGGTCTGAGTTCGAGGAGGAACTTATTCAAGCATCACCGACAGATGACCGACCAGGTGACTGAAAAACATTGATAAAACAAACCCCGTTGTTCTGCCTGAAATCTGCAGACCATTCCGCATGCTGCTGCCGGCCGCGGTGGCCACAAGAAGGCCAGAGGTTTTGCTGGAACTCACTTCAAAGAACTCAAAGACAACCAGGTGAATCCTAAATATTGATAAACAAAGATGTTTATCACCAGAGCCCAACAAAACCCCTCAGAGTTTCAGGCTCCCGACTGCTGAGAAATGGGAGCCGAGCCACATGTGCAGAGAGCCGAACCAGCCAGAATCCGCATTTAGCCGCCGCCACCGAGCTCATAAGAGGTGAATGCCGAACTGGAGAGCTCAAAAAGGTACTGTTAAAAATGTGGATGCCTATCGCAACGCAGCCTGCCAGGAGAAGCCGGAGCCAGGTGCTTCCCACCGCTGCTAGCCAGATTAGCGATCATTTGTTAGCCTGCTGGCTAACACTCCCTGAAGATCCCCCTTTCCTCATCAACGTACAGCAACTCGGAGGACTTTGAACGTTCATAAGGTCTGTTTGGGCAGAGGCAAATTAGTTAGATTAACTAATTCTAAAGGTGTTTCCTTTTGTTGTTAACTTTTTAAGTTTCATATGCTATCTTTGAGTAAACCAGGCCTCGGCCTGAGATTTCTAATCAGTGGTTTTAAAAGACTTTTCCCGACAAAGAGTCGTTTAAATCCTGTAATTTGAGCTACTCAATCAGACAGGATTTTTTCCTTTTTTTGCCTAATGTTTAATAAATGAATTTTAGCCACTCTGAACGCCCCACGTGCGTCGCAGAGAGCTAATGATAACCAAGCCCACGTGTTGGTTTAGGCCAACGTTTCATATATAAAGATCGCTATTAACGGTTTAAAAATCAATTTTTTTAAGAAAAGAAACTTATCTCATTAGCCGTGTTTGAACTCAGATTGTTTTACTGTCATGGTCAATCCATGAATTAAGTAATTCTCCAAAGGTTAATTACTCTTATCCAGATCATTTTTAAACATACTAATTCTTAATCCAAAGAATGCTTTGTGTTTTCTTACGTTGCCTATTGGTTTATAGGTAAACCACTGGTGCTGAATCAGTTAAACTAATCAGAATCAGCTTTATTGACCAAGTATGGCACATACAAGTATGACACATACAAGGAAAATGCAGATACAGGACAACCTGTCCAAGATCATTACAAAGAACAACAACAACAATCAGATCCAGGTCAGTGTTAGTCATGCAGCCACCGAGCGGCGCTCCCGTGAGTTAGCGAAACTAATTCAGTTTTTATTCCATTATCTGCAAATCAAGTCTTTGGTTCTTAAAACATCCAAATTTATCGAGAACTGTGACACCAGAATCCATGCTTTCTCCTCTTTTGACATAATCATCTTTATTTTTTCTTTTTTTTTAACTATTCATTTATTTTAATCAGTAGTGGTGGGGTTTTCTGGCTTGGTTAATAAAATGTTATTCTTATTTTTCCTGTAAATAAATTTTGTATCGTGGAAAATTACTGTCGTCGTTTCTTGTTCAACAAACATATGACAAGGTTTCATGATCAATAGAGGGTAAAGAATTCAATACTTCAGATTATGAGACCGACATAGACATTTGGCTATTAAAATAGTTCCTGATAAAGGTGGTTCTTCGAAATTATTAATAATTTTTCATGAATTATTTATCTTATTGACTGCCATAAGCAGTCCTTTGACTAGTAATAGCCAAATAACATGGAGCTGAGGACATTTTTTGTTTTAAAAGGTAGAAGGTAGATTGTTGGGGCTCTCCCCAGAGGAAAGGCGTGTCAGCGCAGAGCAGTTCCGTGGGGGGTCTGGCTATTTTGGCATAGTCCTCAATGAACTGTCGAGAGTAGTTGCACACTCCCAAAAAACGTCAATGTTCAGATAGGTTTTCTGGAGGTTTTATGTCTTGGATGACTCTGAGTCTGCCAGTTTGAGGTTCAACTCCGTTTGTAATGACTAGCATTCCAATGTATTCCACTTTCTTCTGGCACAACTGGCCTTTGGCTAGTGCTAGGTTAGCGCCTGAGGCAGCAAGTTGACCCAGAACATGGAGGAGTTCAGCGCGGTGTCCTTTAAAGGTCTGGCTGTTTGGGGGCTGAGAGGAGATTAGCTGCTGAGTTCTCGCGAGAGCTGTGCGTACGTAAACATGGCGGTATACTGGTAAAATAAACAAACAATGTCAGGTAAAACAAGGCAATACTTTTGAACCAAACGCAGTGAATTTTTCTTTCCCTTTAAACTAAGCATCACATTATATCTTTCTTCTAAACAACCTGGACTAGGAAACATTGAATTCGCTGGAGTGCTACCTAGACGAGTGATTTGATAACATCGTTATGGGTAAGTCATGGAAACCTGCGTCAGATGCACCAACAAGCACTCCTTCCCAGAAATGCACTCGTTATGAGGCCAGCACTTTCACCAACTCGCCAGATAGAAGCTACGGCGACTTCCCGGACTCAATAGATAAGAATTTAACCAGCCTGGACGCTCTGAGGGAATCTCTGGAATTCATCCAACAACAGGTAGCTTCACTCGTTACCGAAAATCAAACTTTGAAAGAAGACGTTAAAAGACTTACCGAGGGGATGACGCAGCTGTCTGGAGAAAATAAAAGGGTCAAGGAGTCGATCTTAGACATTCTGGCCCGATCCATGAGAGATAATCTTGTTTTTTCTGGGATCCCAGAGAAGGCAGAGGAAGACGCTGAAACAACCGTCCAACAGTTTATCCAACATCAGCTGAAACTGACAAGCGACACAGTTAAAAACATAAAAAACATAAAAACCTTCCATCGGGTTCACTGGCTCGGAGGTAAGAAGCCCAACAACACCTGCCCGTGACCAATTGTTGCCAAATTTGAACATTTTAAACAGAAAGAACACATCAAAGGACGTGGGAGAGAGCTGCGGGGGACGAATTACAGCGTTAATTATCAATTTTCGAAAGAAATCCTGGGCAGACTAGTCCTGAGTGTTATTTCCAATTAGTAAGAAACATATTAATGAGGGCTGTAAGGCTACAGTTACTGTAGATAAACTGTATGTTAACGGTCAGCTAGGGACCCTCAGGTTACTCCTTGGATTTATTAGTCATATTTAACAGAGTCTAAATAGAAGTTGTTTTATCAGACAACTATAGTTTAAAGAAGCAAAGCTCAACAGGACGTTTATGTTTGTAAATGTGGGCAGGGCTGTGCACTAGGTTCACTGTTTTCTTTTTTCTTTTTTCAAATTCGTGTCACCAAATCTCTTTATCACTTTTCATACCTTTTTCTTTCACATACACAGACTTTTGTCATGGCATATTTATGTTTTTCCATCATACTGTCATTCTTTACACACCTGTAATGGTATGTTATTTCCCTCTCTTTGTCTCTGCTTCTGGATTTTCAATCAGGCAACTCCATGGACAAACCAAGACTACACCTATATTCATCCTTGGCGATAGTAAATGTCTAATATTTATCTTAGCTTTATGAATCCTGTTAAATTTCTAATGTGGAATATTCACGGATCTGGCTCCAGAAATAAAAGGATTAAGATTTTCAACCATCTTAAAAGATTGAAGGCAGATGTCGTCTTACTACAGGAGACCCATAAATCAAGCTCAACTGCTAATGATTTAAAAACACAGTATCCTAATATATTTTCTTCATTCTATAACTCTAGACAACGAGGAGTAGCAATATTAATAAATAAAAATATTAATTTTAAAATAATAGACACAGTTACAGATCCAGAGGGTATATTTATAATATTAAAACTATTTATACATTACCAAAAGTTATGTATAGTTAGTGTATATGGTCCAAATGTTGACCACCCCTCATTGTTTCATACCTTTTTCTCGGTTTTGGCTAATCACATTGATTGCTGACTTGTTCTTGGGGGCGATTTCAACTTTGGTTTGAATGAAGAAATAGACAGGTTCAGTACAACAGGAACTCGGCGTACCTGGCAATTCATAGATATAGTTAAACAGTACATGAGCGATTATGGACTTTGCGATGCATGGCGATCACTTCATCCCAACGACAGAAAGTACACTTTTTACTCAAATGTCCATCATTCTTATTCTAGATTGGACTTTTTCTTAGTCAGCAGCTCACTGTTGAATGACATTTCAGACACTTTGATACATCCTATAGTTATCAGCGATCACTCTCCTGTTTCTTTAAATTTAGCAAATAGAATAGCAACACTTCAATACAAAAATTGGAGATTTAATACATTATTACCTAAGGATAGAGAATTTATTAAATATATTGAAAAAGAATGGGCTTCATACTTGCAATTTAATGACCTCCCTGGTATGTCGCCATCCACTCTCTGGGAGGCAGGCAAAGCTGTGATTGGAGGTAAAATAATTTCATTCTCTTCAAATAAAAATAGAACAGAAAATAAACATGTTCAGGAATTAGAAGAAACTATCAAGTAATTTTAAGCTTCCCTGGATAAAGAGAGCTTAAGCAAAATATGGAAAGCAAAATTAGAATTAAATGAAATTATTAATAAACAAACGCAGTTCTTAATCCAAAGACTTCGAATAGAAAACTTTGAATATAGTAATAAATCAGGTAGCTTCTTAGCTAATCAGTTAAAAATAAATAAAGAAAAAACAACTATATCTGCAATAAAGACCAAATTGGGAATATGGTATATGATCGTGAAAGAATAAACAACACTTTCAAAGAATTTTATGAGACTTTATACACACCAGAGATAAACCCATCAAATGACGAAATCGAACAATTTCTGAATAAAATAACTCTTCCTACACTTTCAGACAGTCAAGCATAGGCCCTGGATCCACCGCTAACAGTGTCTGAACTCCAGCAGGCCCTCCAAACCATGCCTAATAATAAAGCTCCAGGCCCAGATGGATTTCCAGCAGAGTTCTATAAAGAATTATGGAATATTCTGGCACCAACATTTTACAAAATGTTAAAGGAAAAAAAGAAAAATGGTCGATTACCACCAAACATGAACTCTGCCTACATCAATCTTTTATTAAAACCAGGAAAAGACCCTATGTCTCCTACCAGTTATCGTCCCATTTCTCTTATCAATGTTGATCTTAAAATAATCTGCAATGCTTTTGCAAGAGGGATTGAGAAAATAACACCTCTTATCATCCTGATCAAACAGGTTTTATAAAAGGTAGGCTCTCTTCCACAAATTCACGTAGATTAATAGATTTAATAGTTTATTCCTACTGTAAAAACATCTAAACCAATATATTATCTTTAGGTGCAGAAAAAGCATTTGATAGAGTTAACTTGGAAATTTCTATTAGCAACCTTACATAAATTCAGTTCAGAAATTATTTTGTAAACTGGTTAAAAGTATTATACAGCTCACCAACAGCATGTATTAGGACTAATAATCAAACATCATCAAGGTTTTTTCTTCAGAGAGGTACCAGGCAGGGATGTCCACTTTCTCCTTCCCTCTTTGCTATTTTTATTGAACCATTAGCAGCAGCAATCAGGCAAAATAATAATATTAAAGGTACATCCATTTTCTTAACCGCTTAATCCTTAATGGGTCGCGGGGGGGCCTATCTCCAGCTGTCAACAGGCAAGAGGCAGGGTACACCCTGGACAGGTCGCCAGTCCATCACAGGGCAGGACAAACAACGATGCACACACTCACACCTAAGGACAATTTGGACAATCTTCATGTTTTTGGACTACCTGGAGAGAATGGGTGAGAACATGCAAACTCCATGCAGAAAGCCCCTGGGCCAGGATACGAACCCACAACCTTCTTACTGCCAGGCAACAGTGCTAACCACTGTTCCACCGTTCAGCCCTAAAGGTATACAATGCAACAAAATAGAACCTAAAATTAGTCTGTATGCAGATGATGTACTACTTTTTCTACAGCATTCACAAACTTCTTTCTCTCAGGTAACCGAGTTGATAAAACCTTATTCAAGAGTTTCAGACTATTCCATACATTGGTTAAAATCTAAAGTCCTTCCAATCAACTGTTCTTTCCAGGGTCCCGTTGCTGTGCAACTCCGGTCAGGAAATATTACATATCTAGGTATCCATATCTCACCAAGACTGGCGACGTTATAAAAGCTAAACTACGTCCCACTTTTAAAAAAAGTGGAAGATGATCTGGCTAGATGGAGATCCCTTCCCGTATCACTTATTGGAAGAGTAGCTACAATAAAAATTATGGTTTAGCCTAGAATAAATTATTTATTCTCAATTATCCCAAGCAAACCATCACCTGATTTGGTTTATATCTCTGGACTCTTCTGTTTCTAAATTTCTTTGGAAAGATAAACCCACACGTATCAGCTTAAAAACACTACAGAAGTCCAAAGATAAAGGAGGTCTAGACCTAACAAACTTTCGTCATTATATCTTAGCCAACAGGCTCCAATACACATCAAGATGGTTAAAACACAGTTCTCTCGATGTCCTGGGTAGATGTTGAACAGACACTATGCAATAAGATAAAACTTTCAGATCTACCATTTATTAGCTCGAATATGAATGTTTAAAAAGTATTAGTATCAGCTCCTCTTTGACAGCTTGGTGGGAATTTCGTAAAATGACAGAGACCTTACTTACCATGCAGACGTACACCGATCTGGAATAACCCGGACATCTTACAAAAAAAATTCATTATCAATGATGATCAATTTTCCAAACTGGAGTTGTAAAGGAATTGAATACCTGGAGCACATATTTGATGGAACAGACTTTATCCCATTTAATACATTGGCTACACAATATGGGAATTAACAAGAATAAATTCTTAGAATATCAACAAATTAAATAAAAAAATAAAAAAACAAAAAATACATTTAGGCTCAGTGCAGTTTATTTACAAATTCCAGGAAAAGTCTTAGACTTTCTTAAACTTAACCCTCCCAAACTGCTATCTAAAATATACAAAACATTAAATAGAATAGATGAATCAATAGCCCTTCCTATTTAAAAATGGGAGATGGACTTGTCCATCTCAATTGACCAAAACCTCTGGTCTCAGATTTCTTTAAGAACCTTTAAATTTCTTAAAAATCCTAATCTACGATTAATACAATATAAAATCCTTCATACAGTACATTATACAGGCCAGCGGATGTTCAAGATGTGTTTTACGTCGTCTAATACCTGTTTACAAGGTACAAGCAATCTACCAGACAATTATATTCATTCTCTTTGGTTCTGCCCACCTCACTGAAATGTTATATCACACCTTCTCTCACAGGTTGCTTGCTGGGAAATTTAGATTAAGTTACCATGGATCATTAAAACTGCGATATAACATCATGTTTCTCCAATACTTGTAAAAAAAGACATTTAATTGTGTAAGCAGTGATATTCAGTTTTTCGCCAGAGACCAGATGCCACTGAATTACTGAAGTACAGGAAACTTTACTTGCACAACAGTGACTACATTTCAATAAAAAAAATAAATAAATAAATAAGGATCATGATCAGTGAGGTCTTAGCAGCTTTGCAGTCTCGTTGAGGATTTCTCTGTTTTCTTCTTGGCCATCACCCACATGTGATGCGAATCACCGCGTCTTTATCCTTGTCTGACCTCCGCTTTTAGCACAAACACAGCTTTCTATTTCACAGAGATCGGCCCAACTCTCCTAGAAACTATATAATCTCAGGCCTCCAGACTTTTAAAAGCCGTAAAAGTTTTTATAATTGAAGGGTCGGCTTTAGAAATAGGAATAAATGTCTCCCCAGCGGATTTGAGGCCAAAACACCTGCGAATCAAACTAACATCTTTCACATATCTAAAAGGGGCTTTAAATAACTTCTATTAGAAAGCTCTTCTGTTTTCAGACATTAAAGTGGTTATATATCAGGGATTTCACCTACTAACTCTACTGGAAATGTTTGTTGCGTCTCTATAACCGTTCATTTTATTTGCTTTCTGCCCCACAACCACTCACATATGCGCACGAAGATGTCAAGAAATATCCTCCTATTGCTTATTCTGCAATACCTTATTGTACTCATTTAAAGGCAAGGTCCCATCCTTCTCATCTCTGATTGGCTAGTGTGGCTGATTCATTACTAATCCTAACATTTTAGAAGCATTACCTAAACCTAACTTTACTATTTTCCTAATCCTAATATTCGAGGACAAGTGTCTAAACCTAATCCATCTATTTATTTCAACATTCAAGAGCAGTTATATCCATAAAAACCTCCTGTTACAGCTTAGTGATTAGCTGTGTTTAACTAACTTCCTATATCGATTGGATATATTGCTGCGCCCTTTTCAGCCATGTTAACTACAGGAAAGTACTCTTAAAAAATTTGACAAACTAGGTGTAGCTGAGATGGTAGGGGTGGATTATTGAAACCCATTAAACACTGTGCCAATGTAGCTATGAGCTAACTCAGAGCTAACAGAAGCTAAAGGATGTTGGCGGGCGCTTCTACCCAGAAAACCATGGTTGAGCAACTCTGCTACCCATCTGCCTTGTAGGCAGATTAGATAATTTTGTCAATAAAATCATGAAGCCTTGTTGGTCAATAACTTTCACCACGTAAAGAAAAAAAACAATGCCATCATTTCAACTCATATTCAATCAAGCGGTGTTATCTTAAATGCACAGCAGGAATATTAATTTTTTTATACAGTACAGACCAAAAGTTTGGACACACCTTATTATTCAGTGCGTTTTCTTTATTTCCATGACTATTTTCATTGTAGATTCTCACTGAAGGCATCAAATCTATGAATGAACAGATATATTATTATGATTATTATTATGTAGTTCTTTTCAAAAATTGTGAAATAACCTTGCCTCCAAAGTCACCGACCTGAACCCAATTGAGATGATTTGGGGTGAGCTGAACCGCAGAGTGAAGGCGAAAGGGCCAACAAGTACTGAGCATATCTGGGAACTCCTTCAAGAATGTTGGAAAAACATTTCGGTTGACTACCTCTTGAAGCTCAAGAGAATGCAAAACACTAATCAGAGCAAAGGGTGGCTACTTTGAGGAATCTAAAATATAACACATGTATTCAGTTATTTCACCCTTTTTGTTTAAGTGCATACAGTAATTCCATACATCATGTTTTCATTCATAGTTTTAATGCCTTCAATTGAGAATCTACAATGTAGTCATGAAAATGAAGAAAACACATTGAATGAGAAGGTGTGTCCAAACTTTTGGTCTGTACTGTATATTTATTTAATTCATTAAACAGGAAAAGATTGAAACAATCGGGCCTGACTCAGTTTAAAATTGTTTTTCAGCAGGTTCCTGTTCTGTAGATAACTCAGACAATCGTAAATATCCAGACAAAACAGTCATACAGGGAGAGGAACGAGACAGAGTACTCATATATGTACATACAGTGTAAAGAGAAGCATCATAAGGAAAAATTATGAAAGTACTTTCTTTAGTCCATTAAATGAGGAACAAATATTCTTTAAATGTGTTAATGATGCTATAGTCTTGATGTCCTTTGGGTTCTCATTCCAGACTTTGGTATGATATAATTTATTTACTCTAAAAAAATGGATCAGAGACTTCTTGGATGGTCTGTGCAATCAATACCACAGCAAGCCATATTTCTCCAATGATTGCACGATTAACATCCGAACAGTAATAAACATTGTAGACGAAAATGGTGGTCAACTTCAGAGAAACAAAATGGCCTAGACTTTCAACGTGAGGCCAAGGCTAAAGGCCATCCCAGAAGCAAGAGCAATCAGATCTAATTTGTATTATAAGTTTGATTTAAAGGCTTCATGTATAGAGTATCTTATGTCTTGACAGAATTTAAAAGCAGAAAGTTTAGTGTCAACCAGGTTTTTACATGTTCAATACATGCCTGTTCTACTGATTGACTGAATTTACCAATTGTGAAAGCTGACTCCTTTAAAAAGAGTAGAGATATCTGTAATTTTTCTTATAGGTTCACTTTTAGTGTGAGAAACAGACAGAATGTAAAACAAATCCAGAACATCCCATTGTATGATTTTAAAGAGTTTTACTTGTATAATGGCTTAGAAAATAAGCATTGGTCAATAAAAAAAATGTATCTTAAGTACTTTAAGTTTCTATACTTATATATAAGTTCAGGGTAATTTCACCAGAACTTCACGGGATGCACATGACTCGTCTACAGTATACCAGGTGTTGTTGAATTAAATAACTATCATAAGTAATTCAATGCATGTTCAAGCAGAGACAAAATGGAGCCAATTTCCAGTTTAACATTTATTTTGAACAGATTAACAAATTGCAGTTTACAGAGAAAGTTGCCCTAGTTTCTCTGTGGTCCAGACTTAAAGAAATCTGAACAATTAACTGATCTTTATTTCACAGCTTTATAGACAAGCGGGCCTCTGGGGTTGTAGGCGTTCCTTCTCCTCGAAATCTTACTCCAATCCGATCATTTCCAAACAATGTCTGAGCAATGATTTGCTGTCAGAGAATCCTGGAGTCAGAAAAGGAATCGTCTCTGTTCTGGGTCAAAGGTTCATTATAAAAATTTATGGTTAAATGGCTATCTGCTTCTCTAAAAACTTTTCTCCCAGTTTCTTATCTAAACATCCTTGCTTTTACAGCTTGCAATAAAAACTCACCCCAGAGTTTTATGACTTAAAAGCTTTCCTGCATAAACAATAGTGTCAGACCCTTAACCATGCAAACTTTATAAACAGTCTTTTACCTTCTGAATGATAAAAGTTTACAGAATTACCACACAGGCCAACAGGGCTGTTTTGGGGACCATTTCAGGAACCAACAAAGTACCAAACTAGGGTTATGTAATTGGAAATGCCCTGGTAGAGTTGCTGTGGTTATGTCACGCAGACCGGTTGTAAATCAGAGGGAAATTAGTTGCTGGCGAAACAGTTTATAGCAACATAGCAAAATGTTAATGTCTTTTTATTTCTGTGTTGCGGGCACCTTTTGGTACAGATAGCTGATCCTGCTCACTGCATGGAGTGTTGATATGTGGGTCTCTTCGCTGAATCTTTAAAGGGACACTTTTGGGTAGAGAAACAATGGCTGACTGGGGTCGACCAACAGACTACCCTGTCACGTAATAGATCTGGTTAAATTACCTAGAATTTCAGATAGGCTTTTGTAATGTAATTTTGGATTGGAATGACAGACGTCAAACATTTCTTTTAGGTTTTCACTGGATTTGCACACACTGTAGCTGGTATTTTGGCCCTTCGTTCCAGGCAGATATTCTCTAAAACTGTAATGTTTTGAAGCTGTCACTGGACTTTGAGCTCCCTCCACAGATTCTCTGTTGAATGGAGGTCTAAAGACTGGCTAGGACGCTCCAGAAATTTGAAATGCTTTTTATTCAGAATCTCCAACGTTGCTCAGGCCGTGTGTTTGGGATCATTGTCATTCTGGAAGATTCAGCTGAGTTTCATTTTCAGTGCTCTCACTGATTGCTTTTGGTGAGGTTTTTCCCAAAATCTCACAATACATGGCCCCATTCATGCTTTCCTTGATACAGATTGGGAGTAATTTTCTTCTTTGCAGAAAATCAGTCCAAAAGCACAATGTTTCCACCCCCATGCCTTACAGTAGTTGTTGTCCAAACATGTCAAGCGGTTTTTATAACGCTTTTATGAAGTCCCCAACAAGAAGAGTTAATTAATTTTAGCAAAATGAATTGTCACAGAGCCAGATAATGTAGAAATAAAGAAGTCCTTAGATTATGGGGTGGGTGATAAATCACTTGATTAGAACCACAGGACAGCTAAAGGTTAGGAGCTGGAACTTAAATGAGGTGAAAACACCTGTATTTTGAATCCAATTACACTTGTTGATGTCTTTGATGTTGGAGGCTACCCCGTCTCCCATCCCAGACAACCTGGGGGAACGGAAGAAACTTGGCATCTGGGGAGCAAAGTTCTAACAAATGTGCCATTTCACCGACATACAACCATGTCTCCTTTAGGAATATGTCCTCCAGTATTGAGTACCAAAAAAGTATTCTTCTCCCTGTAAATGTGTGGCTTCCCACTGGATAGTCTGGCTTCCCTTCACATTCCAACGACACATTTATGCTTCCAGAAATTCAACTAAATTATACTTACATATGAATGTGTTCATGCACAGGATTTTTCTGATGCATTGCAGTGTTCTTGCTATTGGAATGTTGGTTACCAAGCGGCCTATCCTGAAGGGGTGGAAATGCTTTAACTTGCGATTTCACAATATGGCTTCATATATCACTGAGAAGAAGAATGATTTTGTTTTTCTCTTTGCAATTCCTTTGCTATGTACAAATAAATGTAGGGACCTCTTGTTAAGACAATTATTCAAAGATTAACATTTAATGTTTATTTATTTATTCTTTTTTCATTTAATTACTTTTAGTTCATCTCAAAGATGCTCCTACCTACTCTAATTTTAGACATATATTCTACTAGGTACAAACATGTGTATGTGTATATATATATATATATATATATATATATATATATATATATATATATATATATATATATATAGTCTTGGGGCCCTAAGTTACAGGCTGCTGAGTCATAATTTTTGTTTTCTTCCAAATCCATCCTAGACATCGATGCACTCTAGTTCAATTCAAAATTATGGCAGGAAAACATTTATAGGGTGTCTTTTTGCTGGATTTATAAATCATCAGTGCCTGTTATGTCTCAATGAGTTGTCTGATAAACAATCTGTTTTGTAACTTGTCATCCTATGCTTGGAGAGTGGACAAGCCTGTCTGGGGAGATGAAGTTGTTTTTTTTCACATTTAGCCCCACCCAGATACTTGCTAGCTGATATGAACCACTCTGACAAGCAAGTTTTCAGTCAGGTGAGGTGCTGCTTTGTGTAACAAACAAGGAAATGGTAGGTTTTGCCTCTGCTAAATCTTTGTTTGCTTAAGTTTTATTTTATTTTATTTTTTTCTCTATGGAAGTTTGGATAACTTCTACAAGAGGTATTCACTGTGGAACTAGAGTGGTAGAGCTTATTAGTTTTTTTAACAAGCACAGGTGAGTTTTATTTGTAATTAGATCTTTTGCTATGGCTGCTTGTCAGTTGATGCAAGTATGAATGGTAATTTGTACACATCAAGGTGATGGCCCCCTCCCGGGCTATATTCATTTTGTTAAGTCTACCTGATTTGATTATTATTCGTAGTAAGCTAAAGAACTGATCTAATAACTTAGTTTTTGGTGACTAAATCCATTAAATTAACTCCTGTTAAAAAAAAGAAAAAAGTATTGGGCTTTGAATCAGTTAGGTGAGATTGAATTGAGAGTAATTGCATAAAAGGGAAACAAAAAGCTGTTTGTTCAAAGGGAAAAATTGTCAAGTTTTCCTTTGAAACAATGTGATACTTTCAAAATCCAGTTACAAAAAGGGGGTATTTGATCAGTTTGAGACATTTTAAATGATTAACAATATTACAAGTATTATAAGTATCCTTTGGTTTCATCATAAAGATGGGATGCAAATGTTGGCTTTTGCTAGTTTTTATTTATTTGCAATACCAGTGATTAATTTAGACTTTTTTTTCAAAGTTTGTTTGTGGTCTTCAATGGACATAGATTTTTAATTAATTTTGATTTTATCTATTCTTTTCAGGGCATGTTCATGAAGATTTTATTGTAAGTTATGTTTTTTTTTTTTTGTAGGTACATGTTTAAAATAATACTTTTTTGTTTGCAGTTCTCAGGGGCTCTGAATGAAACACAGCTAGCTCCAAAAATTGTTAGTTTTTTTTGCAAAATTAACCTTAAATTAAACTGATGGACCATCAGGTGAGCAGCTCCCAGTCTGTCATTAGTTGCTTTGACAAATCCCCTGTCAGTACATTCAAACCATCCCATTCACGGAATAACAGCACTGGTTCATCTAAGCATTCAAAACAGGTAAGTGATACAAACCTTACTAATGTAAGTGTAAAATTATTTAGAAATATATTTTTTTTCCTATTTCAAAGGAATATAATAAACTTATTGACCATATGCATTAGTTTAATAATAGTTGTGTTAAAAAAGATAATACAGCAAAGCCTGCAGTGTCTAGCATGTTTCTGAAGTTTTTTAAGCATTGCAGAGTTGGAGCTTGCAAATTTCCTATTTTCCTAAATTCCTACACTAGCTCGTTTAGCCGTTGAATTAAGATTTACACGGCTCTCTTACCCGGGGTAGTATGGACGATAGGGGGGTGTAAACTAAATAATTATACGTTTAAGGCATTTTCCGGCTTAGTGTGGACGTGGCCTAAGAAAAGGAGGGAATTCAAATTACTTGTTGCTCCATAAGCATGCCAAAATTTAATCCAATGGAACCAGATGGTATAGACAAATAAGCCTTTTATCTCTGTTGCATGTACTTACACTTCATTACTTGCATCACTTACATATGAAGTAATTAAAAGGGCTCTTTAAGATGAATAAAAAAGCCTCTGGAGCTACATATATTCAATAGAATTTTCTTGACTCTCAAAATGTTTTTTCTTTTTGTGTCAGTCTCGTAACTGGGAGGTTATGGATGAAGCCTGCTCTGTTCCTGGTTCCTCTTTAGACCTCAGTATCCCTGGGATCTGTGAGGGTTACCTGATGAAGAGAAGGAAATACCCACTCAAGGGCTGGCACAAGGTGACTTCTATATTGATGGCAACATGCCATATACAACATCTAGGAAAGTATTACTATTCTAGTTGAGGCAAGTGCATGGAATTTGGGTTTTTCGTAAATTAGGAAAGCTACAACTACAATGGGTAAAAGTAAAATGGAACTTCTAAAAGTAGAGTGGATATCAAAAGTTTGCAAACCAAAGGATTTTTAAGGAGGGAAAATAACTTAAAAAAACCAAGGGTGTAGTGATCTAGTTGCATGTGTGCACAATCCAAAAACAAGGCAGTAGAAGTAGCCATTTTTGCTTAGAAAACTTGACTGAAATCCGCAATCTTAATATTAGTAGTTTTCTATTGGTTCTTTTCTGTCCTTCTGCAGAGGTACTTCCTGTTAGAGAGGGGAGTTCTCAAATACTCAAAGACTCAACAAGATGTGAGTGAAAACTTCTTACATCACAATAAAGATAAAGAAAATGCATTGTTGTTTTTGAAACAGTATGGTGAGATAGATTAGTGAATTTGTTCCTGTCTTTAAGATTCAAAAAGGAAAGCTCCATGGATCTCTTGATGTCAGCATGTCTGTTATGTCGGTGAACAAGAAATCAAAGCGAATAGACCTTGATGCTGGAGACAACCTTTATCATCTAAAGGTACAGAAACGTATTTAGCTGAAAGATTTGTCACCAGCTATATGCCTCATATAAAAAAATAGTTGTACGTAGTTTTAAACTTTTTATGCTCTTCACATAATCTGGCATTAAACATTTACCCCCACCCCCCTTTACTTGTTAGGCAAAGAGCAGTGATATCTTCTACATCTGGCTGACAAAGCTGGGTGCCCACCGCATTTTTAGAAAAAATGAAGCAATGAGTGTTCATCGTGGTGTTCTTCATGCTCTTTCCTTGAGTCAGAGTACCCTACCAGTTATGGGAACCATGAGTCAACAAAGCCTATCAACTGTAAGTTTAAATTAATTCATAGATTAACCTTTTAAAAAATGTACCTTGGAGCCATACTGAATGACTTCTTAACATAAAATTGTTTTTTTCCAGTTGAAACAGGGCTCAATCCTGTATTTGCAATCCAACTGGGCTGTGATCAGTCTTGTGTTAAGGCTCATGGGTGTATATAGATATTTTTTGAAGGACATTTGTTACATGACACTAATCATAATGTTCGTTTTATAAAGAAAGCCTCCTAAATGTTTGTCATTGTGAAAAAATGTATTTGCTATTCTTTGGTATAAAATTTTAAAGTACAGTTTTGTTTTTCTGTGTTTTTTGCCTTTCTTTTTTTTTGCTCTTTTTTTTTCCTCTTTTTTTCTCGAATCAAGTTCAAGTATATTGCAACACATTTATTTTTTCCTGTTTAAAATGTATGAGGTCAATATACTGTAACACAATCCTGCCCTGCCTGTTTTTCTTCTTGGTGTGTGATGTCATGTTTGGTCATCTAGCCTCCTCACAGCTCCAGCTCAACAACTGTAGACCGTCCAGAGATCATTAGCACTGCTCCTCTTGCTTCTTATTCAGGAGTAACCAACAAGGTGTCTGCCTGGCTGCAGCAAACCCACAACATTGATGCAACTTCCAATGGTGAGAGGGTGGTGTACTTCTTCATGAAAATAATTTGGCACCAGTAAATCAAGAAACATAGCTTAAACAAATTATCATATGTTTTTTTAGATATCATAAGAAAACTAATCTTGCTGGATGCAAGCATTCTTTGTACTGGTTACTTAATCTCTTACATTTCAAACTTCACTTACTTTTTACCAGAACTTGCTCGGAGTCAAGCAGAGCTGGCAGAACTGGTTCAACTCATTCAGAGGTTACACTGGCTTGAAGGTGGCATCCCTATCACAAATACAGACCTTGAAATGCGCATCAGCATGCAGGCAAGTACCCAGATTTCAAACGGTCCTTTGATTTTTTTTTGCTATTTCACTGTTTACTAGAAAAGGACAACAATTAAAATGTCTTCTATTATAATACTGTAACAGAATAATAATTATATTATTTTAATAATTATTCTGTTAATACTTTTAATAATGCTTTTAACAGATTTACTTTCTACTGGTGAGCAGACACTAAACTCGCCAAATTTAAGCTTTTTATTGTACTGAAACCTTGTGATTGACAAAGGAGGGGTGAAAACTCTTTAAACCTGAATAGAAAAGCTTCAAAGTAATTGGTAAGAACACTAAATTGAAAGTTACTTGTCTGTTTAAAATTGTTTCCTTCATTACTATAGATTTTGCTCAAAGGAAGCATAAAGTGCAAAATGATTATTTCATAGTACATAAATCTAATGTTTACCATGTTTGTGTGCCATTTGAAATGAAAGCTGAATTTACAGTGGGGCAACAAAGTATTTAGTCAGCCACCAATTATGCAAGTTCTCCCACTTGAGGTGTACATTAACTATGAGAAAAAGGAGGAAAAAAATCTGTAACACACAGAGGGACTAAAATCTTGATGGTCCTGGACTTTCAACTACAGCCCCAAAACATCACTGTTCTAGAGATCTGCATGGAGGACTGAAATGAAAGCAACAGTGTGTGAAAACCTTGTCAAGACTTGCAGAAACGTTTGATCTCTGTTATTGCCAACAAAGAGTTTATAACACTGTGTTGAGATCTTTTTTTTTTTTTTTTTAATTGACCAAATACATGTCTTCTACCAAAATTTGCAAATAAATTCTTTAAAAATCAGACCTTGTGATTTTCGGGATTATTTTTTTTATTGTGTGTCTCACACCTATGATAAAAATTACAGAGCTCATCTTTATAGGTGGGAGAACTTGCATAATTGGTGGCTTACTAACTACTTTTTTGCCCCTCTGTTGCTTTAAACTAACTCGTAACTGGGTGAATTCTTAAGCCTGTGAATATTCTCATTCATCCAGGTCATGGTTATCTCAAGGAAATTTCAATCAAACGCAACTGGACTTGGTAATTTGACAAATTACCAAGTCCAGTTGCGTTTGATTGAAATTTCCTTGAGATGGGTGAATTCTTAAGTCTTCTTTATTGTAAAATCATATATGTTCTTGAAATATATATTTTCTGTAGCTGGTATATTTTTTTTGATAAAAGCGATTTGTTTTTGTTTGCTTCAAGAATCTCTTCTTAGAAAAACCAAAGAAGAAATCAGGGAAGGTGGGTCACTCCAGGACTTTATCTCGTGTTGAAGCCATGGGTGGAATGGTAAGGTTTTCATATATCCTAGGGGTCTGCAACTTCAGTTCTCGAGGTCCGTTGTCCTGGAACTTTTAGAAGTGTCCCAGGTCCAACACACCTGAATCAAATTGCTTATCCACCTACTCAGTATGCAGTCAAGTTCTCCAGAGCCCTGCTAATGACCTGATTATTTGACTCAGGTGTGTTGAAGCAGAAACGCATATATACAATCCACAAAGTGGATTTTTCATTTTTCAGCAGATATTTTGACTTATGATCCCCACCCCCCTTTAAATTGACAAATGTTTTTTATTTAATGTATGCATATTTGTCTATACATTTTCTTACATTAATACAATGAAATTATCAGCAGTACCACCATTTTGTGCTAAAAGTAATAATAAAAGAAAAATGGAATATATAAAAATTTAAGTCAGACGCCAAAATATGGACAATCATACATACTCTTAAAATAGTGCAATAATTGTAATAAAGTAAAACAAGACTGTTTCTTGGCAGTGTTTAAGATTTATGGCTTTTGGATTAAAACAGTCAGTCCCCTTGTACGTGCCTAGGCTTCCCTGTACCACCTCCTGGAGGGCATCAATTCAAAAAAGGCTATGGTCCAGGTCATACTTGTCTGATACATTCGTTTTTGCTCTGCTGAGGTGGCTAGTTTTGGCATTATCCTCCAGAGGTGACAGCTAATGTATTCTGCCATTCTGGAGACTTGTATTGTCTGCTGCCAAACAACTTTTGTACCACATTGAAACCACATATGTCAGAACAGACTGTCGCAGCCCTGTAGAAAGGTATGTTTTTTTTCACCATCTTTTTATTTTAAATGCTCAGAAAACGAAGGCTCTGACAAGCCTCCTTTACTATAGCACTGGTGTTGCGTCACCATGAGGGGTTGTCTGCAATGATTGACACCAAGGAACTCAATAGATCCCACTCTCTCTACACACACTCCACTCATGGACAATGGTGCTAGGTCCTGGCGACGCTTTTTCCTAAAGTAACCAAGACCATTATTATATTATTTTACTGGGATTCAGGCAAAAGTTGTCTGTGCACCTCATCCCTACAAGCTGCCTCACGTTCAACCACAGTTGTCCTCTGCAAAATGAATAATGGTGTTGGATATTTTTAATGAATCACATTCATATGTATATATTCTAGTGTGTGAAGTAGTGGATTCCCTGTGTTCACAGTGATGGTAGATGAGGTGGATGGGCTACTTGCTGAGACCAGTTTTTCAGAAAATCCTCAATCCAAGAATGTTGTCTATAAAATATTTATGGTGCGCAAACTGCCTGCCGCAATCACCTCAGAGCACCCCTCCCCCCGACACAGCCCTGCTGGGGTGTGTCTGTACCGAGCCCATGTGGGCATGGCATTACTAATCTGGCGTGGAACCCCTCCCCTTGAACAAAGTTGTGCAGAAGTGCTCAGAAGCTGATAGGACAGTTGAACACTGCTATGCTGCAACTGCACATTAAAACCAATGCACATCTTGAGCTAGATGCTTAAAACTATGTTTTATAATTAAAACTGAGTTTAACAGTAACATTATGTTTTCTAGAAATGGTTTGGAAAAGTAGCAAGTAGGTCATAAATAACCCTTTTTTTATGGTTAAAGCCTCTCACTTCATTATTTCACTGTTTTCACTTACAAGGCTGCATCATTCCTGGGCTCATTTATAAAACTTTGCATAGAATCCTCACTAACACCGTACTTAAGCTCAGCAACTTTTTTTTTAACTTACACCTAGTAAGTTTCTGATCAATCAACTTAGAGCATGTGCAGCTGTACGCAATCTCTGCTTTATAAATCACTCTTTGTAGAAATATTTTTGGATCATATCCTGCCTCCTACACACCCACTTTCAACCATAAACTGTCAACGCAAAGTGTCTAGTAAATAGTTTGCATCGACTTTAAGACTGCTAATATGGGGAGTTTCACGGGTAACCATCCCATAACCATGGCATTGAAATAAAACATGGTAACCATATTTTATTTTTATTTTACTCGGCCAAAGGCTTCACATAAAAAGACAAAAATATAGTTAAAAAATGTGTTAGACAAGTTAAAAATATAAACTTTAAATAAAAAATAAAAGCAGCAGCACAAGAGATTAAAGGAATAAGAACATTAAATATAAAGTTTCATTTATAGGCTATCATTATCTCTTGTAGCGACAGTAACACTGTAATCAAAGCAAATTAAAACAAATGAAACTAAATCACAATAGAACATAACAAATTTAAGCACTCGATAGTTAAAGCCTGGCGAAAAGGTGTATTTCAAAACTACTTTTAAAAAGTATAATCCATGCAAAACATTGATTTGGAATCATAAAAAATAAAGAGAGCTGCAGGTGACACAGCATTGTTGCACTAGGGTGCGTAACATAAAAAAAAAATCTTCAATGGGTGCCAGCGCATCCATTGAGTTATGCTGGGACGCTGAGCATTTTTGTTCTTCACACATGCACCAATACATGCAATTGCTATAAAATCTGAAGACCTACTGCGCTGTCTGTGCCCTCCGTGTCCAAAAAATGCGTAAGCAAGCTCCTTAGTATGCTTAAAGTTGCACACATTTTTCCGCCATGTTTTTTTTCTATAAATGACTAACTTTGCGTAGAAGTTGCTTACATCGTTTTCTCACCCCGTTTTGTGCATAAGCAAGCTTTATAAATGAGACCCCTGGTCATTATCTATTACCGTAATGCACTTTGAATGCAAACGTCGGCAGACTTAATTGCCAATTTCCAAGTGTTGGCTCCCTCAACTGCGCTCTTGAGTGGGGGATTCAACATGAGACATGTACAGGTGGTGGTGAACTGTTGTCCAAAACTTAAGACGAGATGCAAAGGCTGAATGAGTGCTCGGTTGTAAGGTGCTACTTGGTGGCTTCCCACTAGCTTAGCAAGAAGCTTAACCGGGTTAGACTTCAATTGTTTACCTTTGTGCCCCAGCACCTCGCCATCTCCATTTTCATCTGTTGTTTGCAGGAGACCTCCATGTCAAGGACAGGCCTGGTGTTGAATCCGCAGTGCTCTGACAGTCATATCCCAGCAGACAGGTCACAAACGCAGAGTAGCCAGCCAATGCTAACGCTCCTCAGCCACTTGAGTATAAACTTAGACTTGAAGCTCACCAATCAGGTTTTAGGCCAGTATTAGAAGCACCCTTTCTTATTAGAATACATGCCTGTAAATAAATCTGATATGGAAATGTGGGAATAAATACAGAAATGTGGGAATAATCATTGAGATGGATAAATACATACATGTGGAGATAAATAAATGTGTAAAATAAGCAAATTAAGTGTAAATGAACGAATAAATGTGGAAATAAACATTTCAGTGAATTATATGGACATAAAAACAGATGTGTGCTATCTACTGCTTCCTGAAGTGGGAGAGGGTGTTTTGGGGACAGCGAGGCACGGTGAGAAGCAGGTGGTGTGCGCATCTGTATCACATGTGAGTATGCAAATCAGTAGATGTAGAGGGAAGCGGGGGTTGGGGTTTGGAGACTGTTTACATTCCTCACACAGGCATTTGATTATGCCAAAATACTGCCAAAATTTGATTCAGCCAAAATGCTAATTGTTATGGTTAGCACAAAGAGCAATTTCCCTCTATCCTTTAAGTCTCTCACCCTTCCGTTATGATTCCAATTTGACCAAATGAAAGTTCCAGATCCATTTAATTTCCATTTGCACCAAGACACACTGATAGTTCCAAGTCCGATGAAATTTTGCGTATGAGTCCCGAAGCGTCGGCCAGATCACTTTTTACAGTGTCCAGCTCACCCATGGAATAACTCAAAGTTCCAGCAGGATGAGTCAGCAGTTCAGAGTACTCCCTCAGCCTCCCAATCGCTTCTACAACTGCCTCCAATTTCGACCATGTATGGCATTTTTGTTGCTCCAATTTGCAGTAGATCCAGTAATTGCCTATTCCAATCAGCAGAAACTCGATCACCATAAAACCAAAGATCCAAATACCCTCTGAATCCTCTTGAGAAAGTATTGAGAAACGCTTTCAAGCATCGAACACATAGCCTGCAGGATAGGTCTCAGCAGGAGAAGCCGAATGCCCTTTTCCGGTGCTACATAAAGTTGAGCAGATTTGATTGCATTCAGAGACCAGCTGACCATTCCCATCTTTAAGCTTGTTTGATTTTGGGGAAAAATGCTGATGGATGCTCAGAGGCACAGAGACGGAGAGCTGTGGGATTACACAAGAGGAGGAGGAGGGAGAGAGAAAGTGACAACAAAATCAAAAGAAATGACCAGCATAACTGTTATATTTAAATATAATGTATATATTAAATGTAATCCAATATTTGCTCTTAATTTTATCAGCATTTCTGTAATATTTGCCAGCAAATGACGGACATCCTCTTTTATTTATTTTATGTAGTGCTCTTTTTTTGTAGGGCTCGAGTCAGCCCCAATTAACAGCTTAATTAATCTGGTTTCAATCAGTCACATGACAATATTGTTCTAATTTGCTTTGCATGTGAGGCTGCGGTAAGTAGGGTATACAGTATATTACACAGGAGTACATCTGTATTTGCACTGTACACGTCTGATGCTGACATATCTTTGGTTTGGGGGCCTCAGAACTGGAACCTCCATCCACCGAAATTGACCTTTTCGCTGAGGACAATATAGTCCTGATTTTCACGAACAGTGTTTTTATCCACAAAGATCATCTGACTGTTTATTTAGCAGCTAACCGGTCTGCAACAGGCTGGGGAAAACAAATAATGCAGCCTCAGTCAGGACCTCTTTTCTGGGTCAGGCAGCACAATTTCAGCTTATCTTGACCCTCGCTCTATTCCTTTTACCTAATCTTACCTTACCCCTGCACTCTGGATGTGGGTTGGAGGTGAGCTGCTGTGAATGACATTAAGCTAGTACCATCTGCAAAAAGGTTAGGCCCTTAGCATTTGGAGCTCACATCTAAAATGTTGCAGATTGTTACGTAAAAATACTTTAACAGTTTTGACTGTGGCAAGTATCGAAAGCCAGACGTGCCACAATTCAATAAAAATTTCCATAAATTGATGAGTACACATGTTAAAATGTTAATTCATAAACTGGGGTTGTCAAATGAATAAATTCAAAACCAAATGAATGTATATATTTTTATATTTATATTTTATTTTTTATCTCAACACTTTAAAAAAATCAGAAATCTGGGAAGTTAATGGTTCATTCACACAACCCAAAATGTCAAGGTCAAGAGCAGTAAGATTAGATTAGATGGATAGTCTCTCATTATGCCATCAGAAGGGTGTTAGAGTCTGGTGCTCTGACTGAATTTTGACTTTGACAATATATAAAACTTTCCCTGCGTTTCAAGCTTCAATGCAGCAAAAGCCAGCAACACAAGTTCAGTTTTCTGAGATTTCAGTGGCACCACTGGAGTAATGACTAGCCAGCCACATTCCACCATTGTTTAAAAAATCCGGCAGAGAAGGCCCGTCCATGCGCTTTGCATTTACTGAATTTCAGAATTGTGCAGCGAACTCACGATATTGGGTTTGAGATAAAGCAAGCAACCACAACTTTATCACAAAAATACTTAAAAATATTTATTTGAAGCACTACAAAACGTGTTAATGGAAACTCGATTTTCTCATAAATTAAAACTGAAAACAATTTATTGAAAGAAATTATGTTCTGTAATTCCATTTTTGTTTTTCTCATTTCTTTTTTTTGGTCATAGTTCACGTCAAGCCACCTGAGTACAAACAACAGTTCCAATATGGCTGCGTCGGTTCAGTCCATACCTGACTATGTTTACACACAGCTGTCAAACCCTCAAGTAACCTCACCTGAAGCAAAAAAGCTCCATCAAGACATCTGTACGCTTTCTCAGAAGGGTAAGAACATTTTGACTATTGCACAACTTTGTCATATCATGTAACTTTTCTTTTCCTACTCAATGTGATGTTTAGATTTGCTCCACAGTCAATAGAAGTCGGAATCATTTCTTCATAGTTTCACTCATTGTTTTGTTATTTATAATCATGAACTGAAATTGGCTAATATGATCACTTTGTATGAATTCATTGTTGTAGTCTATGCCTCTCTGAAGTCGATTCATGAGGTTTTGACCTTGGAACGGGAGAGACTGAGACAGGCTTGGACTAGCCCTGACCTAAGGCAGAATGCCTCACAGCAACTGGCAACACTGTGCACCACAATGTCTGAGGTATTTGCACGTACATACATAGTAAATTAACAGATCCAAGACCATCAGTCCTAGACACACAATACAAATGCATCACCCACCACCTTGTTATAGGGATCTTTTTCTAGACTCATAAGAACTCTTGTAGCTGCACTGCTTCTGATTGCCACACAGCGTTGGTATCGACCATAAAGAAACAAAGGAAGACAAGCCCTCCTTGTTTCTGGGAGGTTCTGTGTGAAACTGTTCAACAGGTTTGTGCTGTTTCTAGGCAGGAACACGCCTTGAATATCTCTCACCAATTGTTTAAGGAAGGCAAAGAAAGTCAGTTTTAATGTGTCAGTCATTTCTTTCAATTTTTCTTTATTTTTCATTTAAGTCTCCATTCTTTGTTGCGATGACGATAGACTTTTACTCTCTACCTTCCTATTACTACCGGTCTATACAGTCATGGAAAACTACATCATTTTAGTTCTAAAATAAATTTGACAACAGGAAACAAAATTTAGTCCTTGCTAAAACTTAAAATCAAAATTTAACAAAGGTTGCACAAGACAGATATTTAAAAAAATATATAACAGATTCTGTTATGTACAAATTGAGTGATAAAACAGAATTTTAACTTGGTAAAAACGTACATTTTGGGGATAGTTTTTCTCCTGTCCTGTAATGTCTCTTCCAAGGAATGTTTTGGTATACCTAATTTCCTAATTCATTCCCTCCATTTTTTGAGGGCTTTGGAGTCTTTTTTTTTCTCCTGTGTCTTTTGCAATTTTCTTCCTGTGTGGGCTGTTATATCTTTGTGTATATGCATGTGCAGCTTGACATGCAGTCCCATCTGACCAAAGTCCATTCGGTTTCCCTGTCTTCTGGCTCTACTGAAGAATCCTTCTGCACTGTCTGTTTAGATCAGGTTTGTACTGTATGTGCTCTTTTACAATATAGGATGTGCTGCTTCAAATTAAAAACTGAGACAAAAATTCAGGTTTTTATATATTTAATTACAAACTCAAACAATGGGATACAAATGTTTTTAGCAGCCACTAATGAAAGTTGTCCCACTTAAAACGATGAGAGGTCTGTAATTTTCATCATAGATTCACTTCAACTGTGAGAGACAGAATTTTAAACAAAAATACCTGAACGTCGTATGATTTTCAAATAATTTATTTGTATAGTGATGCAGAAAATATTTGGTCAATAACAAAGTTCACCTCAATATTTTGTAATATGATCTTGGTTGGCAGTGACTGAGGTAAAAGGTTTCCGGTCGTTCTTCTCTGGCCGTGTGTTTGGTATAAGCGTAATCTTGGAAGATCCAGTCACGTATCATATTTAATGCTCTCACTCATGAAAAGAGGTTTTTGCCCCCAATCTCATATTACATGGGCCCATTCATCCTTTCCTTATTGGTCATCATTTTCCCTTTGCAGAAAAGCAGCCACAAAGCATACTTTTTACATCCCTTATGTTTCTTCCCTTCCCAAACACAGCAAGTGGGGTTTATTCCAAAGAATTCCATTTTAGTCTCATCTGACCACAGGACATTCTCCCAATCCACTTTTATGTCTTCCAGATTGTCTCCAGCAAAAATTAGATGCGCCTGTACATTTGTTGGCTTAAGAAGTAGAACTTTAGCATTTCAATCAACGACAGTGTGTTACCATTACACAAATTTGTTTAAAAAAATATTTTTCTCGTCTCTCACAGCAAGTGAGATAACTTGCAACATTGATGGGTGGCTGCCTCAAATACTTTTTTGCCCCATAGTTTAAGTAATGATTGTGTATGTATGTATGTGTATGTATATATCTCTATCTATATATATATATATATATATGAGATATGTGTGTGTGTGATAAGCACCCTTTCAACACATGGTAATTCAAGGTGCTTTACATGATTCAATGGTAAAGAAACCAAATGTAAAAAAAAAGCATGCAATCAATGAACCAAAACACGGAGTGTTTTGAAGTCTATTCTCTGGGCTACAGGGAGCCAGTGTAATAATTTTAGAAGCGGGGTGACGATGCTTTACTTTCCTGGTTTGAATAGCAGGCCGTACGTTTAACCCCTAGGCCTTTAGCAACATCCTACATGGTCATACCCAAATTTATACACCTCATCAAAGCCTGAGTCAGGCCGTTCATGGTTCCCCTACCGCCAAAAAAATGAAAGTCAATGGAGTAATTTTTTTCTGATCTCTTGTGAAATAGGACATGGATCGAACATGTCTACAAATTTTGAAGACACATTTTGTGTTGAGCACAGCCACAGTTACTTACGTTTTTGTGTGAAAGCCGGTTGTGCATTACAACTCAAGAATAATGGCATAAGATTAGACAGCTTCCCATCCTCCTCCCTGGACCAAGGAGCATTAAATATGGAAATGACTAATTTAAATCTGGCCATGTAGAAAGTGGCAGATATGCTGGGAGAGAAATTGGAGTGAGAGCCAGTATGCTGGAGAAGCTCTATAAGGTCTCAGTGAACGTTTGAAGTGCTGGCTCGGTGACTTTTTGGATGCAGTTTCTAATTTGTAGTCATTTTAATAATTTTTGTAATACAAAAAATCATGTGAATAATGTAGTCAAAACGCACATAATTAGTTATGTTGCAAATGAGATGTTTTATCCAGGGCGAAAGGCAAAGCGGACCAGAAAAAATATTTTTATCACTCCACTGACTTATTTTTTTTTTTTCATTTAGGGGACTCATGAGCCAACTGGAAAGAGCAGAGACTTAATCTCCACATTCCGGCTCAAGAATCCATACAGAAACACACATGCATCACAAGCTTGTCAAGAGACATTCAATTTCTGGAGCATTTGAAAAAAAAATGAGCTTGCATTCACAATTCTTAGTAGTAAACTAAGATCACAGTTGCTGTCAAGTCTCAAAAATAAAAGCGGATTTAAAAAATAATCAACATAGTTTTAATGCCTCCAACAAAGTATAAGTGAGCTTAAACAAGTTTGTCCAACAAAACCATTCCAAATGAGATGGAAATGAACTGATAACGAAACCAAGAATATAATCCTGTGGTTATCTAGGTCACCCTTCCCAGCATTCCTTGCTGTTGAAGACTCGAGAGTTGATTGGCAATCGCAATTGACTGAGTATGTTTACTGTGCACAGGAGCCTGCTTTGATTCAGAAGGCCTCTTTTCATACATCAGGAAACCACAAGCTAGCTGAAATATAATTGGATATAAACTATAAGACTGGAGACAACGTAACTAAGTGGATATGATATACAAATGATAGACCATGAAGAGTTATTTAAAAATATTTACAACAAAATAAATCAAGTGTGTTTGGGACTTAAGTGAAGACATTCCAGGCCCTGATGGCCTGCTCTATATCTATCTATCTATATATATATATATATATATATATATATATATATATATATATATAATTACACACACACTTTGCATCCGGAAAGTATTCACAGCACTTCACTTTTTCCACTTTTTTTTGTTACAGCCTCATTCCAAAATTGATTAAATAAAATTTTCCCATAAAATTCTTAACACAACACCCTATAATAATAATGTGGAAAAAGTGTATTTGAAATTGTAGCAAATTTATTAAAAATAAAAACGTTGAGAAATCACATGCACATAAGTATTCACAGCCTTTGACATGAAGCTCAGAATTGAGCTGAGGTGCATTTTGTTTCCACTGATCATCCTTGAGGTGTTTCAGCAGATTAATTGGAGACCACGTGTGATAAATTAAGTTGATTGGACATGATTTGGAAAGGCACACACCTGTCTATATAAGGCCCCTGGGTTGATGGTGCATGTCAAAGCACAAACCAAGCATAATTGAGTGTAGACCTCTGAGACAGGATTGTCTTGAGGCACAAGGCTGGGGAAGGTTACAAAAAAAATTTCTGTTGCTTTCAAGGTTCCAATAAGCACAGTGGCCTCCATCATCCGTAAATGGAAGTTTGGAACCAAGACTCTTCCTAGAGCTGGCCGGCCTTCTAAGCTGAGTGAACGGGGGAAAATGGCCTTGGTCAGGGAGGTGACCAATAACCCGATGGTCACTTTGTCAGAGCTCCAGCATTCCTCTGTGGAGAGAGAACCGTCCAGAAGGAAAACAATCTCTGCAGCAATCCACCAATCAGGCCTGTATGGTAGAGTGACCAGACAGAAGCCACTCCTTAGTAAAACGCACATGGCAGCCCACCTGGAGTTTGCTAAAAGGCACCTTAGGGACTCTCAGACAATGAGAAACAAAATCCTCTGTACTGATGAGACAGAAATGGAACCTTTGAAGTGAATGCCAGGCGTTAGGTTTGGAGAAAACCAGGCCACGCTCATCACCAGGCAAATGCTATCCCTACAGTGAAGCATGGTGGTGGCAGCATCATGATTTGGGGATGTTTTTCAGTAGCAGGAACTGGAAGACTAGTCAGGATGCAGAGAAAGATGAATGCAGAAATGTACATCCTGGATGACAACCTTCTCCAAAGCGCTCTTGACCTCAGACTGGGGCGACGGTTCACCTTTCAGCAGGACAATGACCCCAAGCACACAGCCAAAATATCGAAGGAGTGGCTACAGAATAACTCGGTGAATTGAACATCTCTGAAGAGATTTTAAAATGGCTGTGCACCGACTCTTTCCATCCAACTTGATGGAACTCGAAAGGTACTGCAAAGAGGAATGGGCAACACTGCCCAAAGATAGATGTGCCAAGCTTGTGGCAACATATTCAAAACGACTTGAGGCTCTAATTGCTGCCAAAAGTGCATCAACAAAGTACTGAGCAAAGGCTGTGAATACTTGTGTACATGTGATTTCTCAGGTTTTTATTTATTTTTAATACATTTGCAACACTTTACATATTTCGTTTTACATTGTCATTATGGGGTGTAGTGTTTTGAATTTTAAAGTGACAGTGTGTAATTTTTGCAGTACATCTTTGAAAATATCAATTAAAATATTATGAAATAATGATTACGTAAAGCACATTAATTGTAAAATTTTGCCGATATTGTAAAATGACTTTAAAAATCAGTTTTGAAGGACTTTGGTTAATTTTTTTGGGTCCGTTTTGTTTTTTACACAACTTTGGTAACAACTATGTTTTGAGTCACACTCTCCCCGCCTACTACAGGAAGTTTGAATCCGTAGCTAACCTGGAGCTCACACACCAGGCGCTAGTTACCTTATCACGGAGTGAAATGGCTGACCACATGTATACTTCTCACGGGCTTCCTTTGAGTTTCTTACTCAAAGACACAGATACCGCATGCTTGTGATAATTTAGGTATGCACTGCCCCCTACTGGCCAAAAATTACCAATGTGGATTAAATTCATTTTTGTCCTTAAAGGCACAGTGTGTAAAGGGCTGTAACATTAAAAAATGTGGAAAAATTGAAGTGCTGTGAATACTTTCTGGATGCACTGTGTGTGTGTGTGTGTGCGTGTATGTATGTATATTAGGGTTGCACCGAAAATTCGGTCACAGAAAATATTCGGTCGAAAATGACCCAAAAGTGCATTTTAGTTTTTCGGCCGAAAGACCTAAATCACCGAAACAACACAGCCGAAACTTTATTAATTTAATTTATATTGTGCATTATGTCAGTAGTAAATGAATATCTTCATAGTTTTGTAACTGATTTATTGCAATGCCTTGATTTTAGTGAGGTTAGTACACATCATAGCCAAAAAATTTTTGGTTCTAATAATTGGCAATCATTTCTTTCGGTGTTTCGGTTTTCAGCCTTGGTTTTCTTCGTTTTCGGTTTCGGCCAAGAGTTTTCATTTCGGTGCATCCCTAGTGTGTGTGTGTGTGTGTGTATATGTGTATATATGTGTGTATATATATATATATATATTATATAATAATGAGGGAGCCAGAATAAATGTGGAAACTTTTGTTTGTTTCCTAAAGAGAACACCATCTATGGGACGTCATATTCATCGTGCGCCCTCAGTGGCAGATTCTATGGCAGAATATTTTGATGCTAATGAGGTGATAGTATGCGAGACCTCATCAGAGGCGGAGGCTTCGGATGAGTCTGGATTGAGTGACATCACTACTACCAGCAACTCAGAGCCTGAAGAAGGTCACTGTAAGTTTTTTTTACCCAGAACAAATGCAACTGCTAGTAGGCCAAAATATCTGCCATAGCAATATAACTTTCTCCCCCTTCCTTTTTTGTTTTTTTTTCTCTCTCCTTGCAGCCACTGCCACTCTCAACTACAGAGAGAGTCTAAAGAGTGCAACTGACAAACCCAGTCTTGTACCTTCAGATACAGGTAACCTGATTACATTGAGCAGTGCAGAACAGCAAACATGATTCAGCTGGTTCATCCATATATCCACAAAATATTTGATTAAGAGCAGAACGTCTAAATCTGACTAAGCTAGTTGTAAAGGAACCTATTTTGCTTTTAAAGGTCTGTGGAAATTTTTCAGTAATTCCTATGTATTAACATAATACAAGTATGCATGTAGCTAAAGCCCCATTTCCACTACAGCCAGTACGGTACAGAATGCTGTTCCCATTACCATCTCAAAAGAAAGGTAATGGCTTAACAAAAGCTCTAGCAAAATGCAGTCAAAACAAAAGCGCCAGCACAAAGCATCTCTCTTCTATTTATGAAGATTTAATTTTTGGAAAACAAAGCTTTTTTTATTTGTTTTGTTTTTTACCAATGTACTACTTAGGCTTCCATATCTCAGAATGATGTCATCTAACCATCTTGTTTTACAAGGATAACTTGAGCTTGTTTTTAGTTGGATATTAAATTCAAGTCAGCTCCAGGACAGGGTCGTTGCAATAAAAGCAGGTTTTTAAAAATATTTGATGTCCCTTGCAATTTCTTTTAATGAAAAAAAAAATGGGTAGGAAAAAAGCTCATTAAAATCTGAAATCGGATTTGGTATGAAAATAATCTGAGATTTAATTTTTAAGCCATATCGCCAAGCCCTAGCTCAAAGTGTTTCCGTAAATATTCTCCCTCTATTCTGAACCTTTAATCCTGTAAAATAAGAGGTGTTTGGCCCTTGTTTAACAATGTTCGCCAGGTGAATCGTCTTTTGACTCAAAAATGGATAGAAGAAATACTGCAGAGATATTCAATTCAGTTTATTTATGTACTAAGACTGGAAAGTACTAAGTAGCAAACCACACCCAAGGAGGAGGGGGGAGTTTACCTCAGGAACTACACAGTTCACACAGAAGCTCACAAGCTCATATATACCACGGGCCAGAGACGGTTTCAATATAAAAAATATAACTTTTATTATTATTATTATTATATATTTTTTTTTTTTGTTCAACCCTTTAAAAGTAAATCACAGCAAACCAACATAAACACAATCCACAAAACTTGGCACTAAGGAGGGGGAAAGGAAGCCTGTCAGGACTGGGGCTTACCGTGCGGCAGAATCAAACAGAAAACAGGGATCCTCACACTAATCACCAGTGCTCCTCACTCACACGCACTCAAACACAGCAACAAGGGAAGGGGGATTGTGAAGAAATACCACCACCAACGATTGCACTGCCGCTTGGGCCCACAGCACCTGACAAGACAAGGAAACAATTAGAATAACCAAAATACTAAACACTAATATGGACTAAAGATAACGTACAACAGTAAATAAACATGCACAAAATAATTAAACAAAACAATGCAAAACAACAAAACAAATAAATGAAGAAACACATGCAAAATGGAATAAACACAGATTTAAAATAAGTTCTTTAGTGGCCTTTTCAGCTCAGCCCTGGACAGCCAAGCGCGTCACTATCCCACAGTCCATCCGCTATGAGGCCCGCGCCGGAACCAGAGCGGACAGCGTAAGCTGGAGCGATGAGGGAGAATTAGAGGAGCCAAAACAGCAGCAATCTTCCAAGGAGTAGCGGACCTGGGCGACCCAAGATCTGGCGCCTCACTGCACTGGCATGATCAGAGCCCCTACAAGCATGCAGAGGGGGAGAGCCTCAAAGGCGGCGGCGTAATCCTGCTATGATCTACAACAAGCAGGCACAAAAATCAGCCGAGAGACGAGCAAAAGGCAGAAATGACAGTGAACACACATACCGGAGCGGACATTTAATAGGACGCACAACATCCAGCAGAGCAATCCCTTCACAGCCCCAGCAGCCAGCCGTGCCGCACGCAAGGAGTTTTGCGCCTTTGACAGCGACACGCCAAACAAAAGACCTGGCCACGCCACACCACAGTCACTACGGAATGCTGTGTCCAAGCATATCAAGTGAAAGTCTAGTGGAAGGGCAAAATGTGGCGGGTGAAGAGATGACTGTGGGCTTCAGCGGATTATCAAACACAAGATTCAAAAATCTAGCACAGATCCAGAAAGGTTGGAATGAGGCAGGACTCACAACTTCGAAAACCACCACATTCGGACACATCCGGGAGATGGGCTACAACTGTCAGTTTCCTGGGGTCAAATAAATTCTGAGCCTGAGGCAACGTTGGAAGAGTCTTGACTCGGCCAAGTCTCCTTGGAGACTGGAGGTGGAGTGGATGGTTGGCCAGTGATCCAAAGTCCGCCTTTCCCAATGAAAGTAAAGTATGCCTTTCATTTGGGAATCAAGGTCCAAGGGTTTGAAGGAAGATGGGTGAGAAACAAAACCCAAGCTGCTTCGGGTCCAGTGTGAAATATCCAGTCAGACAAGATTTGGGGTGCAATGTCTAGTGCAAGCGTTGGTAAACTGTAAATCCAAGGTCACCACAGCGCTCGACCAAAATTCTGTGTGCGTATGATCTATATAGAGATGTAGATTTCATCTTCCCATAGGACCTGGCCACATAGCGCCAGAAGCACCAAAAACTGGTTTGATGCCCATGCCATTACAGTACTTAACTGGCCTGCTAACTCATCAAGCCTTGCCCCATTTAGAATCTATGGCGTATTGTCAAGAGGAAACTGAGGGGCACCAGACCTGAAAACAAACAGCTGACAGCAAGCATCAAGGAAATCTCGGCTTCCATTACTCCCAGGAAATACCACAGGCTGATAGACGGTACATAGAGGCAGTGATTAAGGCAAAGGGATTCCCAACCAAGTATTGACCTTGTTTTGAGTACCATAATTTGATATGTTCCTTCTGTTCTGCAAAAGCAGTACAGTAAATGGTGATTTCTTATCTGTATTCTAATTATTTGAATTACTGATTTACTTTATGTGCTTGAAGCCCAAATTAGGCACAAATAAATGACTAGATACTTTAATACCTTATGTCAGCAGCTCCGTTAACTGAATATTTTCTGCATTTAATGGTTTTCTTGTTAGAAAGGGAACTAAAAAATTATGGACAACTTTCAGATTTCTCAGATTAGTATTGACACCTCTACCACATGGTGCAAATGTGCAGATATTTTCATTTTTCCGCACAGACTCCAGGTAAATCAATTTAAAAGTAGATTCCCAGACACCATATCCAATGCATGTCACTGACGAGGAGCCGACTGCATGTTGAAAAGTTGGTGAGGCTTCGTAGCGTAACTGTGGCTGGTGCGGCTGGTTAGACATGCTCCAAAAAGCCAGATGTTTGCCAAACAATCGGCGGATTGTTGCACTTATTTTTCAACAATCATAATCTAAGTCTCTTTCTTACCCATTAATATGATTTTGAATACACTGGAAAAGATGAAAGCTTTAAAAGTTACTTAGGAATGGAATGGTGGACTAAAACACCGGGTCCAAAGCCTTAAATATTCCTTTTACCAAACCAAAAAGAAATAGTATTTTGCAGATGTATTTCTAAAGGTCCAAATATGCACACAAAAAATGTCTCCAGAGTAAATAAATCCTACAGGGTAAATGAATCAATCCAGGGTAAATAAGGCTCCATTGCATCCTCTGTGTTTTGTTTTTAGAAGTATTTTGCCCCATTGCAAAAAAGGATATCTTACTTGTGCTTGTAATAATGTATACTCTGTATCTGGATAAAGCCTAATTTATACTTCTCCTTCAGAAAGTTTCCAGATGGGTCTGTCCAACATTGCAGTGACGTCTCTGATTGACAACAGCTTTACTTGAGCTTGTAAAAACACATCCACTCAAGGAGCAATGGCTGACAGAGAGTTTTGATTGAGTTGGGAAGCTTTTTACAAGTGCAACTCATTAAATATTCCGTGTAAATAAGGCGGCATTAACGAGGGCAACTCATTAAATACTCTAAAACACATTTAAACGGTTTTGTTCTCCACATATATTTGTTTAAAATGGCCAAAACACCAGATAAGATAAACTGGCCTTTCAATATACTATCTTTCTAGTACCCATAAACTAATTACATAATCTATAGAGCACTGTTCTGGAAAAATTATCTTTAGCTGATGTTTGGCTGACCAATCGCAGATGGGGTTATTTTTGTTTTTTTTCTGGCTCTACTCCATCCGGCCTCATGTAGCCATCAGAGAGCTCTTGCAATAGATAATGACGTAGCGTGTCTCGGCAATGCTGCAGATGGTCAAGTGGGCTAGGAACTAGGCCCTAAATCCTGTTGTGCTTTAGTTTCAAGTCATGTGATATATCTGCATTGTGTATTTGCTGTCTCAGTGATTATTATTATAAAGCTAGCACTTCGGTCATGCACAGTGGCTAATCTGAACATGTTAAGGGAAGTTACAATAATTTATTCTGTCCAGTATGACTTAACATAAACTCTTTGTTACTGGTATTTATTCTAAGTCAGAAGACTGAACATTTGTATTGATAGATTTTCAGATATTTTAGTCATTTTTTTACTTTTGTAAAACACTGGGACAACTCTCCTCTTTTCCCTGGACATGCCCACTTTTCATGTGCTATTCTTGGTGTCTGGGGGTATTTCATAGACTGATGGAAATGTACTGCCATCCACCCTGCTGAATAGTGACTGGTTCTGATCTGTTCATAGGCTGAACCTGCCCAAGGGTAGGTTTCAAACATATTATTAACAGGGTGGGACACTTGTAGATGTACAAATAATGTTTTAGTTCAAGGTGGCACGGATATGAGGCTACAAAGAATGAGTCATTAGTTAACAAAAACAATTGCTGGGTTTAGATTCATGATTGATTGCCCTACATGTTTAAAGTCTCAAGACTTGGCTTTCCAAATATGTATATTGCACAGGTGTCCATAAAAAAGGCTGGAAGTAACCTGAAAGTGTAAAACATCCCACCTCCTGTTATATAGGAATACTGTGCATGAAACTAAGGTATAAAAGTCACGGTATTAGAAAGGTAAAACCAGATACCGGTAAATGGTTTAGTGCCAATATCCAAGAATGCACTTCATGCTCAAACATCTTCCTTAACAAAGGGTCTTGTTGGGTTAGGACTCCAAGGCTCAAAGAGGGTTATTAAATTTTCAGTCAATGCATGTTGGGGCTGACAATTGGGGCCAACATTTTATTTTTAACTACTGTTTAATTAATGGATTTATTAATTATAGGAGGTACTGCAGCTTCGACCAGGAAGGTTGGAGTTTCGCTAAATTCGAGTTATCTCTAGAGTTGATCATAGGCTCACTGAATGCATTCTGCATGTGATACTGTGACTTAATCCTCATACTATAAGTTACCATTGTTACTTTAGGGCTACTCTTCTTAAATTAGATAGATTTTAATCTTTTTGCTAAAGTGATATGCATTTTCATGCAAAGATACATTATATATGGATATTTGTGACTGCATAAATTGGAGCCTTTAGCTAACTGAGTAGCAAGTTAACCAATGGAAATGTAACCAGGAACTCAGTTTGTGTAAGTTTGCTAATTTTATTTTTAAAGCATTTTACCTTACCCTGAAAAAACAGCCAACACTTAAAAGGACATATCCTTAAACAGTTTAGTAAAGTCTTTGTGTAATTGTACCTTTGAGAGCTAAACGATGGCCATCACTAATACTCAGATGAACAACATTCTCCAACTTCTGTCAATTACCTCAGCTAAAACTTAATAAATTAGAATGTTATTGAAAAAGTATATTTAGTACCCAATTTGCTAAATGAAATGCATTGTATAGATTGATACACTGAGTAATCTTTTCAAGCCTTTATTTTTTTTCTGCTTACAGATAATGAAAACCATACATTTAAAATTAGAACATGTATTTAATACAGAAATGTGGGCATAATGAAGTGTTAAATACATGTATAAAGCTCATTAGAATGAATTTTCTAATTTATTTAATATATTAGCCAGGAAATAAATTTCATTAGTTTTGACTGCTTTTTATCTAGCTGCATTTGGTAGCCCTGATGCCTTGCAACAAAAATATATTTTGTTCAAATCCTCTTCTGCATGGACTTTGCTTGTTCTTCTTGTGCATGCATGGGTTCCCTCTGGGCACTTCTCCCATAGTTCAAACACATTACTGTTAGGTTAATTGGTCTCTCTAAATTTTCTTGTGGTGTGTGTTGTGCATGGTCAATTGTTTGCATGCCTCTCTGATGCCGTGTAATGGACTGGCAACTCTTGCCCAATGACCAGTTTAGATAAGCAGGGGTCCCCCTTGTGACCTCTGCAAGGATAAGTGGGTATAGAAGATAGAAGACTTGCTTAATATAAATTCATGTCATGAATTTCTTTTCAGTTATATTGTGATTTGAGAAGCACTTTTATCACTCCTTGACTACCTGTCATTCCTGTGTTTAAACATTCCAGGGCGTCGTACCACACTCCCTGCCCCATCAGCTGACAATAGTCATATAGGCATCATGACCATCCTATACAATAACATTGGCAAGGACCTCTCCAGAGTTTCAATGCCAGTGGCTCTTAATGAGCCACTGTCTTTGCTTCAAAGACTAAGTGAAGAGCTAGAGTACTCTGAGCTGTTGGACACTGCCAATAATACCGATGACCCATATCTAAGAATGGTGAGTTTAGTTTTCTTTGACTAATCAACAGCTGGAGATGAAACTATACTACATAAGTGCACAGTCTATTGTCTACTAAGAGCTACAAATGTCCCTAGGTGTATGTGGCAGCCTTTTCCATTTCTGGTTATGCCTGGGCATCCTGGCGAAATGGTTATAAACCATTCAACCCTGTTCTTGGAGAAACATTTGAGAATCACAGAGAAGATAGAGGATTCCATTACATCAGTGAACAAGTAATAATCTGTAAAGTGATAACTGACTTATAACCCTCAAAGAATATATTTATATAATACATCAAATCTATGTGTCAGGTTTGCCATCATCCACCCATCTCAGCCTGTCATGCAGAGTCAGAGAATTTTACTTTCTGGCAAGGTAAGAGCATTTTATTTATTTATTTATTGTATACTATACCTCACACATTAGAAAACAAATTCGTTTTGTGTTTGTTCATAGATCAGAGATGGAAGAACAAGTTTTGGGGGAAGTCTGTGGAGATAATCTCCTCTGGACTGGTCAACGTTACCCTCCCAAAGTGAGTCACATGTTTAATGTGTTCAGAGAGCCTTTCTATCATATATAGATTAAGCCTTTTTAAACTAAGTTAAATACTTTACTGATTTACTTGATTTTAAAAGTGACAAAGTTATTTTATATGGGTCCATCAAGTGTAGGCTTCACCTAAAACTACTCTGGTTTCTGTTCTTCTGCGGTCAAACGATAATTGAGTAGTGTGTTGTAATTGTCATGCCAACTGACCAATCCAGTTGAAGCATCGCATTGTTATAAAGCTAACTGGCTAATCAAGTCGCAGAAAAAACATGTAATATATGTACCCCAAGCTATCCCTCTGTGCGTCTGCAGCTTGTAGAAGACACCCCTGGACTCTGCGTTGTGTTTTTGGTGGGGATGGGATGTATTCCGTGCAGAAATGGAGGCACCAGACACCGGGTTCTGAATTGTAGGGGGACCTTGAAGCATATTTCTTCCAGCCAAACAACAAACAAAAAAAGAGATCCAGGTCACTAAAGGGCTTGCAGCCGCGAGAGCAGCGCTCCCATGTATGCAGACAGAGAGCTGCATGTCAGGGAGGGAGGGTTAATTTTCATTTGCACCAATCCGCAATGACAGTTTGTCAAAGTCAGATGACAATTCGCGAGTGAGTCCCAAAGCGACTGGACGTGTCAGCAGCATGTTACAGGAGAGGTAAGTTTTACTCCTGTATTCTGCTGCTTGGCACTTTCCATGGGGGGCCTCAGAACCACGTAGCAGCAGGGAAGCAGCTGTCACAGAGAGCCTTAAATCATGCAAGATCGGCAAAATCACGCGTGGTTTCGTCAATAAACGCAACAACAAGCAGGAAAAAGACTACAACATAGCTCCAAAAGGTCTGTGTTTTATGTTCTGTCCGTTTTACATTCGCCAATAAGTTTGTTATGTCAGAGAATATACAAAATCCCTTGGGGGCGATCCGTGGTACTGTAGACCCTCCCGCGACCTGACTTCTCACGGGGCCGCATAGGTAGTAAAGTAAAGCTGCCAGAAAGAAGCACCTTTGTTTTATTTTGAAAATTTCCGGATGCCGAACCGTCTGATTTTCTGTCTTCCCCTATCCAAAATGTCGAAATGTACACATTTCACAGGTGTAGCGCGCAGAAAATAAGACTGCCACGTATATTTACAAAAGTGCTGCGACATGACGCTCCTGTGACGGGGAAAACTCGTGCTGCTTTCACCTCCTGTGGAAAGGATTATATTGATAACAGCGGTGGCTAACAGCGGTGGCTAACAGCCGCGTATGACGTGCTGCTGCTATAACATGCTGCTGACTCTTCCGGTGGAAAGGAGGGGTAAACGTGAGGTTCTGGGTTCCATCAGCACGAATCCGGGCTTCAGACTGCTCCTTCAGCCTTCCAATCGCTTCCAGAACTGTCTCCAATTTCGGTATTTGTTGCTGCATTTTGCGGCAGATCCAGTACATGCCCATTCTAATCAGCAGGAACCCGATCCACATAAATCCAAATAGCCAGATATCTCCCATACAACCTGGATGCCCTTTTCCGGTGCCTTCTAGAGTTGAGTAGATTTTATCAATAGCATTCAGAGACCAGCTGACCTTTTCCATCTTTCGCTTATTCAGCTTTGGTTTGGAGAAAATGCAAAAAGACACTCCAGATAGAAGCACAGGACACAGAGCAGTGGGATAAGACACCGGAGGAGGGAGAGAAAAATCGTGCATCCCTGCTGAGAGCCAGAATAGTATCATTCAGGCTGGATAATTCCTGAAGCTTCAAACTCTGATAGTAGGTTCCTTACCTTTGGCCACTGAGAAGGGGGAATCTTACGATATGGGAGTCAAAATGGCTTTATGTCCACCAGCGGGATTTCATGCTGCATGGGTTTTGTGTGTCCATACTTCATAGAATTCTGGGAGAACACATGCATATTTTTCTCCACCAGGTCCCTGAGAAGGGGTGCGCTGCTCTTCGTTCTCGTCTACTTCTCCACCCAGGTCCAACTCAAAGCCAGCAGCCACCTGACCCAGGCTGAGACACACACCCTTTTTCACTTCACCGTGGTGTTCATGTACTTTATTGTCAGAGGGTTCAACCACTTGATCCACCAGAAAGGCCATGGCCAGTTGAGTATGTGGCTGAATAGTGACGTCTTTCTGGGTAACATTCATGACCATTATTGGGGTATGTCCCTTCCTTACATCTGTAAGAACTTTAGCCACAAGGAGCCCTTGGGGGAGCTGGGGTGGACCTGGGCCTTCGATCAGGGCTGTGCAGGTATTTCTTTAAGGGCCTGCTTTAAGCCTACATTTTAAATCCACATCCTTGCCAGCAGCGATCCGGATAGCCAAACATCCCACACCTTTCATCTTTTTCTGTGTCCTCAATCCTCATAACAGCAGAATACCACTCTGAATGACTCTCTTAAATCTGGTGGAGGAACTCTGTGCCATTTGTTGCCTGTTGGTGGCTTTTAGATGCACGAATGACATTGGTCCCGATAAGCAGAAGCACTGATAAACGATATACAGAATCAGGGACAACAAAATTGGGGGCAGTCTTTTTTCCAAATACTTTAAGTTTAACATGAAAAACACCATATTGAGGTACTTTCTGAGCTCCAGCACCTTCTATGCTTATTTTGGATGGGTGCAGTCTCTGCGTCCGGAGGTCTGGGTGGTTGGTCCGGAAACTATGGGTAATGCTTGTGACTTGTGATCCAGAGTCAATGAGAGCCCTGCACTTCAAGCCATTTATCTCTGCTTCCCACTCATTTCTAGGGCCCACCAGAGGGGGTACCACCAATTTATTACCCTTGTCTGTATCGTTTGGGTGTGGGGCTTCCTACTTGCCCATGGTTGCTCCTACTACCATGGGCTTTAAGCGTTTAAAGAATAAGATAGGGTGCTGCCGATTTCCTCTGCTGAGGTTGATGGCTGAGATAGGTGTGTTCTGTTTGAAGTAGAGTCAGGGAGTACTGCTCTGCAGAATCTGGCTATGTGGCCTTGTTTCCCACAGTGATGGCGTGTTACACTTGAACTCTGATTTGTGAACCGTGTTGGGGAAGAAGACATCTTTTGGGATGTCTTAGAGGACTTTATGCTCAATTCCAGTTTGGCTACTTGCTCTTATTGGCTAAGAGCTAATTTTCTGACAATTTAAGTGAGTTCAGAGAGCGCGGAGGTGCATCGTTTTCCCTGTGACTTTAATTCGGCATTCTCTGACGTCATCTGCATCTGAACAAATGTTTTTTTCATCTTCTGTTGTGGCGGAAACTTCTTTGTTTCTCTTGCCACATTTCTTAATTCAGCCTGCAGTTCTCTAAAACTCAATAACATGGGCTTCATGGGCAATATTCGTGCGTATACATTTTCTACCGTAAGCCCTCTAAAAATCTGGTGAGTCAGTTTACTGTCTCAATCTGGGAAGGGCCTACCACCTCTCTGGTTTTCCTCTACGGCCCGTTATGTTGCCTCTAGTGCAGTGGCATAAGAGCAGGCAGCCTCACCTGACCTCTGGCTCCGTTCATAAAAATCAGCTATGGGGTTCAACGAGCCCTGTGTGTCGCCGTATTCGGCTCTCAGTTGCTCAAATGCCTTCTCAGGAGTCCGGTCAAAGGGGGAAGGCTCAGCACAAGCTTTCTAGCATCTCCATTGAGGTGTCAAACTACTGTGGAAAATCGAAGATGTGCAGGGAGATCAATAGCATCTAGCAAATACTGCATATCACGAATCCAGTCATCCATCAGCATTGTACCATCTACATTTCCAGTAAAGACTTGCACGTTCCTTACCTGATGAGTCTGCAGGAAGCCCCCATATGTTGCTTGGGGGAGGCGCTGACTGAAGGTGACTCTCCCAGAGTCGTATAATTGAGGGTCAGGATGGTGTGCATTTGAGGCCATAGCAGTAGGTGGGGGTACAGGCATGAATGGGACTGTCCCCGCACAATCATAAGAGTTAAGCCCCAATAGTGGCGGATGCAGGTGCTGTGGCCCACTAGTCTGCCTAGGACTGATGTGATTAGGAAGTCCATACAAGGTAACCTGGGAACTAGGAAAAGCCTGATTGAGGCTCCAAGTGGTGGCAGCAAATGTTTTTTTGTTTGTATTTCTCCCTGAACGGATTGCTGATAGCTAGGTACAATAGACTGAGAGGGTTGTGATGTGGGTCTGACCTCAGAGGCTTTCATAGACTGTGCAGAAGGAACAGGTTTGCCCACAGTTGCAGCTGATGGGTGGATCTCTGTCCTTCTAACTCCATCCACCACTTGACAAGGCAGAGCATTTTGCTGTTTTTGCCATATGGGATCCTGCCTGGATGATTTGAGGGTGAGGGGTGGAGTGTGTTTGATCTGGGTAGGGGTGGTTGCTAGATCCAATAAATTGGCCAGTTTGGTTGTTAACCGCTGCAGTCTGTGTACTGAGTAAAAAGTATTCAGATCCATTTTGAAATGTATTGGGATGGTTTCGTGAATAAAATGGGATGGTGAGGCTGTGGCAGGGTACTGGTCACTATAAAAAGACAGAAGTGGATGTGGTGGAGTGCACTGTCCTTCATGAGCCAATGGCTGTGATTGTGTGTGACCTGAGATTAGACTATGGTTACTCTGCTGGGTCCCCATGAAAGGGTCTGAGTTCATTTGCACCACTGACTAACTATGCCACATGTCTCTCTCTCTCCTTTTTTTCCAATAAATCAAACCAGATAAAATGAATACACTGCTCAGTGAACCTTATAAAAAAACAGACGATATGAGCTATAGCTAGAAATAAATTCCAATACTTTCTCACTATGCCCCATTTTATTATTTAACTGACTGACAACAATATCTCTGAGGCAGCTCCTTGACTTACTGTCTCCACCATTTCTCCCAGTACCAGCCGAGCTGTGCCGACCATATAGTTGGATAATAGAGGCCATATTTGACATCCTGCAACCCGCGGCCGCTACTTGCTTGTAGACATAAATGTCATTACAATGCGCCTATCTGACACTAAATCTGACATGCATATCTGAAAATGGAAATGAATCCACATTTTGCACAGATTTGGCCTTTTAAAAGACATGTGGTCTTAAATGTTTGATCAGCTGTAAAACAGCCTTAAACTGCTTCAATTTCAGAACAGTGAATTTTTTCTTGCCTAAACTCATAGTTATCTAAAATCTATGCATAAGGTAAAAAAATGTAAAATGGTTAGGGGTGAGAAATACTTTCTGTCAAAATGACCAATGGTCTAGCTTGTTCTCAGTTTAAAAAGACCTGCCGGCATTCTAGGAACGTGGTTCCTGGTGTGTTTTCCGCCCTTAATTTTATTGCAATGTAGGCACTCCTACAAGTGGTGATGGACTCACAAGTGGTGAAGCTTATCCACAGACGTCTGCCTTTTGTTAGTTCCATCGACACCACCGTCTTTTTACTCCATGAAGAAATGCGTACTGATTAAAAGGAGTTTGGACACTACACCCCGACTTTGCGTGTTATTTCAAGTGGAGTTGGGGTACTGCTGAATTATGTAGCACACACACCAGGAGAGCAGGATAGTGTTTGTGTCTGTGCTATGGACACAGAAACTGGAAGGGGAGAAGTGGGACAAAGGTAAGAGGGAATTGAAAATAAGAGAGCAAGAGAACTAACAAAATAGGAAGGAAAAAGGCAATGGGTGATTCAAGAAGAAATTGTAAAATATTGATTGGTTTAATCTTATTTCAAACGTAAAGCTTGCTGTGATTATTCTTCATGTGCATGTTTTCTGTAATATTTTGATTCAATAGCATTTAGTTATTATTTTTAATTAAGCTAACATGTACTGTTAGCTTAATTAAAAGCTGCCACTGGGCTCACTGCCCCTGAGCTCACTGCTCAGGGGCAGTGAGCTTGAAATCAATATTCGTGAATCAATTAATATATTAATGACAATTAAATGTATGCAGGTATGGTGATCACTATGAATGGAATAAGGCAGTGACCTGCATCCACAATGTTCTTAGCCAACAACGCTGGTTGGAGCATTATGGTGAGGTGGTCATTAGAAATACAAAGAGTGATGTGTGCACCTGCAAGATGACCTTTGTCAAGGCAAGATATTATCATACATGTACATTTGTTTCCTGTATTTGCCTCAAACTATGTGTTAGATTTCTTTTTCTTTTTAATTTAGTCTCGCTATTGGAACTCAGAGAACAGTAAGAATGAGATACAAGGTGTAGTTTTGGACCAGGCTGGAGAGGTGGTTCATCGTTTTGGAGGTTTCTGGCATGAAGGCATTTTCTGTGACACTATGGCCACACCAACATGCATCTGGAAACCCAGTGAGTGCCAAATGTTTCCATTAAGTTAAAGTCCTGAAGATGGGCTGCAAGTATGGTAAAACCATAAAATATTTAGAAAACTCTAATCTTCTAGACACTGCCTCTTTAAAGAATTGAGCTACAGAAATGTTTGTTGTAAAATTGCTTAACTTCCTTAGGTTGAAGTGGGTTGTTTTGTTTTTTTTGTCCAGATGTACAGCCTGATGACCACTTCCAGTACTATGGTTTTTCACAGTACGCGAGAGAACTAAATGAAATAAGTCCAGACTTGAAAGATGTCCTTCCCCCCACAGACACACGTTTCAGGCCAGATCAGAGGTAACATATTTTGTATTTGATTTTAAAATATATATTGCTGAAGTTTTTTCTGAAGTTCAACAATTCCGTTCCACCAACTTGTTGTGCAGGCTCCTGGAGGAGGGAAAACTGGCAGAGGCAGATAAAAAGAAGGATGAGGTGGAGGAAAAGCAAAGGGAGAGAAGGAAGGAAATGGCCAAAAGAGGAGAGGAACACATCCCCAGGTTCTTCAGGTGGGAAAAAATACAATTTATAATTACTCATTAAAGCCAGTTTAGTTTAAAAACACTGGCACCACCGGGCCCTCTGACCACCACCAGTAGGCAACAGGTGAACTGTCTTGCCCAATCACACAACGACTGAAACCGTCGGAGCAGGGGATAAAACTAGCAACCTTCTGATTACAAGACAGAAAGTCCCAACTCCTGAGCCATGGTCGCAAGTCTTTGTGTACAAGTGGCAAATTTTTGTATTTCAGCTTGAAAGTTGTAACTAGATTTTAGGCAAAAGGTTGTTTCAAAAAGTTAATAATTAAAGGTTTAACCTTTGCAAAGTTTGACTTGTATTTTTTAACCCTGTCACCAATTGCCATCCCTAACCATTATAGGGCTCGGCGAAATGGTCTAAAAATAAAATCTCCAACTTTATTTTGTTTATTCGATTTACAATGTTGTTTTGAAAAATGAATTGATTTAATTCTTACTTAAAATCAGTTTATTAAAAAATAACAAAATGACTAGGGAGGCACCTATAATATATATTCAAAATTTTGTGAAAGTCATTGATAATTATCAATAAATATGACTATTCCCTTTATTGATATCCTCTTTTCCTATATTGTCCAGCCCTAATGGTTGGTGATGGCAATTGGTGATAATATTCCGATGTGTGCTGAACACACATTCAGAAGGGGAACTTGTGGCAGGAATGCAGAGGTATTTTTTTGCTATTACAGTCAGTCTTGGAAATGCTCCCTTGTGTTCCCTCCACCAGACTAAGGGGTCTGCTTCACTGTCAATGTTGCTTAAGAGCAGATATGTCTGTAGTTCTGAGGCAACATCTTGCTCAGGCTGGGATGGTGCCTCATTGCCTTTTGCAGCTTTAAGGAAGCCGCCAAGGTTTAGTTTAGTTTATTCGTTTATAATAATGTGGACAACATCTTTTAATGAAAAGAGAAGCTTTAGCCTCTACGGCTAATTTCCAGCTGTAGTCCCCAGCCAGTTGTTAATAGGCATACATCAAAAACATTACAATTAAAATAGGGCTAAGCAAGGGCTTAGATATACAAACAAGGTGGCACAGAATTGAAACCTACACAAACAAGCAGGCACAAATTGCAGAGACATAAAAACAGGTCAAGCAATAAAACAGTGAAAGTTGACACAAAGAAATAATGTAGAGGCCACATTGAGGCACATACAGGACATGACATTGAAGCAGGCAGTAGAGAACAAGTGGCAGAAGCATGACCATGTCACATATAGTGCACATCACATCCATAGAATTAATGTGTTAAGTTATAATTGTCAGTTAGCCAGTTTTTAAGGTGTGTAGTAAAAGTATAATAAATATGTATGTTTTTAATTGCAATGGGCAATGAGTTCCAGTTTTGTATGGCAGTAACAGAAAATGATAATTGACTAAATGTGCTTTCTCTGAATGGGATTACAAGGTTGCCTCGTGTGGTGCTTCTGGTATTCTGATTGCTGTTATTACGTTGAATTATGAATGAATTGAAAGGAGGCTGAACGGTATTATGTAACATTTTGTAAATCAGACAGATGTTTTTATATTTGATTACATTTTCCCAGCTCAGCAGTTTATGCTTCTTAAGGATGATACAATGGAGTGAACTGTTGGGCTTCTGGTCCAAAACTTTAAGAGTTTTTTTTATAAATAGTTGCTAATGGTTTTAGTGATGAACTGTTAGTTTGTCCCCAGCTTGTCAGACAATATGTTAGATGTGACATAATTATTGCATCCATAAATAGTTTAGCAGCATTAAAGTAAGGGCATTTCTAATATATCTAAAATTAGCTAGACTAAACTTGACCCTATTGCACACTTTAATATGTGTTTTAAAAGAGAGATTAGAATCAATAAAGCCCAAATATTTAAATTGTGGCACAATAGTAATGTTTTGACCTGAAATTGATATGTTTGACGCACTATTACATAGTCTTTTTGTAAAAAACATTCCCACAGTTTTATCTAAATTTAATTGAAGGCATGAACGATTTAGCCAATTAGTTATCTCGTCCATAGCTTTGGTCAGTTTTGTAGCAGCCAGATTTTTCGTCTTGGCATGCACATAAATTACAGTTTTGTCCGCCTACATTATTGTATTGCTATCAGGGCAAACTGATGGCAAATCATTAATACATAGACTAAACAAAAGCGGGCCAAGGTCTTTCAGCTCTTCTTCATGGGGGCAACCAGGGCTGCAGGTGAGGTGGGACTTTGCTTTGAAAGAGAAAAGATAATTAACAGAGCTCATCTTAATATTCTATTTAAGACCACAATGTAATAGTGTTTCAACATTAAAGTACAATATAAAATATTTATAATCATTTAAAATGTGTGAATATTATGAGTGTGATATGGTCTAATATAAGCATAATTACCACAACTAAAGCTCTGCCAGTCATCTCATGTGTCAGTCTGGCCTTGATAGTGGGTTTTTTGCCTTCATGGTATAGTCCATCTTGTGGCAATGTCTATCAGCTCCTGTGTATTTGGATCACTACTTTTCCTGAAGATGCCCCCGGATTTGTGACTTACTTGATCGTGTGAGATCCAAGTCATCTTCCTGCATGGCCACAACTGATGTTTCAAAGTGGCGGAGAACTGGTTTCACAGAGGAGATGGTCATATATTGCTCTACTGACAGGGCATCAGTGAAGTCTGTCAGAGCGCTGAGTGTATTGTTGAGTGTCTGCAGAACTTCCAACATCCTGTCATGTGGGAACCAGGTGTCTACCCTTCCAATCAGATGAGAGGACATGTGAAAAAGCAGGTAGCTGTTCAAGTACCCTCTGGACCATAGCTTGCCTGGAGCCCCATCTTGTTGGACACTCAATTTTAAGCTTGCGTTCAGGTAGCTTAAGCTTCTTTGGGGCCTCAGCAAGTTTCTTCTTCTGTTTCAAAGTGTAACTGAAGCATCCCACAAGCTTTTTGCATAGACCTACAGCACGATTGATTCTTGGATCTTTCATTGCATTCTCTAGCAAGGACAAATTCTTGTCATTAACTATTTCATTATTATATTATTATTAAATCTTTTTATATTATTATTAACTTATTATTGTTTTATTATCTATGCTGCTTTTGTTGTTATATACATCATAGTAGCATATAGTTGTTTTTTTAACAACATAAAATTAGCAACTTTAATAAAAGAAGGGGGGGCAGTCTGTAAGCACTGACTTTTCATGGTTTAGTCACTGCTAACATAATGGACTGTCGGGCTCATGTATGGCTCTGTAGTTCGGGTGGACCATAACTCTGTCGTTGCAGCAACATTTTGTACTGCTTTGACACTGTGTGTAAAGAGCAGGTAGTGCAACATTTGAAAAATAGTTGCGGGACAGCATTGTGTAGCGTTTGTCTTGTTTTACCTGATTTAATTTTTAGTTTTGCTTTTAACTGTTTATTTATTAATCTGCTTTGCATTTTTATTCTTTGTTTTACACTTATTGTTTTATACTTTATATACTTTATATTTTATAAACTTTATATTTTAACGTCTTTCTTGCCAGTGTTTCCTCTCTGGGGGGCCCCCTGCATCGGGGGCGGTGGTCGGCTGTGGCTGCCTGGGTGCCCCCCAGGTAGGGCTTGGGTGGAGGTGGGGGTACCATCCCTCCCTCCTCTGGGCGCCCTGGGTCGGAGCCTTGGCTGTTGATCATCCGCTGCTGATGCAGATGGCTCCCATGATGGCATTTCCTGGCTCATTTGTACTCAGCCCGCTTTTTGTAGCTTCTAAGTGTGTGTGTGAGTGTGTGTGAGTATGGCTGTTGGGTTGGGGGGGGTTGTATTTGCATTGATGATTTTATATTTGATGGGGGGGGGGTTGTGGGGTTATTTTAAATCTGTAAAGCACTTTGAGTAACTTTTTTTTTGTTTGAAAAGCGCTTTATAAATAAAGTTTGATTGATAGGGTGTTGTTCATTTTCCTAAATACCTCATTTTGCACAGTGTTGATTGGAGCCATATCTTTAGCCAGGTAATAAATGATGGCAACTGTAATTTCTTCGTGCCTGCGGGAGTTTGACGGGTATGGAGAAGCACTGTATAAGGTTCCTGTTATTGATGTCTGGGTGGTTGACCGGGAGGGATTTTCTCCTGTAGTTTTCTTCGCCTGTACAGCTTTGTCATATAGCACTTTATGGTGACATTCAGGGCCGGACTGGTGACAATGCTTATGACTCGTGTACACCTGTGATGGGCCGTGCAGAAATGCCAGCCGATGCCAGCCTGATATATTTCCAGAGACAGGAAAGCAGGCAGAAAATAAATAAATAAATTAATCCCAATGCTGCCCATTTTGGGAGAGTATGGAAGGGGCGGGGGGGCTGACTAAGCGTGTGGCTTGTGATGGGCCGATGGATGATCAATCCAAGGCACGGGTGTGGCGCTGCACAGGAAAAAAAAAAAAAAATCTTTTGCACCAGCCCATTTTGGTACCGTACAATGCCCGGTAAAATATATGGCCAAAATATGGTGACATTTAAGGTGGTTGTACAAATTTCTGTTGTTACCTTGTGGTGCTGCTACTATGGCAAAACACTGCTTACAATGTATATCTTTTTGATTTTCGTCTTCTTTGAAACAAAAAAACTTTCACACCACGGAGTGAGAACCTTTTTTTATTTAATTTACAGTGGGGTTGTCCTTCTCACCATCACCTGCAAGGTTTTCCTCTGCACTTTTCTACTTTTCTCTTTTTTACTTTTCTCCTTCAGTCAGTTTTACTCACATGCTCTCATTTTTTCCCCCTTACTAGCTGGCTTCTGTATCACATGGTATAAGGCTCCACCGTTGTCATTTGTTGAGGAAGAATGAGAGAGCGCTTGTTTTTTGGCCATAATTTCAATCAGTTTTCTATTCCTTTTACACAACGGAATGTGAAATTGATGTGAAGTTCAGTGTTGCTTCTCAACTGCAAAACTATTATTTCAGTTTGATCAACTTGAAGTTGCATTGTGTTGTTTAAGTGTTAAGTGTTTTTTGAGCAGTGCAAAATGGGTTGCGATTTTTTTTATTTTTTTTTTATTTTTTTTTTTTTTTATTTAAGTTATAAGGTTTTTTAAAATCTTGTTCTGTTTACCCCTTTACAACTTTGAAACCTGTCCCTCGAAAGTTCTCAGCATGTCTCCTGGGAACAGATCTGGGGACTCATTTATGAAACTTTGTGTAGAATCCTTACTAAAACCATACTTAAGCTCAGCAATTCTTTGTACTTACGCCTAGTAAGTTTCTGATCGATCAAACTTGGAGTACGCACAGCTGGACGTAATTTCCTCTTTATAAATCAGACTCTTCATAGAAATGTGCTCAGCTGTTTCTGCGTCATATCCCACCTCCTACACACCCACTTTGTGCCATAAACGGTCGATGCAAAGTGTCTAGTGAATATTCTGCATCAATTTAAGATGCTAATATGGGGTTTTTCATGGGAAACTATGGCAACCGAGAGGCAGAGAAAGACACAGCTGCAGGCATGCAGAGGGAGAGAAAACTGTTTTATATCAATTAATCAATCGATCAATGTTGATTTATATAGGGCTTTATTGAGCCAAAGGCTTCACATAAAGAGACAAAAATATAGTTGCAAAAAATGTGTTAGAAGACAAGAGTAAAAAAATAAAAACATAAAAATAAGTTTAAGCACTCGAATATTTAAGGCCCGGCGTAAAGGTGCGCTTCAAAACTACTTTTAAAAGGTATCATCTATGCAAAAAATTGATTCGGGGTTATAAAATTAAACTGAAGATCTGCAGGCGCCTGATATTAAAAAAAGAATCCTCAATGAGCGCCAGCACGTCCATTTTGCTGGGACACTGCAGCATATTTGTTCTTCACACATGCACCAATATGTGAAATTACTATAAAATCTGAAGACCTACATATGAACCTAATTCTTAAATGCGACGTATTTTTAATAAATTCCTCATGTTTATTTTCAGTTCCTATAGACAGAATGGGGGAGAAGTTTGTGTGTTGGTTGTGTTCGTCTGTGTATGCAGTGCACTAAAAGTCTGAAAATGTCGCTTCAATTCCCAATTTTGGTATCCTTTGGGCTGTGCTGTCACTACCCTCTGTGTCCAAAAAGTTTTTAAGGAAGCTCCTCTGTGCTTAAAGTTGCGCACATTTTTCCGCTACGTTTTTTTTCTATAAATCCCAAACTTTGCGTATAAAGTTGCTAACGTAGTTTTCAGACCCCGTTTTTTTCTGTAAGCAAGCTTTATAAAGAAGACCCCTGGAAACGTAGTGAGTAAGCAAACTCTTGTTGACAGAAGTATTTTCCAAATTATCAATAGCAAATCACTTGGTAATAGGCCAGCACCTGATTTTCTTGGCATTCAAGGAACTCATGCTAAAAATCTAGGATCTCTAGAGCAAACTGGAAAGTTCTAGTTTTTTCTTCCATTTTGAATAGTGCAAAAAATGTATACATCTGTGTTCCTTCAACTATTAAGTGCTTGGGCTTAATGATAAAAAAACATATTTTAAATAAATGTTCTGTGCCAAGGCCTACAAAACAAAAAATAAAATTAAATGAAATAAATTTGGGTTATCAAAGAAAAATTTAATTTCTAATAACCTGTTCATGAGCTAAAAAGAACGACCCAGAAACAGAAATGAATGTGGCTAAAATGAAAACAGAGTAAACCCTTTGCTCAAGAATTAATAAAAAATTTTTTAGACATTCTTTGTCAAATTATTGCTTTACACTGTTGGGAAAGTTGCTTCATGTGTTGAAGATGACTTCATTCAGGGCATGTACGATCATGAAATGACACAGCAGGAACAGGGTGGGAAAGGGTATGGTGAAGGAATTATTGCTATGACAATCTTTGTTCTGATTAAAGAACATTGTTCCTTTTAATTTGGTTGATGGAACACATTATGAACTGTTTTTTTTTATCGTTTAGATAATTGCACTTTTCTCACAAGGTTGAGGTATTTTTCATTCATGTTTTTACAGAAAAGTATTTGATGAGGCTGGCAGAGAGGTGTGGCTATACAACGGAACCTACTGGAAGATTCGCCAAGATCCAGGCTTTTCAAAGACTGAAAATCTAGACTTGTGGTAGAATGCTAAAGCTGGTTTACTTCCCATGGGAAAAAATGAGTAAATCCATCTAGCTCCATGTTGAAGAACAATGGTATTCTTTACATTCTGTAAACATTAAATACCTCTAATGAATCCCTACTGTAGTAACTCTGGACAAATTAGAGAAATGTTAATTTATCATAAGTAACTTTGAAGACCAGGGGCAACAATGAAACCAATTAAAAGTTTTCATTTAAATCATCAGTAAAAGGGCCTCTTTTTTTCGATTAATGTATGCCTATATGTGTTTTACCTTTTAAAATCATAGAAAAAAATATTTCAGCTTTATCATGTGTAGGGAAGGGGTGTCTGTTGTGCTGCTTATTTTTTTTTTCTTCAGTGGGAGCTACAAACCAATTAAGGCTATGTATATTTTATTTGGTTGTGGAATTGTGATCGTTTTTGGTATTTTATGTATGCATGCTTTAAACATTGAGCCTTGCTGCTTTTGCTTCAGTGAACTAAAAGATTCAAATTATATGAAAAATATTAGCTCTTATCTGTTGCGTTTACCAAAGTCAAAATTTTGCAAAATGGAAAATCCCTACTTGTGTTTTTTTATTTTATTTTATTTTTTTTTTGGGGGGGGGGGGGTCTTTTTTGCTTTTTCTTCCAGAATAAACGTACATATAATCAGGGCTCATTTTCTGTGAGCCTTTTTATTATTCATGTGAAAAGACTAAGCATAACTGTTTCAAATTAGAGCCTAATGGCTATGATAAATGTGTCTAATGCTCAAGCACAAGTTATAAGTTGACATTGGTCTGCATATTCTTTTTCTATTACTTCACAAAGTAAATACTTGTGAGAAGAATAAAGGGATTCCAGAATTGTGCTGCTCAAGGTGGCAACATGTTGGAGTAGCTCCCTTTTATTGTGATTTTATTCTATTAAACTTTTTCTCAATCAATCTGTGGGTGTTTTGTGGATTTTTATTATCTTTAAATTGACATTTCTGTGGGTAAGTTCTACTTTTGGACATTTGTGTAACCATACATTTTTCTCTAGATCTATGGGGGCAGAGGACTTGCTGTTTTTTTTTCTTCCTATTTTACTGGTCGGTTTGCAGTTCATTGTAGTCTGCTGCTCATTTGAAACTTTAAATCTGAACTTTAAAACTATTTTTGTTCAGGGAAGAATTAATACCAATTTGTTTCGAACAAATACAGTACCAGTACTTTGATCTGAGTACTTGCCAATACAGAGTACCAATACTTCTACCATACAAAAAAGATGCAATGAATTGGAAGATGGGTTTTATTTTCTTCTGTTGCAACAAATGATGGTGAATTAGATACAAAATAAAATATTGAGAAAAATGACCACAAAACAAACATATCAATTGAAAAATAAACATGTTTTTTCCCCCTGCACGCCTTATACAACTTGTCAATTTAGGTGGGTAAACCATCGGCAGGATGGGTCTATGCCAAACCAGCACACATGCGTTCTCCCTAGATTGGCAGAGGAACTAAGGAACCATTTTGCGGTCCTGATTATTTTTTTATTTTTTATTCTCCCAAAACTGCTGCCGTCTGCCTAACTACACAACTGTTGGTCCACATCAAGCGGCAAGCCGACTGTGTAAGGGCAAAGGTATGTTGGGGTGTGTAAAATCCATATACCACAATTTATGATGATGTTTGACATATTTGATTGAATGCATAGACTAATCAGGTGTAGGTTACATTTTTGGAGATGGTAAGGTAAGCTAATGGTTAGTGTTACATAAGATGTTTCTCAAGCTATCTGGTTACATTAGCTGCTAACTTACATACTGTATAAATCTATGTTTAACTTGGAGCAAAAGTAAACTACGTTTTTTTTAAATTATTGTATTCTATGACATCGGTTGTGATTAGAAAACGCTTTAACAGGATGTGTTATCAGAAAAAGTAGGTAGCGTGCCTTAACGTCAGAGTAATTAGCTTTCCACTTCGCTGACCGTAGCGGGGAGAGTCATAGCACAGGGGAAGTTTGCAGGGGTGGAGCTATGGGTGGGCACAGGCCCACCCACCAGAGGCAGGGCGAGGTGTAGCTTGGGGTTGCCATAGAAACACCAACATTTGGCCAAGCAGTTCTTTAACAACCCCAATTATAACAATAACAATTTAAAGTGATTAATAAATGTGCAAAGTTTTTCACAGTGTAATAAAAAGTCCAACAAGCAAAGTAACTGGAATATGGTGTTATATAAAAAATGAATTTGCAACTGCTTACTAACGCTACACAACTATTAAGCTACTGCAGAAAAAATATCCTGGTGCCATCCCTAACACCCACCCAGTGAGGTTCATGATTTTTATATATATGTATATAAAATCAATATGTTTGTCATTGTGTTTTTTAACATTCTTGAACTTTTAGAATTTAACATAACCTACGCAATTTAACAGAGATCCGGTTATGGAATGAGCATCTACTGTAATATAATCACTTGTAGGTAGGCTATAGATATTGTGGCATAGCACAGAATAATAGGCTGCTCAGGAGAAGAGTTGGCTGCTGGAAAGGAATATTGATAGGGGATTCATGTTTGGTGTGCAAGTTCTCTGGTTTTGTGTTATAGATTTGTGTTTCAATGTAGTCATGTTATTTAGTTAGCCTTCGAGTTGTTATTGGCAGTGTTTGGTATTTGTCTGTGCACTGTATTAGAGATGGACGTGTACCACAATCAGCTGTCTGATACCGAATTGTTATGCTGTTACCCTGCTTCTGTGCAAACTGTTTAGAAACTGCCCCCTTGTGGTTGTGTGGTGGTCCCGTGACTTTTTTCCTGTGTGACCTCACAATATTATTTGTATCATAGCATATTTTACAGTAGTCTGACAAATTTTATTAAAACATGTAATTTTTATGTGGACACACACACATCTAATATGTGCTTTAAAATTAATCAGGCCCATCCAGATTTTTCCAGGCCCTCCCATTTTCAACGTTCTGGCTCCACCACTGGAAGTTTGCCACTGTTTTTGAGTCTGAAGGACCATATAACAGTGGGATCCTCCTACTCTATCCTTCTTGTAAGAGATCAACATTGATAAGAGAAATGGGAAAATAGCTGATAGGGGACAAAGGGTTTTTTACTGGTTTTAATTGAAGCTTGATTTAGGCGTAGTTCATATTTGGTGGCAGTCTGCCATATTCCTTTGTGTCCTGCAACATTTTGTAGAATGTTCATGCCAAAATATTCCAGAATTCTTTATAGAACTCTGCTGGAAATCCATCTGGGCCCAGAACTTTATTATTAGGCATGCTTTGGAGGGCCTTCTGGAATTCAGCAGCTGTTAGTGGTGAATCCAGCACCATTGCTTGAATAACCGATAATTTAGAAAGTTATTTTCTCAAAAAAAAAAGTTGATTTCATTATTTGATGGGTTTATTTCCAGTAAGTATAAAGTCTCATACAATTCTTTCAGGATCATATACTATATTCCCAATTTGGTCTTTAATTGCAGATTTATTATTATGTTAAAAGTTTTCTAAGAACTGCATCGGTTCATTAATAATTTCATTTAATTCTAATTTTTCCTTATGTATTTTTACCAAAGTTCACCTCATCCAGGGAAGCTTCTAATGATTTGATAGTTTTTTCTAAATCCTGAATATGTTTATCAGAACATGACGGTGATTCATTTAGTGATCGTGCTTCAGATGCGCCCCCAGCTTGCGGCTGGACAAAGGGAGAGTTTAGCCCAAAGCACAAACTTTAGATGGTGTGGACAATGTTTCACGGGGCCGGGGTGTTCATCTCAAAGTCAGCAGGCTTGTTTGTGGTGTGGGAAACGATTACGCGGGGGTCCAGTCTTTTTACCGCGCTGGCCAGCTCGCTTCTTTGTCTTCTGACCGTGTGCCTCCCCGCAATCGTGGCGACAGAAACGTGGTGGAGCAGCTGTCTAAGGTCACTGGAGATGTCCGACGAGGTCGTAGTGTTTTTAGGACAGTAAGGGGAGGCAGAGGCACATCTGTGCGAGGCAGATTTGGCCGCGCTACTCGCAGCAGGAGCAGGGGCGGTGGGAGCAGAGGTGGAGGGAGCAGAGGCGGTGTTGCGCTGGGGCGGGGCAGGGGGCCCATGCACAGTTTTTTTTGTGATACACATGTATATATATCATATAAATAATATATATATTCCTAATGTATGTAGTAAATGAGAAATCGCTAGCCTACCGCTACAAGCATTCGTTTTGTTTCTGCCATTTATTAGTAATGATTTACACAGTTTGTTTATACTTACTATTTACCTGAGCATTCAGTATTGTGCAATAAAGCATACAGAAGGTGAGGGACCTTTTGGGGAGAAAGAAGTGCTGCATTTTATAATCCAAACATGTGACTTTTCATGAAAATTCTATAATCCAAGATGGCCACCACGTCACATGACTTCATAATATGCAAATTAGATTGGGGAATTTAATCCCCATATAAACTTTGGCTCATCCTTAATATTTTTCTAATTTACAGAAAGTCTTTAGCCTTTTGAAATTAAGATGTAATAATCAAACATTTCGGAAAAAAACCTTTGGCGCCTAGAGGGCGCGTTACTATGAACAGTCAATGCCCACCACAGCTGTGCGCTTGTACAGCTCATCATACAGCTGTCTTGAGTTAGCAAATCAGAACATAGAATTTCTAAACCAATCAGAAAACAGAATGTCTGGTTGCTAGCCGGGTAAGATCCAAAATAGGCAGTGTTGTCGCTGGCTGACGAAACTTGACGTAGCTTGATGAAGACAGACCTGACCCCCCCCCCCCCGTGCGTGCTACGATTTGCTAGCGGCAAAAGGGACCGGACGGGACCCAGTCTCAATCTCACTCCAAGCAATCTTAAAAACTTGAGAGCCCTGGTTGCTGAGGTTGATCACAGTTTTAGTAAGGATTTTACGCAAAGTTTTATAAATGAGACTTCTGGTCAGTAATAAAAAAGCCCTGTCCTGTTCACCGTGGTTGCCTTTATATGCCTGTAAAATCACTTTATTGGTTATTATTAGTTATTGTGCGGGTCGAACAACCAGCGCTCCCTCAGCTCCTCCCAGAGGCAGCCTAGTATGTAGCGAAGTTATGCGCATTCACGCTGTACCATAGCGTTTCCAACCTGTAGCAAGAGCTGCGTAGCGACAGGTAGTGGATGGATTCTGCCAAGAACAAGAGCACTACTTCAAGCACCAACAACACTCCAGCCCAGGATAACCAAGAAACCAAGAGTTTATTCCAGCGCTACAAAAAGGGCAAACGGTAGTAGATGCTTTCAAAGCGGGGGTTTCCATACATTGCCCGCAGTAGGAACATGTTAAGGCTGCTTGTCGGGCATGCTCACAGCTGAGTACATTGTTTAGCTAATTTGTTGGAATGGTTAGAAAAAAAATAAGTTGTAGAGGCCTGTCTAAACTTTGTAAAACTATGTCGCTAATCAAATAAAGTATACAGTATATATTACTGTCATTCCTAAACGTGTGCACATTACAGTTGGAGCAGTAAAAGTGTCTCTGTTGTTTTAGTTTTGAGAAGCACTTCATCAAGGCTCCACGAACATCGACAGCCCTTAAGCCATCTACAGCGGTGTTTGTAGAGACTCATCCCCCAGTTCAGTCACTGCAGGGAGTCTAATAGGTAATTTTACTTGTAAACAAAATGCAACTCTTGTTTCGGGTTATTCTCCTCCACATCACATCAAGTGAATACTGTTTTCTTCTTATCTACAGGGATGACTTCCAGATCGCAGGAATTCGAACTCCAAAAGAAGATAAAGGGTTAGAATTATTGGAAGCAAGGTAAACATTCATGGATTTTATAATATGATGAACAGTTACCCTATTTTTTTCTGATTGATTTAGGCTATAATGTTCTTTTTCTGTGTAGTATCAAATAAATGGAGCAACAGGATGATGCTTTAGATGAGACAATAGTTTTAAAAACAGTTTGTAAGTAACAAATAATTTTTTTCTTTGAAATTCTATTTGTCGGTACGCATTGTCATATATGCTGCTGTTTATATTGTTATATTCTGCTGTTTTTACTTCCAGAATTGAGTTTGATGAAGAAGGAGCTTTAGACCCATATGAATTAGGATTATGTGCCGCCAATTTCATTACAGTATGTTTTATAATTGGCTCTTTTTTTATAGTAAAATCTTCTCCCTCACTTTCCACTCGGATTTTATACTTCTGATTCGACTCTTCAAACACAGAAAAAAAGGGAATGGCACCCAAGACAGTTTGCAATTTCTGCTCTGCTTGAAATTACAGCGTTGTCGCCCCAATACCAGCATCTGTATTGCTGTGGTGTATGTGTATATGTGTATATATATATATATATATGTATATATATATGTGTGTGTATATATATATGTGTGTATATATATATATGTGTGTATATATATCCTGTTTGAAACATAAGATGGCTGCTGCAGCTTGAGCAGCTACAGCATGAGGAGCTGCTACAGGCAGGAGCAAAATTTGAACAAAACCTGAATTTTACCCCACAGATACAGGGCAAGTGATTGTGGAAGATGAGCTTCTGAACTTTTTGTTTGTCAAGCTCAAAACTGTGAAGCAGGATGAGATTGTTTTGATGGCTGTTGACCATATTGGATTAAAATGGATTGCAAATTCCACCAAACTGCTCTTTGAACTGTGTCCAGGCTCTACACGCAAACTTGTGGCTCACACCGGATATCAAAAAGACTTGAAGAACATAAGGAGTTGCCTTGAGCTACTTAATGAAGCTGGTGAAAATTTTCCTTGGTTTGTTTCTCATCATCGTGATGAACTTTCACCTGTGACTTTCGACAGTCTTGATGTGTCCCTTTTGCTTGGTAAGATTGAGCAACTAATTGTGGATATTGCAACTATGAAACAGGCTGTGTCTCTGCAGACAAACAGTTGTAATGATCTACGGATTATTACCGCGTACATAAACCAACGTTTGAGTGCTATTGAGCAGCCTAGAACAAATCTGAAGAGAGGTCCTGTTCTCCAAACCAACAAGCCTGCAACGACTCCGAGAGTGTCCACTCCTCAAGCCTGTGAGATGATCCAAGATGATATGATGGGTCAGACCAGCGAAGGAGATTCAAGCCGAATATAGCAGAGTTGTGGAGGCAGCACTACACAACTCTGTTTAATTGTATTAAAAGTGATCCCTATTTTGTGGGTGAATTAAATGAGGATATAATCCACTTTACTCCCAATGATGTCTCTAACGCTTGCTGGATTGTCAATTCTATATTAAAGTGTTCCTCTATTGTGGATTAACTCCAAAACTGTCAATTAGCTCTATTCACGGTTGAGGATCCAGCTTTCCTCCGCAGGGTCGACAGAGTGATTTCCTGTTCCAGAAAACAAAGAAAAATGGGCCCGCAAAAAGGAAAAATACAACAACAGCAGGATCTGTTTGTCATGAGACTGACCTGCAGGATGGCTCACCAAGTGTGCGCCCTGTCTCACAGACCTCATCTCTTTTTATTGAACACAAAGACAAAAAGAATCACATGACATGGTCACTCCCAGTACATAAACATTCATTGTGTGCCCCTTATGATCTACTTCCCTAAGTCTGTTTTTCCCCCAAAATGATTTACAGACACCCGCTTTTATGGGGGTCCTAAACTAAACTATCTTTCTTCCTGTTTCTACACAACTGGGTAATTTCCTAAACACAACTTGGTATTTATGACTGTTGTAAACAGGTACTGGTACTCATTTAAGATTGTTTGTACTTCAAATCCCTCTTTTCATTCGTTCCAACACGAATGAATTAATTTCTCTGAATGTCTCCTACAGGTTCCTGGAGGGGTAGCAACAGGTATTCACCCTGTAAATTATCACCCACTGCCTTCTCAATACACCTGCTAACTAAGGAACGGAGACAGGGGATGCAGCAGCATCCACAAAGAACCATAATTGACACAAAAACTGCTAATGACACCATTATGGACATTGCCAGTTTTCCACTTACCGAACATGTTGTTTAGCAAATCATCCCACATAGAGGTGTCAACGCCAGACTGTTCTTTCAGCCTATTTGAGAGTGTTCTAAGTCCTTCCACTACTTTAGTTAGTTTTCCTTCGGAGGCTGTGTTATTGGGGATAAAAGTACAACACTGCTCACCGAAAATCGAGCATACACCACCTTTTTCAGCTGATAACATATCTACTGCAATCCTGTTTTGGAAGGCCATAAGGGAGGTTGCGCTAAGTTGCTCATGTATGGCTTCAAATCCATCTCTAGTGTTATTTGCTAATTTCTGGACATTATAGTGAATATAATTTATTCTGTCAACGTTTTTATTTATGGTGCACCACCAGCAAATAGTGGACTCTAATCCAGCATAAATTTGATTAACCAATTTGTATTCATCAGGTACACCTCTGGGAACACCTATAGAATCAATGTAAGTGGGATCAGAAACTGCAACAGTAGTTTCACGCTTGGATCTTCTTCCTGTGTACTGTATCAGAGGTTGTTCCCCCGTTGGAGAGGAAACGAACACTACAACTGACATGATTAAGGTGACCGGTGTACACAGACCTGTCCAATTTCTAGGTAAAGGTGATCTCAACGTTTTTCCACCACAATACCACCAAATTTCTGCTCTAGCCTGGAATGGGTTAGTAAAGTTTTGGATCGAAGAGCAATAGGAGTTCATTGTACCTACCGGTTTATTACCTGGGGAGGTGTTGTTAAAACAGGTGAAATTGTTTAGAGCTACATTGCTGTCGAAAAATGGAGGGGTAGCTCGGTTATCTGCTATGGGAAATGGATCTTCCCACTGCGTACATTCAGAGACTGGATTCACCTGGGAGAGCAAGGAAACTAAACATGATGTGTTAAATTCAGTTGGTGCGGCTACTACTTTTAAAAGAGGCCTGGGGCCCATACAAACTATACAATCTTGGCCTACTGTACTACCTGTTTTCTCAGCCATAAGCAACCAATTATTAGTGGATCCTCCAATTCCTGTCATCATTTCAAATTAATCATCTGGAGTAGGATGTTCTTTAACTATGCTACCCCGTGATACCGAGGCTTGATTCTGGCTTACTGAGGAAGATACGTTGCGGGGGTCTTGGCATACTTTAATGGGAAATCGAACATCTTTTCCACCTTTGTGTACCCAGATCAGGAAAAGCGCACACCCTTGGCCACTGATACTAGTTTGTGAGGGGATAAGATGGCTTTTAGTTAGGTTAACAGTGATGAGTAATTTATCTGCAGCTTTAGCTAACCTCACCAGGGGGCTCATATGTTTTGCAAAAGCTGATGTGGTGTAACTGCTCCAATCATATCCTGGTGGGTCAGCAATCAGAGTGGACCAACTCGTATCCTTTTGGTCATTAGTTATGTACCAGGAGGGATAATCCTTATACCAAATTTCTTGTTTTCCATTCCATGTTAGAGTGTTAAGTGGGATGGTAATTACTGCCGATCCTCCATTCTGGGATACAGAAAGTGGAAAACCATCCTGGTGCGTAATATGGTCCTTGTGTGTCGCTACACTTAGAGTTAGGGGATGGTTTGGCAACCACATGTCTCCTTGGCCTATTACTTAGTGGGAGTGAGCTAAAAGAGACCTGTGTTGGATTTTTGGAACTGTTATAGGGCCAATCCCCACAGCAGTAGAAAATGATGTTAACTATGATTATGCTGCATAGTCCCAAGCCACAAAGCAACTTTGTGTTGCCCCAGAGTTGCATGTTTTCAATGTTTGTTGTGCTATTTTAGTTTAGTCTTCACTTTGTTAAGGTTTTAATGTGAGAAGCACAAGTTACTTTTGAACTTTATTAAAAGTTGAAAACCCTGGCAATGATAAGCAGATCTCAAAGAACCACAATGCAAATACAAGACCAGAATGTAATAAAAAAACACAATTGACCATCAGTTAACATGATTGTGCTGTAAATAACTAAATAAAACTGAAAGAATAATATAACTGTTAAGAAACCTTGATAAAATCTTAAGAAACCTATTTAACTTCTAGAATCTCTGTAGTCTTTCCTTTCCCTCGGTCTGGCTTGTAATACCTTGTACACTGGGTCATGCCACGCCTTGAGGAAAACTTACCTCAGGTAACCTTACCTCAGCTAGTCTATCTTTCTATCTAAAGGACCCTTTTTGCTTATTAAGAAAACCTTAAAAATACTTGGATGTTAAGAAATCCTGAAAATTAAATGATTAAAAATTTGTTAACTGGGGTGTTAATAAACCCTCTTAGGCAGTGTTAAGAAACTGCACCTGTGAATAGAAATGGTTAAGTAAATGGTTAAAAAAAACCTATAAAATGCAATAAATGGTTAAGCGAGTCTTTTAGTCCTTCAGTATAATTTTAATCTTCTTTTTTCGTTCTTCACTCTCGTTGTAGAGCCCTCTAATGGCACCTGGCAGCTGCGAGAGTGATGTAACAGCTTTTTTCAGCTGTTTCATAATAAATATCATATTCCCTCTTTGGAAATGGTAATTACTTCATTAATTAACCATTTCCCCCCACAACCAATTTCTTCTGGGTGAGTCAGGCCCCGCCTCCAGTGGCTTAAGCTCCCGCTTGGTCAAAACCTTTCTCACCCTCTTTAGATAGATTCCCTTAGATTATTAGAGATCTGCTGCAGTGTGCGGGATGTATCAGGAGCCAGGGCACACTGTGACCAATGAAACCAGGTGGATCCTTTGCCTTTAAGCTGGACAGCGTGGGTGGTGCGCGCAGAAACCAGAAATGGACCAGACCAGCGAGGTTCCTGCCACTTTCTTTTGAACACCTTCAGCCAAACCCACTCAGCCTCTGTGGGGCCCGGAGCTGGACCGTGAGTGACGTGTGGAGCTGGTAGGAAGGAGGTCACCAGAGATTTCAGCTGTTGATGTTCAGGGTCGGGAGCAAGATGAGAAGAGACTTGAGGCTCCCTGCCGACCCAGGGACCAGGGAAGATCCTGCCAGTAAGGATCTCATAAGGAGTAAGACCTTTTGTTCTGCAGACTGATGATCTAATGGCAATTAGAGCAATAGGGAGGGCGTCCAGCCAATTTAGCCCTGTTTGTGCTGATATTTTTGCTAGCTTTGACTTTAAATTTAGGTTTGAGCGCTTAATCACCCCTTGCGACTGGGGGTGATACACAGTGCCAAATTTATGGGTGATCCCCATATGCTTTTCAACCCATTGTAGATGTTCATTCTTAAAGTGAGTGCCATTATCAGATCTCACTCTGGTGGGAAAGCCATGGAACGGGATCCAGTGGTTAATTAAACACTTAACCACCATTTTAGAATCCTCGCGCCTAGCAGGAACTGCTTCAACCCATGATGTCAGGCGGTCTATCATAACCAACAAATACCTATAACCCCTAATAGGAGTTACCATATCTGTATAATCAATAACCACTTCCTCCCCTGGCCGAGACAGGTTCTGAAAAGTTCCCATCTCTGGCTTGATGGTGGGTTTTGGATTAAACTGCCCACAAACCGTACATTCACTCAAAAAATTCTTTACCCAGTCTGATAAATATGGGTGCCACCAGAAACACAGGTTCCTCTTCATCTGATTAAAAGAGACATGTGCCTGTCCATGAGCTTCTTGGAAAAGTGTGGGTTTCAAACTGGCTGGCAACACAAGTCTCCCATCTGGGCCTCTCCAGTAGTTATTTGAGAAAACTGCACCTCTGTCTTTCCAAAATGATTTCTCCTGTGGGGCTGCATTCTGCTGAGCTAGCTTCACTTCCTCTGCAAAGCTGTCTGATATTTCCTGTAAATCTGTAACCACTAGCTGTGTATTTGTCTGTGGCTGGTAACCTGCAGCAGTTTTTGCAGCCAGATCTGCAGCTTCGTTACCTCTAGCCTGAGCTGTGTTTAACTTACTGTGGCCCTTGCACTTTAAAATGGCTAATTTAGAGGGTAGCTGCACTGCTTCTAAAAGCTCCATGATATCTGAGTGATGCTGAATAGGCTTGCCTGTGGTGGTGACAAATCCTGCCCTTTTCTACTGTGGTAGCTCATAATGAATAACAGAGAAACCATAATTAGAATCAGTCCAAATGGTAACTTCTTTTCCTGTTCCCCACTTACAGGCTTCAATCAGAGCGCTGATCTCAGCTCGCTGCGCACTCTGTTTGCCATGTAGTTTTCCTGACACCACTGTCTGTTCAGTATTGTTATCTTGCAACACCACAGCAAAACCTGATTGTAAGTCACCTTTACTGTCCCTAAAACAACAACCATCTGTGTACAGGGTCAGTCCTGTGGGGAGTGGTTCTGTCAACAGGTCTGGTCTTATTTTTTGGGCCACGAAATTTAGTGTAACACAGTCATGAGGTTCCCCAGTGTCGCTGAACTGATCTGCCATGTTTATGCCATCATGGATGAAAGTCAGATTTGGTGCTTCTAGGATTTTACTGAGACGTTGCTGGCGCAGGGTGGACAAAGTGAAGGCCTCAGAATTGATCAGAGCCATAACACCATGGGATGTGAGGATGTGGAGTGGGTTTCCTCTGACTACATGTGCTGTTTTCTCAACTAGATGTGCAATGCCTGCTGCATGTCTAGTGCATGGAGGTTGTCTCCTCTCTATGGCTTGTAGTTTGACACTAAGATACCTAAGAATGTGTCTTTGGCCCCCTTTTTTCTGAAAAAGAATACCATTAACCACTCCATCGGTTTCTGATGTTTCTAGGAAAAAGGTACAGCTGTAGTCAGGTGTAGCTAAGTCTGCTGCCTGAGCTAGTAGTTGTTTGAGCTGAATGAAAGCCTCTTCTGCTGCGGAATTCCATTGTAACTGTGCCTGTAAATTCTTCATGCCATTTTCCTTTTTCCAATGCTCTCAATGGTGTAGTGAGGTTAGTATAACCTGGAATGTAATGTCTGGAGAAGTTAGTAAGTCCCAGAAATGACAGCATTGACTTTACAATAAGAGGTTTTGGATGTGTCAATATGGAGTTTTTGTGGGCCTCTGTTAAACCAGAACCCTGTGCCGTCACTTTTCTCCCCAAAAACTGGACTTCTTGTCTGACTAGTTGCAATTTGTCACGTGAGACTTTATAACCCTCTTTTCCTAAATGAGAGAGTAACGCCAATGTGGCTTCAATGCATATTTCCGCAGTGGGCGTGGCTAAAATTAAATCATCCACATATTGAATCAGAACACAACCTGGTGGGAGGAGTAAGGTGCTTAAGGATTGTTTAAGAACCTGATTGAAAATGTCAGGGGATAGAGAACAGCCCTGGGGAAGTCTGGTATATCTCAGTTTTCTACCTCTGAAAGTGAAAGAGAACACATCCCTCACTGATGGGTGAAGCGGTAAACAGAAAAAAGCATTAGCCAAATCAATACAGGTGAACCATTTCAAATCAGGTGTCAGGGATGTCAGAGCCGTGTAGGGATTAGGGGTTGCAATGGGTGCTGTTTTAAGTACCTCATTAATTGCTCTTAAGTCATGTGCCATCCTGTATTTGCCAGTACCTTGTTTTTCAACAGGTAAGATTGGTGTGTTGTAAGGCGAGTAAGAAGGTTCCAAAACCCCAGCCTTTAATAAACCTGCAACAGTGTCCGCTATTCCCTCCTCAGCTTCAGGTTTATGAGGGTACTGCGTACGCCAAATTGGATCAGAATGTTTTAATTCAAAAGTGATGGGTGTGGTGTGAACCAATCCTACATCTGTGGGACCGTCTGACCAGAGGTAATCGGGGAGAATTTGTAACGTCTCTATGGCCTTAGGATGGTCTGTTTTTTCTCTACCATGAGTTCTAGACAACTGGAGGTGTTCTAACAGAGTCTGATCTGTTACTTGCGTGTCTATTTTATACATCTGAGTAGAAGGAGAAAAGGAGACTGTAGGTATCTGGGTTGGAATCCAATCTGTAATTGTGACCCCCCTCTTTACCATTCCCCCCAGATCCTTTGCTTGATGTTTAGGGTGTAGTAAAAGTGACACATGTGGGAGAGCGTCAGTCTCCATCATGTACCATTTCAGTTGATCAGATGTAAGATTAGCAAACAGTGCTACTCCCTCTTTCCCCACAAAGCATGGACCGGAAGTCACAGACCACCTGTGGCCCTCAAGCTGTTTCTCAAATTGTTCCTGATACATAGTAGGATCGCCCCTTTCATACAGGAGAGTAACATGTAAAGGGTCAGGCGGCGGGACAAAGGGTTGTAGTTCCAGCAGCCAAGGCCTCCAGCATGCCAAGAATGTGGCTGCAGAGTGTTCATGTTCAGGAGGTGTGGTAAGACTGCCCCAGAATATGTCAGCCATTTGTGAGGCGTCATCTCTGAGCAGATATTGTCCATTCAGGGAACCACAACAGTGTTTCTGTCCATTGGGAAAAGTCACTTCAAGTCCATCAGCTGTGCATAGTATGGTAGCTCCCAGCTTAATAAGTAAATCCCTGCCAAGAAGATTCACTGGAGTGGTGGGTGCTATCACAAAAGGATGGTTCACTCTTTGGTTTCCCAATGACACAGACATAGGTTGAGTTACCGGGAGAATCATAGGAGCCCCAGAAATTCCCATTACTGACACTTTTTCTCCAGACAAGACTGTTTGTGGTAATGATTTGTCCATGGTGCTGAAAGTAGCCCCAGTATCCACCAAAAAAGCTAAGGAATGTCCAGAAATGTTCAATGTGAGCAAGGGATCTCCCTTAGTCCCGCCCACTGGGAAAATCTGTGGGCATTGTCAATAGTGCTGGCCTCCTCTTCCCCTGCCATACGGAGGAGGAGCCATGTGCTGATTTGGAGCTGTGTGGTGAGAAGGCTGGTATTGTGGTTGGTTCCCGGTTGGTGGGTAAGGACACTCTCTCACCCAATGATCAATGGAGCCACACCGATGACAACCGTTAGTGCTTGGCTGCTTTCCCCCAGCACCTCTGAACCCACAGGCCCTTCCCCTCCCACGCGCTCTCCAGGGGCGTTGCCACTGCTGCCCATAGGGGGCAACAGGTGACTGGTTAGGGGGGCTCCAGCATACATTATGGGAAATGAAGGGGGAGGAGCCTCTAGGGCTGCAGCTGGGGCAATTTCTGCCACCATTTGCTTTCCTTTCTTTGAACCAGCTTTCTGTTCAGCTATTTTAGATTGGGCTTCTTTTAACTGTAGTTTTAACAAAGCAGTCTCCATTTTCTTAGTCTCCTCAGATTCTTTCTCATACCGATCTGCCTCTTTCTGAAGATGATGAATTAAATGCAAGTCCCATCTACCCTGGTCAGCACTTAGTAGATCCGGATTTTCTTTTAATTTCTGTTGTACAGTCTCCGGCACCCCTGCTAACACCGCTTCCCTGAACCAAGTTCTGTTTGTTCCCTGCTGATCAGGATATTCCCCTGTTTGTCCCCCCCAGGTGTCCTTGCTTTGTGATAAATAATCAATGGGTGACACCTCAGGTTTCCACATGAATTTTGGCACTTTTGAGGCATGGGTTCCTGGATATTTCTGTCTCAACCAGGTGGCTATTCCATTAATTAGTCCTGCTAAAGGTGTAGAATCTGGGAGGTTAGCTAAATTATTTTCTTCCTGCATATTTCTAAAATCTGTAGCTGTAATTACTAACCCCATTACTCCCCTTAAATCTCCTAGGGCCAATGTTTGATTAGCTGTAAACTGGTACAGCTTGTTTAACCACAAATTAGCTCCTTCTGATAAAGATGGCAAAGATTGGATCAATCCTCTAAGGTCTGCTAATTTTAGAGGTTTGTACAGTTCTCCTCCCCCTGGTGCTTGTACTAAAGGCATTATGTTTTGTGACTGACCTCCCTCCGGCTTTTCCTCCTGATGTTTTTTCTGCTGTTTGAGTTGTAATCTAGTCGTTACTCCTGTCTGTCCCAGGGGTGGTGTGCCCTTTAAGCCCTCCTCTGGCTCTATTGGCCCCCGTCTGTTCTCATCCTCTCGTTTTTTTTCTAACTCCTCTCTTACTCTCTTCCTCACTTCTTTTTCTACATAATCCTCCTCATCACTTGTGGGTCCTAGTGTACCCTGAGCCTTAACAGCAATTACAATTTCATGTGTGGGTTCATGGTCCTCATTTTTAATCTCTATGGCTCCTGATTGACTGCCGGACGCCTGAGGGGGTGTCCTGTCAGACGCTTGAGGTGGTGTATTAACCTGAGGGAGTTTTGAACCAGTGTTTGAGTGACCTACTTTCTTCTTGCTCATTACTTGCCACAACTGTGTGGCTCCGTCCCGAGAGCTGGGTTGGACGGGGTATTGAGAAGATGGGGGAGCTACCGGAGGAGCAGAGGGTGTGCATTGGGGGTGTGGGTGTGATCTGTGTTCTGGGCCATATTCCTCATAGATACCTCTTTCTGTAGCATCTGTCCTAGTGAGTTCCCAATGAATTTCAGTCCCATCTGCAGTTCTAACTACAGGATGCATATTGTTTGTCCGGGGTATCGGGGGATAAATCCCTGTATAAGGGGGAGGGCTGGAGCTGTCTTCCTCGTCACAGTCTGGTTCCTGACAAAGATGTTCTGTCCCTTGCCCTAATATACCTAACTGGTTCCATTTTGCCTGTCTTTTCTTCCATTTTGCCTTTCCTCCAGTAACCACGTTGGCCTTTTCTGCTTTATCTCCATATTTCCCTGCTTCTTTGAAACACAACTGGGACAAACATCTCCTCTCCTGTGCGTCTAGTCCCTCATCTTTCCACATACTTCTGACCCTCCTTTCTACTTTATCTCTATCTGCCTTGCTGAGACTAGTCTCTATCATTGGTAGTACTTCATCCAAATACAGTGTTAATTGTCTTCCTAAGGTGCACCAGCGGTTCCCTGGCAGGGGAATGCGGGGTTTATAGTCCATGCTCTCAGCAACTATGTCAATCTGCTCTCTTCCTTAAAGTATGTAGGATTGAGTCAGGTGAAAATCATATTACCCCAGATTGTCCCTGAATGTCAATCTTCTACACCCCAGACTAGTTCTGTGGGAGCGGACATCCACTAGGTGTTCAAGATTCACAGAACAACCCGAGTTTTAGATTCAACCAAACTACTATCCTCTAAATCAGAGTTTATTTGAATGCAGATGTGCAAAATAGTTTCCTGGCAGCCCAGACTCAGAACTTGTCTCGCACGTTCCTCTTTTCCTTTAAAGAGACAGAGTTAACATTAAAATGGAGAATTTTCAGACCAACATTTACCTATTAATTTGTTGTAGCGCTTGCCAGATTACTTAGAAAATGACCCGGGTCCTTTTGTCAATGGTCAGTCCTCAGTTCCCCATCATTCTGTTAAACTCAGATCAGTAATTCACTTCAGTGTTTCCTCAAAATATTTCATCAACAATCAACTTACTTTTCTACTTTGCTCCTGGAAAATCACTGCTGCCTGCGTTCTCCACCAAGTTGCTGGATTGTAAATTCTATATTAAAGTGTTCCTCTATTGTGGATTAACTACAAAACTTTCAATTAGCTCTATTCACGGTTGAGGATCCAGCTTTCCTCCGCAGGGTCGACAGAGTGATTTCCTGTTCCAGAAAACAAAGCAGAAAATACAACAACACAGATCTGTTTGTCATGAGACTGACCTGCAGGATGGCTCACCAAGTGTGCGCGCTGTCTCACAGACCTCATCTCTTTTTATTGAACACAAAGACAAAAAGAATCACATGACATGGTCACTCCCAGTACATAAACATTCATTGTGTGCCCCTTATGATCTACTTCCCTAAGTCTGTTTTTCCCCCAAAATGATTTACAGACACCCGCTTTTATGGGGGTCCTAAACTAAACTATCTTTCTTCCTGTTTCTACACAACTGGGTAATTTCCTAAACACAACTTGGTATTGTTGTAAAAGCCTGGTACTCATTTAAGATTGTTTGTCCTTCACGCTATAGAGCAACTAGCTGATAACAAAACTAGTGGCAAAGATAACATCACTGCGGAGCATCTCAAGTTAGCCAGCCCCAGAGTGTCAGCCCTTCTATCCGTTTGCCTCACAGGGCTGATGACTCATGGTATACTGCCAAACACCATGTTAACCGTCACATTAGTGCCCATTATTATAGAAGGCCAAAAAGGCAGGGACAATAGAAAGTCTTGACAACTATAGACCCATAGCATTCTTTCAAAGGTGTTAGAAAAGATGCTACTAGATAGACTGAGTGGGCTCATTTACACCACAGAAAATCAATTTGGCTTTAAGCCTCAGCACAGTGCTGATCTATGTATCTATGCCTTGAAAGAAGCTGTTGAATCCTACAGAAGGCAGGGCTCTACAATGTTTGTTGGGTTTATTGATGCATCCAAGGCATTTGACAGAGTAAACCATCATAAGCTTTTTACTAAACTCATGCATAGGTGTGTGCCAGGATGTGTCATACGTATACCGGTTTACTGGTATGCCAAACAAATCATGCAGGTTATATTGGGAAATAGCCTATCGTCACCCTTCAGGTATATATATATATATTATATGTTGTCTGTCCTGCTATTTGGCCTAGAGCCTGTAATAAATATATATATATATATATATATATATATATATATACATATATATATATATAATCTCACATCACTATGGTGGATTGTATTCTTCTAGTCTTCCATTTTCTTTCTTTTATTCATTTTATCTTTATTATTTGGCTTCTTCACTGAATTCACTTTGCTATAAATTTGGCCACATATTACATCATAGAAAAACACTTAAATTGATATGGTCTAAATATCTTACGTCACATTTATTACGTCAGTCGAAGTAGTGTAGAGCCTGCAGAGCTGTAAATTGTTGAGTATGGAGCTGACTGACTCACCTGAAGTTTATGATCACTTTTGAGTGCACATACAACATGCACACCACATGCACAAGCTTTCCGTTAAGGCTGCAGTTAGGTGTTGGGCCTGATGGGGCAATCACAAGCAGAAAAACGTCAAACTTCCCTTTTACCATGTTTGGATCCACATACAGTTGTGAATCGGCCTTCTCACCTGTTAACATGACTAAAAACAAACTTTACTCACAACAAATAGTTTAATTTTCTGCTCAGCAGATGATTTATTGGGCATATAAATAATTGATCAGTTACATTGTATATGTTAGATTGTTTTTCATTTTCTTTCATTTCAGAACTTCAACTGGATTGCACTTTCTGTTCAGCAGAAGGGGCATATGAAATATTTTATCAACAGCATTGTGTTGTTTTGTCAAATATTTTCTGCACAATTTTAAATTTTCCTGAATGTTCTTTCATTATTAGGTGAATTGGTTGTACACTTTTGGTTTATGTGCAATGGATGTCGATACATTATAATTTCATTGTTTTATTTCTTCTTTTTAGCAATTCCACCAGATGGAACTTTTATGTTTAGTAGATGATTTACATGACATTTGAATAATTTATAATTTTGGCAAAAAAAACAACAAACATGAGTAATATTAAAAAAATTTGTCGCTTGATTTAAGATGTTCGAACCCATTGGATAATTGGGTGATAGAGGTCGTGAAACTCCTGCTATTTAAGTCGAGGACCCCTGTTCTATACCCCTGTTTGTTGAAGGATTTTTAAAATGTTTTTAAAAATCATTTGACTTGACACAGTGGGTTACTGGACCGGCACATGAAAGTTCACACTGTTGACCTGGTTCTATCTCTGACATCTAATAATCTTTTATGCTTTTATCCTGTCTTACCATGTGAAGCACTGTGGGCAGTGGTACTATTGTAAATGTGCTATATAAATAAAGTTGATCTCGACCGTGACTTGATATGACTAAATTCATTAGTTTCCACCTGCTTCGACTGTCGGCTCGGTTTTCCTCATAGCCAGCAGCCCTAATGTCACTATGCAAAGAGTATAAAACCACGATATTCATGTTTGTTTTTGCATGCATACATTTCGTAGTGAGTAACTGCTGCACTTAAATGCACATTATTCAATTAAAGGATTTAAATTAAGGACTTAAATTAGTTTAAGGACTTAAATGAGTGAAACTCATTAGAAATAGTGGCTATATGGACCTTCACAATATGAGCTTTTTTTTTTTTTTTTTTTTTATTCCTCATGTTCCTTGAACCGGAGAGTTTTATCTGCTTAGAGTTTACAGTAAATAGTGAGATTTGATTACTAAGTCTACATTTGATTTATGTGATGTTTAACACATATTGGTGATATCCAATGCTAAGTTTATTCATATATTTTGGTTTGAAATACCTTAGTTGTATTTTTTTAGTTTTCTAAGTAGAACACATGTACATTCATCTCCCTCCTCACATTTATACCGTCCAAATCTGTATCACCATCTCTTTGGAAATAATAAAGAGCAGGGGAAATAAAACAGTCTTGTCTCTGACACATATCTTATACTCTGAATGGCTGAAAGTGGAGCTCTGGCAGGTAGCAGAGGCTGGACAATTTGAACAGACTAGAAATTGCACAACAATATTTTCAGGGGAATGAAAGGAGGAGAGATGTTTTTGGGTCCTTGATTCAATCTGTTTATGTATAGTACATTTGTTTGTCTGCAGTGGAATTAATTTATTTAAAAACTATCACGCAGACTACTTGTTTTTACAATTTATGTATAGTTAGTGGGTTTGCAAGGCACACTAAGTGATAAGTAAATTACCCATGTTTTTATATTTTACGTTTTGTTTACATAGGGCTTTTTCTGTTTTCTCTAAAAATTGGTATTCTGAAAATCAGTTAATGTTTAAATAAAACATGTTACGCATAAGGCACAAGGTTTTACAATGGGGATCAAAAGTTTGGGCAACCCAGGTAAACATTTGTATTAATGTGCATAAAGGAGCCAAAAAAAGATGGAAACATATCCAAAAGGCATTCAATTACAGATGAGACATTATGTGTCAAAAAAGTTAGATTTAATTTTCATCATTTACACTTTCAAAATAACAAAATAATGGCGTCTGCAAAAGTTTGGGCACCCCGCAGAGTTACCTTGTACTGCCCCCTTTCGCAAGTGTCACAGCTTGTAACCACTTTTTGTAGCCAGCCAAGAGTCTTTCAATTCTTGTTTGAGGTATCTTCGCCTATTCTTCCTTACAAAAGTGTTCCAGTTCTTTTAGATTTCTGGGCTGTCCCAGCTGTCTGTCACACACTGCTCTTTTAAGGTCTATCCATAGATTTTCAATTATGTTGAGGTCAGGAGATTGTGAACGCCATGGCAAAACCTTTAGTTTACGCCTCTTGAAGTAATCCACAGTGGATTTTGAGGTGTGTTTAGGATCATTATCCATTTGTAAAAGCCATCCTCTCTTCAACTTTTTTGCAGATGGCATCAAGTTACTGTCCAAAATTTCCTGAACCGTAATAGAATCCATCTTTCCTTCAACTAGTGAAATGTTCTGTGCCCTTTTTTCTCCAAATGTACCTTTGCCTATTCCCGCTGAAAAGTTCTATTTTTACCTAATCAGTCCACAGAATTTTTTTTCAAAATGCATCATGCTTGTTTTCAAAATGCATCAGCCTTGTCATTGGGGGCAACTGTGACTCAGTGGTAAGAGTAGTTGGCTTGCAATCGGAGGGTCGTAGGTTTGATTCCAGCTTCCTCCAGTCACATGTCGATGTGCCCCTTGGCCAAAGCACTTAACCCCAAAAATTCTACATCGTCCTACCGAGCCTTGTTGGCTATCGGTGTGTATGAATGGGTGAATGTGGCTTCAATTTAAAGCGCTTTGAGTGGTCAGTATGACTAGAAAAGTGCTTTATAAGTTCAGTCAGTCAGTCCATGAGAAAACATCAAACGCTGATTTTTGGGATGAAGACATAGCAGAGGTTTTCTTCTGGTGAATCTTCCAGGAAGACAATATTTGTAAAAGTATCTCTTTATAGTGGAATAGTGTACCACAACTCCAGTGTCTGCCAGATATTTCTGGAGGGATCGTGCAGTCAAACTTTTCTCACAGTCCTGCAAGCTGTTCTGGTAGATATTTTTCTTGGTCTTCCAGATCTGGCTTTAACTTCCACTGTTCCTGATGACTGCCATTTCTTAATTACATTACGAACAGAAGATTTTGGCATTGTTTTGAAATACAGTCAATAGTAGTTTTTCTTCTGCTTTTTTTCCTATCTTTGATGGCATTAAACCCATTTCTGGCATTTATCAAAAGTGAGACAAATCGTACAAGTTTTGAACATACACACTCAAATCAGACGTAAACTCAGACAAAATATTAATCACAAAGCCCAGCATGACCAGTCCATCTTCCATCCTGCTGAAGGATTGTTTTTTAACCATTTTAGGATTCACTCAAAACAGTGAAGCAGCTTTCTCCACAATCAATGTTCTGAAAACCAAATACCGTTCCAGTCTTACCAACAAGCACCTCTACACATGCATTAGAGAATCTCTGACTCCATCAAATTTTGGGGTTAATGTTGTTGGAGGAGAAATAACTCACTTTTCTCACAGAGTACAAAGTAAAATGCTAAAAATGTTCAGCTTTTTAATGTGTTGAGATTTAAAATATTTGAAATAGTTTGAGATATACATGCACATATGAAAAAACAAAACAAGCCTTTCCTCCATTTATGGTTTTCTGAAGTCAATAATTTGTGAACATGGACAGTTGCCATGTGTTTTTTATGTTCTTATCGAAATTATCTTACTTTTAAATGAAATATTACATAAAAAATCATATGTTCAGCACTTTGTTACATGACAAATGTCAAAAAGTAGTTGAATTAGACAAAATTTAATTGATTTCACAGGCAAATTAATGAGTAAAAGTAAGCTATATATCACACCAGAATTGTAAGAAATTGTGATCTTCCGGACCTTGCCTCAAGAAAATTTGGATGGACCTTTTTAAAATTTGAGTACCCCTGCTCTAAGGGCTACTTCGAGACAAAAGTAGGCTCTAAAGATACACTCGACAGGACTAGAGAAATAAAAAAAGGGAAGAGCAGAAACATGTGAATTCTACCTAAGCTGTTTAAAAACAAAAAAGAACTGGTATTAAATGGCTTAATGTGGTTTCGGTGCTTGCTTGTGGTGAATGAGACATTACCATATTAATCTGCGAGGAATTAAAAGGCGATTTTGTCAAGTGTCATGTTTGCCATAACATTTCAAAAAGGGGGGAGAATATTAAATGAGCTTCAGAATATTTGATGTTCAAGGAGGTGTTTATTTACAATATAGATGTTTATGAATCTACAAGGGATAAATACTACAATCCAAAGAAATTAATAGAGAACTTTGAACAATCCTAGTGCTTCAGTGAAAAAAACAATCAATTCCTAAAACAAAGCAACCTTCCACTTAATAACAACACAGAAACTGAAGTAGAGTCTAACTAAGAATTAACAAGGACCTTATTTTGTTATGATAATATGAAGCTGGAAGGAGTAACTTAAGAATGGAACCTTTTTGGGGAATAAAATACAGGACTCTAGAGATATTATAATTGGAAACGGGGTGCACTTGAAATCTTGAAGCAAGAATAGTTCTGGATTAAGCAAGGTGATTAAACTACACCTGAAAATTAGAAATTGAAAGTTAGTTTCAAACATAATCTTGCAATTCAACCTTGAGTCACTTGTTACCTGAGAATGAATCAAAGATAAAATATGGTTGAGGTTGTGTGTCAAAAACAATAATAGGCCCACTTAAATTAAAAAATAAAGTACAAATATCGGAGTTGTACTCAATAACTTATTCAGTTACCAGAACACCACACTGCACAATACTAGTCTGTGTATATAGCCACTGATTGAACTAATAAAGGATGGACAACAGAACTATCATTTGAAAATAGGAGCATGTGGATGAATAATAATGATTAAAATAGGCTGCAAACTGAGGTGTACCTAACTGAATAAATTTTAAAACAACAAACTATTAGCATGACATCAGGAAACTTAGAGCTTTTGGGAAATTCTGGATTTGTTTAGTAATTTCACCTAATTCGGATAAATATAACCACTCAAAATTAGCCTAGGCTGCTCATTTTGATGGCGGCGACGTCTCATCTTGTGTTATGATTAAAATGCTAATAAAGGCTTGGAATTCAAGTTCAATGTATTTATGTAGCAGATTTAATTACAACAACGTTGACCAAAGTGCTGCTGGTGCATCGATCCTGGTTTCTCCCGACACGTCCATTTTTTTTATTGCACAGTACAACTTTCAACAAAGCACATTGCATTTTGCATCATGACCGATTGGAGGCAATAGATCTCCTCCATGTCGTTTTTCCTGCGCTTGCCAAATTTATCATTGTTGGTTAAGATAACCTTCACGTCCAATAAAAAAAAGACAAAATATAGCTACCACATTCGGAAAAAGACACCTGCACCAGGAAGGAAAGTCGCACAAAAGTGGCGCAGTGATGATGAAAAAACGCGGCATAATAATACCTCTACGTTTCAAAGCCTGCGAAGGTTTGCACTTTGGCAATCTTAAAACTTGACAACTGAGTAATGTTAATATATGTCCTGGGGAAAAAAAGTGTACAAAGTGTGTGGCTAGTTATTCAGAGAACCCCTGCTGCAATAAATGAGGGACCACTGTATATAATTTCTCTATGAATATTCTTTTCAACCTGCTAACATTTAATATTGTCTTAAAAGAGCCCACTGATTCTGCAGCAGAGTCACCCCTTGTTGCTTCTCCTGGCTCCCCACTCCCTGGTCCCTCTGCTCCTGCTGCTGCACCCACCGGTATGGCAACAGATGTACAGCAAGAACTGATAGCTTTTTATTATCTTGAATTCGCTTGTGGTTACCTTTACTAAATATCTACAACCGATTGGTTGATTATAGCCTGTTTTTTTTCAATGTTGAAAATTAAGATCTAGTAGCAGCCTTCTCATTACTTTGTGTTCTTTTGTGCTTTGTTTTACAGGCCTACAGAGGAGGAGTCCTCCGAAGCGGACGAGGGACGGGTCCCAGGATGGTCCATCAGCAGAGGAGCTGGCCATCCTGGAGTCCCTGAGAAGGCCACGCCAGTCTCAAATGGAGCATTTCCTCCTCTGCCTTGCTCCTGCTCTGGAGAGCATGCCTCGTCAGACGAGAAAGCTCGTCAAATTTCCAATTTATAAGTTAGTTTTTGAAAAACATCACAGCTGTGTTAAATCTGGAAACATTGGACCCTGGCAATCAGTAGTTTTACTGAAAATATGAAGCAGCGGGCTCTCCAGGGCAGAAACAATGTTCTTTTTTCCTCCTCCTTCTCCCTAAGGCTCTTCCACCTAAGGCTGGGTCCTTTTTATTTCTGTCTTTTGTGAATAGTTATATTTTATATATATTTTTCTGTTTGATTATTTTATTTAAAATACATTTTTGTAATAAGTAATGTCTCAGTGCTATTATACAGCAAATATTGGCACTCAACTTGACACAGATTTTTTTACATATTCTACTAATGAAAAAATATACTACTGCATCAGGACATAGTGAAGAACAATTTACAAGAATCAAGAGATGTTAGTTTATTTTGGAGGCAAGATCCATTTATAAAGAAATTTTTAAAAAGGATGGAAAGCTCTTTAGAGATTTGTGGGTGGCTCTTAAAAGAGCCGTTTTGGGGAAGTCACTGGGAATTCAAATACTCTATTTCGGCTGCCAAGGCACTGTTTCCTCCACTGAGAAGTGGGCCATGAACTTCTTCCTCACCAGAACAGCCTCTCTGGAGGAGTTGTTGGCCGCTACACGACCCAGGCCTTGCAACGACTCTACCACAGCAGGTGCCACGCCCCTCTCTCGTCTGAATGGTGGAGAAAATTGTGGAGATCACATATCGCCTTCACACACCTCTCTCCTACTTCAGGACGAAGCTCCATGGAGCGCCGCTACAACCTCCACTGTGAGGAGAGGATCCAAAAGGCACGCTCCACTACCAGCCAGGCCCTGGAGAGGTGATAGTTGAAGATCCTCTTCTCTAATGGGAGGAAGCGTCCAGGGAAAGGCCTCATGAGCTCCCTCCGCAGCGGGAACGCCTCGTCAGCCACAAAGACATAGGGCTGGGCTCCACAGTCTTCTCCACCAGGTAGAGGCTGGTCAGGAGGCAGACGGAGCGTCCCAGTCCGTAGAGCCTGACCAAAGGTGGAGTTGGCCAGAAGACCAAAGTCGCTGGTCCTCCCGTACCCCCCCAACATCGATGACATGGAAACAATACCTTGAATCCACAACAGCAAGGAGAACAATGAAAAAGTTCCCTTGTAGTTGGTGGAACATTGATCCTGAGTTGGGGGTGCCTTCAGGTGGACATGCTTCCAATCCAGAGCTCCGCAGCAGAGAGGGAAGTTCCACCGCTCCTGGAATCCCTCTGCGATGGACCGCCAGTCTTCTGTGGAAGGTACAGCCATGAAGTCGTCCACTAGACAGCCTCAGATGGCCGTCGCTACCTGAGGGACGATCTGGCACACCGTAGAGACACCAAGCTCTACGGTCTACTGAAGCTGGACACGATGGTCCTACAGGAGACCCCAGTGGCAAGGAACCTAGACATTTTTTTTTTTGTATTATGTGTACTACAGTTAAAAAATACATTATTCAAATTCCAAAATACTTTTGTGATGTCAGATTTAAATTACTCAACATAAAGGTTACATAAAACATTTATTAATTTTATGAATAATACATAATATATATTAGTTATAAAACAGTCAATTCTGCTTTGTTTTGACTAGAGATGCAATTATCCATATTTTCTGTTACCGATACCAATACAGATATCTGAAGTTCATAATCTGTTGATACTCGACCAATACCGATCCATACAGTACTGAATTACATAAACTGTGTGCAATTTTTTTTCCTTCTCTGGTTGTTACAACAAATTATGTTGAATTAGAAAAAAAAATATTAACAAACATGACAGCAAAAGTGAAATTATAAGTGGAAAGTAAAAAAAATTCTGTGAAACTATTGCAGTTTCCACATCTTCAGTATCTGTTCATCGTATCAGTTAATTAAACGATCCAGCACATAACAACAGTATCGGCACCGATACCATTACCGTTATCGGTGAATCCAACTTTACCATATCATAATTTCATTGTTAGTAATTTTAACCACTACAGTGTGCCAATCACTCATAATTCCTAAACATGTCAATCAGGTAGGAATTAAGTGAGAGATTAATATAAATAAAGATTTGGGTGTTGACATGTAGCCCTTTCCCTTCTGAAATAATTAATATTTGTGAAAATTTGAACAATGATAAGACATAGCATGTCAAGATAGAATTGTTATAACATAACTAAAGATGAACAAAACGGTTCACAATTTTATCTAGCTCTGTTTTAAAAAGGCTGGTATTAGAGTCTGACAGCTGCAGGGATTAAACACAAATATTTAACTTGTTCTATACCAGAATTGAACCAGGTCTAAATAAAACAAAATGAAGAATTTAAAAGATAAACTTTCTGAGTATCACTGCAAAGAATACCAACAGTGGTCCTCAAACCACAGTTTGATATCAGCAAACACAGAGAGCATACATTGATGATACCACTGCTATGCTATCATTGCAAACACTGATAACATAGCATAAATCCAATAAATTCAGGACTTGATGAGATATACCTTTTGAGTATGACTAGAAATATTCTAAACAGTCGTTTTCATATCATAGCTGGCTATCAGTAAACACTGACGGCATTCAAAGTTTATGTTGATTGGTCCATTTAGGACTCAAAAACCTACAAAGCATGGCTGACTTCGTCCAGGCTGTTCTTAGAGCAAATTTTATAAAACTAAGATAGTTTGAGCATAAAAACATGTTTTGATAACATTTCTAGTGACAAAGTTGTGGTGTATTGCCGTAATGTTCGTTTAGTTAATGTGTACAGTCTTTAGTTTTTCAGTTATTAGTCAGAAAAAGCCTGCAGTCTGACCTTTCTGTGGACATAGAACTGCTGAAATTTACTAGTGAACGAAATATGCATGCCACTAGTTAACTAGTAAGGCCTGCAACACCCTCACTAGTAAACTAGTAAATTGCCATCACTATTTCACTAGTGGGCGTTTTGGTGCACACTAGTAAACCAGTGACACTTTTTGCACCTCACTAGTTAACTAGTGGACATTTGTATCTTCACTAGTGAGCAGTTCTGCCTTCACTAGTTTACATGTAAGTGTCGTACTGAAGCCACTAGTTTACTAGCTAAAGTTCCTTTGGCCAGCATGTTAACTTGTGTGGCACATCCAAATGTTTTGGGTGGGATTTTGTGAAATTATGCACTGGAATTGGTTGGACATAGGGAGCCAATAGAAAGCCTCAATTTCAGGAATTCTCCACCTCCTAATTAGAATTCTGCGCCACTAGCTGACTAGTGTGAATTTAGCTTTGAACTAGTTTACTAGTATACATCTATGACCTCACTAGTTAACTAGTTTGGACAAAGGATGCATCAACTAGTTAACTAGTGAGCCTGCTGCCATCACCTAGCTAGCTAGTAAGCCATTTATGTTTCACTAGTTAACTTGTGACATTGACCTACTCCAACTAGTTAACTAGTGAGGAGTTATGGCTTCAATAGTAAACATTTTTGACTGCCACTAGTTAACTAGTGAGACAATAAAACCTTCAACCAGCTGACTGGTATGGATTTTGGCCTTTACTAGTTAACTAGTGGAAATTCCCAGCTCTCACTAGTTAACTAGTGAATCCAAAATCTGTTCACTAGTTAACTAGTCGGCATTTTTGCCTTCACTTGTTAACTAGTGTGCACAAACATGGCTCACTAGTTAACTAGTTGACAAAAATGGCATGTATGTTGGCCTGATATCAATATATCAGAATAAATGCTCATGCAGCTGGCCAAATTATGTAGAAGTTAACAAATGGGAATTTCACATTCAGTAGTCAGCTAGTATACTTTTTTGTACCTTACCAGTTGACTAGTAAAATATAAACGTCTTTTAAATAGTTAACTAGTGAACATGCTGAGCAATACTAGTTAACTAGTAAGACACGAAACCTAAGAACTAGTTAAATAGAGAGAATTCAGGTCTGACTAGTTAACTAGTGGACATTTTGGCTGTCACTAGTTAACTAGTTCACACAAACATGGCTCACTATTTAACTAGTGGACAGAAAATACTAGCATGTTCATGACAATTATGGTTGATATCAAGATATCAGAATAAATGCTCAATCGGCTTGCCATAGTATCAGCTTGATCAGGCCCAACTAGAAACTTTCAACCTGGCCAGAAATCTAGGTGTAATAATTGACTCAGACCTGAACCTCCAGGGTCACATAAAGGCATTTTAAACGGGGACGCCGGGAACATGTCCCCAGCAATATTTATGATTAACAGGTTTGTCCCCACCAAACCTGATGTGGAAATTCTTTACCTGCACTGATCTTACAGCCACTTGTGCTCCAAGCAAAGTTTCTTCATTAGTATCTCAACAGAATGTTATTTAAATTATTCCACTTTCTCATGCACTCATGTTTCTTTCTGCTCATATACTATGTTACAACATTCTCTGAAGTAGATAGGTAATGTTTTAAAAGACTGGTGGTCAGCTACAGGCAGAGTCCTGCAATGTCACTGGTTCTTCACAGTGCACAATGCACATTGTGTTCTGCACGCTTGTCTGGAGCTCCTCCGTTGACCACACTCGGTTGCTGCTTGCTGCCATCTTTTCCTGTACCTACTAACTCAAGTTAATGGCTGGAACAGAGAACTAGTTGTTTTAGTAGAGGTGACATTATGACTTCAGCCAATGAAAAGAATAAGCTGTATGACGCCAGGGTAACTGCACCACCCTGCCCTGAAGCTGAAGCGGACCACCTGGAGCCCGGTATGGTCCTGCTTCATGGGCCGCTTTGACAGTGGGAACAGCCAAAAATGTAGACCAGACCGTACCGGTCCGGACCGCTCTGTGGAAATATACTGTACTGTGGCTCCTGTATATACTTTTATCATACAACTTAGACACTTACACTTCCAACATTTTCATGAGACACACACATGAAGAAACCTTGTAGTGGGCCCGCTTTTCAGCTCCAGAGGGAAAGCCCTTTAAAGAGCCTCGCATCTGGTGCCGGAGACCACTGTTAAACTGCACCTAGACACTAAGTGGGAGATGGGGGTGCCTGGCAGCATTCCCATGCCCCACCCCTCTGTTTTAAGTGCACATTAGAACAACATGCAACAACACCACATTTGAGTGGGAGGAGAGAGGCTAAAGGTTTTCCAACGCCCCTGTTCATTCGACCATCGGGTTGGGGACCGGGAGGTATATCAGGCCGTCTGGTCGGGGACCTGGGCTGGTGTGCTACTCTGGTGGGGGCTCTGGCAGCCTGCTTTGTCCCCATCCTAGAGGGTAGGGCGTTCGTCTCCCAGGTGCAGGTGTTTTGTGAAATTTTTACCCACGATCTTAGTGGATCGGCACACACAATATAAAAAGAAGAGAGAAAGGACACCAGACCAGTTTATTGTGCTAGAATCTAGAAAACATAAAGAACATTAGAGGAAAATAAGTGTTCTAACGTGCTTGTGTGTTAGAATAACTCAGAAATGCTTCTGAACAAAGAAAATAGATCAATTCAACCCAGCGGGAGCACTGAGTAGTTTTTACACAAAAGTCTGTGAATAACAGGAAGTGACGCGTTACACCTAACCAACGCAAAGACGTCATCTCCACTCTGACGCTTGATTGATTTCCAAAATCAAGTATGATGGTACAGTAAAAGAAGATGATTCAGTTTTTTTCAGTATATGCATCACAAAACTGCAGACCTTAGTGTTTGTTAAAGTGCTTCTTAAGTAATTCTTTGGAAGCATACATATAATTTGATGATAAGAATTTAGTTCTCACCTTAGTAATAACGTCTTTATCTTGGTTGAATCTTCTGATATGTTAATATATTTTTGGCGAGAAAAATCAATTCAGGCAGAAAATCATTGTGCACTTGTAAAAAAAAAATGACTCGAATAGACTTGAAATTCAAAGGTTCCGACTTGGACTTGACTTGAAACTTTCCTGTCTTGACTTGGACTTGACTTGGACTTGCCTGTAATTTACTTGAGACTTGACTCGGACTTGAGGACAAAGATTTGAGACTTACTTGAGACTTGTACAATAATGACTTGGTCACACCTCTGCCTAGAAGTTATGTGCGAGTAGGAGGATTTGCAACCATCTTTCATTCACATTTGCAAATTGTAGATCTCATATTTTTTTTATATCTAATTTAGTTTTTAACTGTTCAGGTAATTATAGTAGGGGATTTCAATATTCACGTGGACACTGAAAGTGATAGCCTAACTGCAGCCTTTAATATTATCTTAGACTCAATTGGCTGTATTCAGAGAGTGAAGGGACCCATGCACTCTGGTCGGCACACTTTAGACATTGTACTAACATACAGCATTGAGTGTGATGAAGTAATAGTCCTCCCACATAACCCAGTCCTATCTGACCATTTTTCGATAACCTTCGGATTTACTTTACCCAACGTTCCAAAATCTGAAAGAAAATTTCATTACAGTAGAATTTATAAGACAGTGCTATAACAAATTTTAAAGAATCTGTTCCATTCTTGTTTCCCTATGCGTCTCAGAATATCACTGCGGACGGCATTAATTCCAACACTAATCCTTCAGAAATTGATGGTCTGGTTGAAAGTATTATTTCTTCACTGCGTTTGGCACTAGACGACGTAGCCCCCTTAAAAAAGAAGGTAATCAGCGATAGGAGGTTGGCTCCCAGGTATAGTGCAGAGTTGCATATTTTAAAGCAGCATATCAGGAAACTGGAGAGACAACGGCGCTCTACACACTTAAATGATTTCTATCTAACCTAGAAAAATTGTCTAATACTTTAATAAAACAGCATATTTCTCGTCATTAATAGAGGTAAATATAAACAATCCTAGGTTTCTTTTTAGTACAGTTGCCAAACTTACACAGAGTCATAGCTCTGTCGAGCCAACTATTCCCCCTTCCATCAGTAGTGATGACTTTATGGGATTTTTCATAGGTAGAACAAAATTCTATTAAATATAAAACCATTGGCATTCTCCCAAACATGATTCACTTTCAGTAAATGAGGCAGTATTAGACAGAACTGTAGAACCATCTATATGTCTGTACCATTTTGATTCTATTAAACTTCCGGAATTATCACAAATATTAACTTCAACTAAACCCTCAACTTCTATGTTAGACCCAATACCAACCAAATTATTTAAGGAAGTGTTCCGTCTGGTTACTAGCCCTATTCTAGACACGATTAATCTATCTTTAATAAATGGAAATGTACCACAGGAATTTAAGGTTGCTGTAATTAAACCTTTGCTTAAGAAACACTCCCTCGATCAAGATGACTTGGCTAACTAAAGACCTATATCTAACCTTCCTTTCTTATCCAATATTCTTGAGAAAATAGTTGCTAATCAAGTATGTGAACATCTAAACAGCAACAACCTGTTTGAAAAATTTTAGTCTGGTTTTAGAGCTCACCATAGCACTGAAACAGCACTGGTGAAAGTTACTAATGATATTCTAATGGCCTCACATAATGGATTTGTGACTGTTCTGGTCTTGTTGGATCTCAGTGCTGCTTTTGACACAGTCAATCATAATATTATCTTAGAAAGGCTTGAACATGTAGGGATCTAGAGAACAGAACTAGGCTGGTTTAATTCCTACCTGTCCAACAGATTCCTCCTTACATATAAAGCCCTTAATAATCAAGCTCCATCGTACATCAGATATCTGATTGTTTCATATGTTCCTAACAGAGCACTTCATTCTCAGAATGAAGGTCTACTGGTAGTTCCTAGGATTTCTAAAAGAAGAATGGGAGGCAGATCTTTTAGTTACCAGGGTCCTCTCCTGTGAACCAGCTCCCATTTTTAGTCCATGAGGCAGATACTCTGTCTATTTTTAAGACTAGGCTGAAAACCTTGAGAGGCTTACAACTCTGAGTGTTTTTCTCTCCATAGAAGCTTCACCCTGTCTGGTATCCTGCTCAAAGACAATGCTCCCTGCTGGATGGGGAGCAGCGGACCAGATGAGTTCTAAGTGACCGAGCATCCTTCATGCCCTCTCTTCTCTGTCTTTTCAGACCCCCAGATGGTTATGGCAGATGGCCGCTTGTACTGAGCTAGGTTCTGCCGGAGGTTTCTTCCTGTTAAAGGGAAGTTTCTCCTCTCCACTGTCACTACATGCTTGCTCAGTATGAGAGATTGCTGAATGGACTGCTGTCGTTGCAGGTAGCAACAATAGCAAAGGCCGATAGGAGATATAATGTCCGATAAATTCCAAATAAATAAAAAAAAGTTTAAAGCATGCCTTCTCTTCCCATTTTCATGCTCACATATTTCTCCCTGGTTAGGTCTGCACATTCTGTACATATTTTAAAATATTTTAAATTATTTAAACATCTTTAACTATCCTGCTCTGTTGCACATTACAACGTGGTTATGTCACTTTATCTGTATTTTTTATCTTATTATAACGGCACAGTTTTCTGTTTTTGTGACTATGTCCATAATGTATTTTTTTTCTGGACTCTTAAATTGTGTTCTGTTCTTGCTTTTTCTTCTGTTACAACTGAATTTCTCCTTGTGGGACAATATAAGATTGTTTTGTTCTATTCTATTCTTCACACCAAATAACAGCCTCAGTAACTCACTGGATTCCAAATAATGTAAATAAGATTTATTTAGCAATGATTTTCAAAAACAACACAGAACACACATTTCTTGAATGCACCAAGTGTGCATGCAGCTTATAATGCAGATAAACATCTGCAAACATGAGGAACAAGACGACTCTCTAATCTTTAGGGAATATCGACAACAAATGAAGTAACAAACGGTGATCAGAAATGTCGCCAGATTTGTCGCCAGCACTGTTTCTGCGTTTGTCTAACTGCAGTTAAATCCCTACCATTAAGCGCATAGACCTAACAGACAGCAGCGCTGACAGTATTTATTTATATCCCCATCGTGAGCCAGTGGCGGTAATAAATTAGACAGTGTCGGTCACCCCTGAGCTTCCTATGTATGAAAAATCCTGTTAAAGTAAAAGTAAAAAGCACGCAGCAACCAACTTCTAAGTATTATCATTTAAGAACTGGGCTATGCACTCCTTGTTACAAACATTGTAGCACTCTTTCTTGTTTTTTTCTTCTCAAGCGCCGCAGACTATTAAATTACGGTTTATGACAGTAGATTTAAAATGGTGACAATGTCACTATTGAGGATTTACTGCTGTCACTCATTTCACGCGACTAACACGGATACTTAAAATTTTTATGAAAGTCCGCGGAGTCTTTAAAGTCTGCACTCTGTATGCTGCTGCTACGGCATTTTTTTAAGGCCGTTAATATCGGCCAGCCGATATATCGGTCGGGCCCTAGTTGCAGACCTGCATCAATGGGGCCCAACCCCATTGCTGTGTCTGCAGCATGACCAAATGAAAATCATAAACAGAACTTCTACTTCAAGGTCAGATTTGTTGAGTGCAAGGGGTAGAATTTGCTCTGCCAAAAGACTGGCTCACCTAAGCACTACAGTGACTACCATGACCCCCTTTGGAGCTTCTCTGATTACTGCTCTCCTTGCCCACCTTATGTGTTTCATTGTAGATTTACTGTTGGTCCATAGTCTTTTCATGTTTAGATAATGTATTAAACAGAGTTTTGTACGTTATTCAAAGCTTGGGATACTGTTTTAGAATCTAATCCTGCTTTAAGCCTAGTTTATGCTTCTCCGACCACAAATTTGCACTCAGAGGCAGACGTATTGACGTAGACGTTTCCCGTTTATAGTACTCCCCTCTTCCACTCCATTCTGTTTTTTTCAGCGTTGCTCAACCAGGACTGCAGGGGGTGCTAAGTTTTCATAGCGTCTCTGCCTAATATCACAGCACCGTTTCCATTTTTTCCTTGGCCTGTGAATGCATTTCTTCGTCAAGGAGCAAACTCAGCTATTTTTTTTGTTGTTTCTCTACACCTCGTGTTCAAAATCACCACAAGAACAGATTAGATAAATTATCTGTTAAATATAAATATAGTGGCCAAACGCTACATGTTAATATAATTACAGTGACTATAGAGCCCCGTTCTGGTGAAGCAATCTCTAGCAGTTGCGGAAACTGACCAATCAGACGCATACGCTATCCGTCGACGGAGACGGATAATGAAAAAATGGGCCTCTACTCCGTGCATGAACGGCTTTTGAACGCATTTCTTCCTCAAAGAGCAATGAACAACAGAAAGTACGTTTTGATTAAGCTGTAAAGCTTTTTACTAGAGGTGCATCTCATTGAATACTCTAGAAAAGCTTTTTACTAGAAGTGCAGCTCATAGAATCCTCTAGAAACACATGGAAACAAACACAGTAGCCTTTGTTGTTGTTTCCCTACACCTCCTTGTGTTCGAAATCGCAAAAAGAACAGATTAGATAAATTATCCTTTCAATATAAAGCATATAGTGGTGAAATGAACACTGCATTAACTACTAATTACAGCGACTATAGAACTCCGTTCTGGCGAAATGATCTCTGGCTAAACTGACCAATCAGCTGAATATGCTATCCGCGACGGATAGTTAAAATTTAGGCCTCTACTCCATGCGTCCTTGGTTAGGTGATGGAGAGCCCTTGCGTTGATGGATAATGGCGTTGCGTCAAGCCGTCTCCGTCAAAACGGAGAAGCATAAACTAGGCTTTAGACCTTTCCACAACCTTCATTACCTTGATCTGCTGTTTTTCTGATTTTCCATCATACCTTTTGTTCTCTAATGGTCTTTAACAAACATCCAAGGACTTTAGATTGGATTTATACTGAGATTAAATTACACTCAGGTGGACTCTTAATAATTTTACTTAGGGATATCAAAACAAACTGGGCAGAATACAAATGCACACAAACATTTTTAAATAATTTGTAATAGTCCAACACTATTAAATAAAAACTCAATTAAATACATTTACGTTTATGCTTATAACATAACATGGAAAAGTTAAAGGGGTATAAAAATGTTTATAAACGTACTGAAGGTTTTACTCAGTGGTTCTTTATTTTATGGAGGACCATATCTGCCATAATTGATAATAAATAAATAAATGTGGAAATAAATAATTAAATAGGTAAATACAATTGAAAATAAATACAAAAATCTGGAAAAAAATTTATTTCACATATATTTATTTACACACTTATTTATTCCCACATTTAATTATTCCCCAATTTATTTATTTATGTATTCCCACATTTAATTATTTACATATTTGTAGATCGGATTCATTTCCACATTTCTAGATCAGATTTATTTACACATTTACATGAGTTATTCTAATAAGGGGGTGTTTCTAACACTGGTTTAAAGCCTGATTGGTCAGCTTCAAGTCTCTGTACCTACATTGAATTGGATGAGGAATAGCGTTAGCATCAGCTAGCTACTCTCTGTGTCTGTGACAGAGTTGAGATACCCGGCTGCTGGAATCTAACTGTCAGAGTAATGGTGGTTCATCAACAGGCCTATCCTTGCAAGCAACAGATGAAAACTGAGGTGCCTTGGAAGGTGAGGTGCTGGAGTGCAAAGCTTAATAATTGAAGGCTAGATATTTTATAAACTGTGTTGTCAAAGTTTATAAAACCATTTTGGCATGTAATTTTAAAAGTAATACAATTATTTTACCACAGTACCTGTTAATGGTCAAACAGAGCACTGTAAACATTTCCCTAAGATTGGATCGGTGGAGAATAAACTATTTTTTTCTTTGTTTTATGCAGATAGCTCTGCAGGGGGAAGAGACCAGAGTGCATGCTCCGATGCAACTTCCCAAAAGCTCAGAGCGATCTTCTTTAACCATGTCCTGCATCATCATCTTCAGTCTCCTCATCTTCTCTAATGTTTTAAAAAAATATATATTTTAACATTTGCTTTTGAAAAGATAGTCACAGTATAAATTTCCTATACTTGTTGGTTGATTTGTGTCATTCTAATAAAAAAACCTTTACTAAAAACATTTTGTCTATTTATGTTGTAGGTATCAGATGAGTTTACATGATGATAAAAAACAATGTTTGTTATTCATGTTTTGTAAATAAATCATGCAGTTTTATAGCAATAACGCTGACCCAGGTTGGTGAAAATATTAAATACTTTAAACCACTTGTATCCAGCGCAAACTATAATCGAATTAATCGATTAACTGTATACCTCTAAAGTTGGTCAACATCTATTATGTCAGTTGAGTAAACCAAACCAAAACACAGCTAAAAGACAGTCAGCAAAGTTGTTCAGTCTTTACATTTACGTTAGCTAACCTCAACATAGTAGCTTTTTTCTTTTCATGGAGGCCTGGACTTTCCCTGATAGACTACCACCTGACATTGAAACTGATAGAACCCTATTTGAATTATAGGAGTTAAGAACCTTCTGAACAGCCTTTGGGAAGTCAGCAAAGTAGGCTGTCACTGTATAAGAGGTGAGTTCTTGTGCTGCAGCCGGTGTAGCCATAGTTGTTTACGTGACCTACCTAAAAATTTATGGACACGGAAGTGATTCCTAGCGATTTGTGACGTCACACTAGCCATTCCCATAAGCTACTACACTTGGGCCTATCTACTAAAAGTAATAAAATAACATCAATAAATATTTATTATGGTTACAGTATAGACAGCCCTTTAACATACTGTACAGAGTTTGTGATCACCTCTCAGAAATAAATACCTGAAAGTTACCCTAACATAGCTAGCCTAATTTATATATTTCCAAAGATTGACACTAACATTATATTTATTCTGAAAATAGTATGGAAATGGTAATATGATTAAAGACTCTCACCTCTTTTCACAAGGCTAAGGGGCAATTACACCAATTTTTTCTCTACTCTAAGCGTATGTAATCTGCTCTAGTTGAAAAACTACAGTACTTAGACATTTCAAACCAGCATTATATCATTCTACACTACTAGCGGAAAAATTAAAACCAACTCTGGGATTTGTGAAACTTTTTTCACCTGTAAGGCTGCATCAGTTCCTGGCAATTCTATTACCGTAATGCACACTGATGCGGGAAGCTAATATTTATCCAGCTGGGGACATGTGGAGCGTTTTGATGTACCGTTACGGTACGTACACACCAAAAGCGTCAAAATACGCCACATGTCCCCAGCTGGATCCTTCAACATTCGCACCTTGAAGTGTGTCCACAGCAAAGTTGTCACGCCTTAAAGTGAAGTCGGATACACGACACGGTGGATATTTTCCAATCAACCATGCGATGCACGTTAAAATTGTAGTGTGCAATAAAAAAAAATCTACAAATTACATTTTAAATGATATTGTATAATTAAATAAAATGTTTGGTAATTTCTTGTTTTTGCATAATTAGTATACACTTCCTTACCCCTTAATATGAATTTAACTGAAACTGTTTGATTTAATTATAGTTTTTAATCACTTAACTATTTTACAACTTTCTGGCTAGAAGCACAATCAGCTAGGTTACAGATAGATTTTTCTCATGTCAGAGGAAAAACAAAAAAATAATTGCTGAATCAATAGGTTACCCAGAGAAAAACAGTTGATTCCCATATCAGACATCTACACTTATGTTTTCCTCCTAATTATTACATTTTTAAAAAAATAAGTAGTTTAGATCAGTTCTGCCATTCAACAAATTTTGCATTTGATATCATGCAGAGAGGAGACAGTGACATCTACACGTGTTGTTTGGGACTATGAGTTTATCCTAGTAACAATAATATACCATGTTTTAGTGAAGAATGAATATCTGAATGTAAGCTGGAGCAGACCTCTTAACCACTGGCATATTTATAGGACCAGATATAGCTTTTCCATGCTAGCATACATGCCACCAGAAAGCTCTATATTGTGTATTTACACTACAGTTTGGTTTTAAGTGCATAACACTATTAAACATAGCAGACATGCTTATATTGAGTGCATTGGTAGAAGATATGTAGTCAAAACGTATTGTGCAATTTCTTTGAAGTCTAATTTCCCACTTATAAACAGTAACAAATGCAATTTGTCCGCACAAAAACACATAATTATGAAATATATGGTGAGTTAATTGGTGAACATGGTATAATTTACAGAAAATCGCAGGAAAAATGGGAAAAAAGTCCTTTATTAAGCCCTTTACTGCTAGAAATCAACGGTGCTGGGATTTAGGAACAATTGACGGCTCCATGAACCACGTGACCACGTGTCGGCAAGTTCAGTTTGTCGTAACTCTCTCAACTCAATAGGCTCTGTTCACGGCTGCATGAACCAAGTGACTTCCGCATTCCATTCTTTCTATAGAAGTCTATCGGAGTGTCCAAACTCTCTTAAGCCTGGTTTATGCTTCTCCGAACGCAAATTTGCACTCAGACACAGATGTACTGACGGAGACGTTTTCTGTTTATAGTACTCCGCTCTTCCACTCCATTCTATATTGTTTTTTTCAGCGTTGCTCGACCAGAACAGAAGGGGGTGCTAAGTTTTCATGGCATCTCTGCATACTATCACAAAGCGCCGTTTCCAATTTTTCTAGGCTTGTGAACGCATTTCTTCCTCAAAGAGCAATGAACAACAGAAAGTACGTTTTGATTAAGCTGTAAAGCTTTTTACTAGAGGTGCATCTCATTGAATACTCTAGAAAAGCTTTTTACTAGAAGTGCAGCTCATAGAATCCTCTAGAAACACATGGAAACAAACACAGCAGCCTTTGTTGTTTCCCTACACCTCCTTGTATTCGAAATCGCAAAAAGAACAGATTAGATAAATTATCCTTTCAATATAAAGCATATAGTGGTGAAATGAAACACTGCATTAACTACTAATTACAGCGACTATAGAACTCCGTTCTGGCGAAATGATCTCTGGCTAAACTGACCAATCAGCTGAATATGCTATCCGCGACGGATAGTTAAAATTTAGGCCTCTACTCCATGCGTCCTTGGTTAGGTGACGGAGAGCCCTTGCGTTGATGGATAATGCCGTTGCGTCAGTCCGTCTCCGTCAAAACGGAGAAGCATAAAATAGGCTTTTGATGGCTCTGGGCTTGCAGGTGACGGTGACCTGGTTGTCAATCATACAGTCTGACCAATGGGGATGCACCCGCCCACTGGGAAACGTTTGTGTTTAATAAATTGTTCAACCAAAAGAAAAAAAGACTTCAAAGCTTTTTTCAGTTTGTTCAAAACAGAAATCCCTTCATATAATAATAAAAAATGTTCAATAAAAAAGTGCTCAAATGCAATTTTTGGGGTTACATTTTTGGGGGGAATTCTGGAACTTTTCCTAAGATTTTAAAAGTTTTTTGGAATTTTAATAATTTTTTTATTTGAAAATATTTTTTTGTCAGAAGCAACTTCTTTTTTGTTTGAATGATGAAGACACAAATGTCCAACCCATAATATGGTGCAAACACAAAAAAATTACTTCAATCAAAGAGACATTTTCTATCAAATAAACGTGTTCAAATGCTATTTTTGAGCCTCCAAAAAAATGTTTTTGCACTCCAAACCTTTTTTTCAATTTTTGAAAAAAATGTATTTTTATCAGTGGGGCTTTTTTTTTCAGATTGCATAATAAAGAGACAAATATCCTCCCTATCACATGACCCAAACACTAAACAACAGCAATTCAATCAAACAAAGTACTTCAAATAAAAAAAAACTTAACTTCTGTCACATAAAACATTTTCAATCAAAGAAAAACAATGTTCAAATGCAGTTCTTTTTAGTCTCAGCTTTTTTTGTCAATTAAAACACTTTTTTCTTTGCTTGAACTTCCTTTTTTTTGGTGAATGTTTTTTGTTTGAAAATATATATTTTTGAATTAAGAAACTTTTTTTTGATTGAATAATAAAAACACAAATCTACCTCAATAGGCTTGCTGCCTTTTGCGCAGGTTCGGTCAAAACTTTCAAAAGTGAAAAGGTGAAGCGAAGCTGTAATACTCTGCTTGGGAAAGTAAAACTGTTGGGCTTGTACTTGGTACTCAGGCACCAATTCTGAGTAGCATACTGCTAGACAGGACACGTAAAAAAAAAAAAAAGTGAAATTAATTTACCAGATTGCCCAATCTCCTCCTTTTGACGCTGTAAACCTGACTCTCTGCTCGCTTAATTCGCTTTTGGTGTGTACATACTGTTTGCTTTAGCCGCTCTGCCATGGCTTGTTTTGTCATCTGACCTTACCCGGAAGCTTGCAAATTCTTCCTGTAGCTTCGAATTCCATGGCATCACTTTTCTTGCATTACCGTCATCGTCTGGCTAGAATGGTCCAGCACAGCTAATGTTTTTTTCCTAATTAACCTTATACAGCCTATAAATTTTTTTAGTATTTCAAATAATATGGAACCAGGAAAGGAACATTAAGAAAAAAACAAAGAAAAAAGGAAGAAGGGAATGACACAAAGTTAAAAAGGGACTTGAAGATAGAGGAGAGTAAAGGGATAATCAGACCACAAAACAACCCCCAAGGATTTGCTTCATCCAGGATTCTTTGTCCTGTAAGACATATGTAAAAGACAATGTATAGCTGGACTGATGGATGGATAAGTGAACTGTAGAACTCCTTGTAAGAAATAAGCTGACCTTCACCATGTTAAAAAAAACCTTTATTGACAACTGTAAAGTGCTTTAAGGTGTTGTGGAAGATGGGGCTTTTTTAAGTTTTGGAGACTGATTTCCACAGTAGGTGGGAGATATTTTCTTCCTTAGAAAACTAAACCTTAATCTTTTACTAAGCAAAACCCTTAAATTTGTTCCCAATTTTACTTTAAGATAATCCGAGATAAGAATATTCCAGATACTAAGTGCACAACCAAAATGAAAAAGAATTGTGCAGCATGTTTAGACTTGTTTTCAAAAAAATCCAGGAAATCAAAAACTTTAAAAAACTGAATTTAGTAATTAATTTTGCATGTCAAAAGAGATGATAAGTCTCCGTAGCGGAATAGCCACATACGTAATTTAATGAAAGTTAAGAGTTCAGGTATCAGCAGCTTGGGGAAGAGGCTGCTGAGTCGAGGTGAGGCTAGAGCTTTGGAATGAGTCAGGGAGGCTCTTGGCATGCTCCACAAGCGCGTAGGAGTCTCTGATGTCTGTCAGACCGAACCAGAAGACGGTCCACACTCCATTTACAAAGCTGCCGTCACAGTGCCTAAAATACCTGGACAGATAAAAAGGATAAAAGCAATTTAAGGCTCTGCTCTGATGCTTCCTGCAAACCCAAAAACAGTAAATAAATATGGATGCAGAGGATAAGGCATTTGTAATAGTTTGTGGAGTAGTTAACATAGAAAAAACGTGAAATCCTGGTGTTGGATAAAGGAATGGGCAGACAGGACCTGGGACTCTACTTGCTATACAAAGATATGGATATGGTTAATTACTGTTAATTTTTTCTTTATTTTTTGTTAGGAATTATTATTAGACATTTTGCTGTGACTGATCTCTTTATATGCCATTGTTGGACTGCAATCAACACTTAGAGATAACAGACGCCTCGTTTTCTGATTCGGTACAACTCACATTCAAGTAGTTGCATGCTTGTTTGAGGTTGCAACACGCCAAACATACTGCAATAACGGGCCAAGATTTTGATTCCAACATGTTGATTATCCCCCCCGAATCCAGTACTTTAAGTGGCGACCAATGCTCAGTACCACAACTTCTTAAAATAGCTCTTTAGAGTTTCTCAGAGTGCTGAGAACATTCTCAAGGGGTCCAGATACGCTCATTAATTAATCTATTGTCTGTTGCTTGTCTGCACTACACCTCCACTATCTGTGCCGTTGGTGTCCTGATTTTACTATATACTCTAATCATTTTGTCTGTTTAGGCTCTCACTATCAAACTTCCGTGCGGAATTTCAACACCAGCTCAGGGGACAACCATAAAAATCTTAGGAGTCGGACCGTCAGGGGGAGTTGGTTCCAAAGCTTGGGAGCACAAACTGAAAAAGCAAAAAGTCAGCTGTTAACAAGATTTAAATAGGATTTTACAACTTTGAACCATTGAAAAGCTCTACGAGTCCACATTTAAAAATCTATAGCATCATATACTGCAATTATCAATTGTACGATTAACCCCCCACCTAGCATTTTTGAGTTTAAAAGACATCTAATGAATGCTATATGGTCCTTAGATGTCCAGGCTAAAATCAGTCTACCGCTGGTCAAAAAAATGAAAGTTTTCAGCCGTCCAGGTTAAAACTAGCCGTCTAATAGACGTCTAAAAGTCGACTACCTCTAGACACCGCGTCTAATGTAAGAAGTTTCAATAACCATTAATGGACTTCTATTTATAGACGTCTAAAGTTATACTTTTGCCAGACGTTTATTTTTATACCAAATTTATACACCATTAGAGAATGTAGACGTCATACAGACGTCTATTAAATGTATTATAGCCTAATGCTATCCTAATGAATCCAGCCATTACAAACTGTGGTGGAAATAATTTAATGTTATGTACTTTCTGTACTTTGTAATCGACTGTGACCTGGTTTACTTAATGTTGTAGTATCAGTTTGAATGACTAGTCTTATTAAGTGATGTTTTTACCCAGGACAGGGAGAGAGAGTTTTTGATAATGATAGTCCACATCCTGTGTTACCATGGAGATGGTTCTCCAACCGGGCATCCTTAAAGATACACAAAGTTCTCAGCTTTCTAATCTAAAACAAAGTCTCTGATTTTCATCTTGAGAGTTGTACTATATCGAATAGAATAGATAGACCAAGATTGCTAGTAATGATATAAGGTCAGTATTCCACATTTGCTGTGATGTGTTGCTGTCCTCCTGTACGATCAATTCAAATATTAAAACCTCCAAACGCTTAAATGAATCTCTCTCATTTATTAAGAGTCTCAAGAAATCTGACAACACAAACTATTAAATTAATCACAACAAAGCTATTAAAATTAAATTAAAGTTGTGAAATTGAATGTTAAATCAGGTTCTCTAAGAAAAAATTAATGTGCAATATACATGTTTATAATTTCATCCCATTTGTAAAGATACATTACAATAAAATAAAAGCAAAAACTCAACTGTATAATATTACCAAAAAAAACAAAACTCTGGGAACTTGCATAGCCTGAAAAAATAAAATTACACCAATGGTGTCCTGGGCCTCTTATAGCCCCCTCCACCACTTTGATCTGGGGCCTGTTTGAGATGTGCAGCCATTGCTGAGCTGATCATATACTCCGTGGTCTCTTTGAAAGTTTTCTGAACAGATTCTACAAACAAAGCAATATAATAAATGAAGAAATATTGTAAGAGTCACCGAGATCACAGAGATATGATCTATTATGACAAGGTACATGGTTACAAAAGACCTTTTGTTTTAATGGCTACTTAATAGCAAGCTAGCTAGCAGGTAAGTTATAGCTAGCCTGCTAACTATGCTGCAAACACAGCGATTAAATTAACAAACACTGCAGGACAAAACAACATTTCAATAACGTACCTTTGAGCACTCACCTACCCTTCAATGTGTATTTGAAGAAACAAAGTTTTCTCACACGTAGTGGTCCCAATGAGAGTAAAATAATTTGGTCTGGAGCACTCCCATATGCTCAGATCACCATCAATTACGATTAGACCGAGCAGAACTTTAAGTGTGTTGCTGCCTCCTAGTGGTGAGGGGGGAACCACTAAAATAAATTCATAGACATCTAAACCAGGTTTAAATATAGACTTTGAATAAACATCTAAATCAAGGCTAAATCTAAACTTTACTGTATATTGATCAATGGCAATTCAAATTATTTAAGTCCAGTATTTGGACACCAGTTGTGCAACTTAGTTATTTTTTTGATCACTGTTCATTATTTAATGTATTTAATTAAAGTGGAGCTGGCATTAAATTTGCATTTTTTGAGGATTTTGATCATATCTTTTAGTTCCCCGAGCCTGCCTAAGAGGTTAAAATTACTGATTAGTCTTTCCTTTGTTCTTGGGTTGTCTGCCTACATAGTGAAATTAGCACTCATAAACGGGCTGTTTGGAAGTTGGGCGTATGACGACACGTTTCGGTATATTACGTGTTGAGTTCCAGCCAATTACCCCCTTCCCCGAACCACACCCTGCAAGTCCCTCCATCCGCAGCGCGGAGAGCTTCAGTAACAGGCAAACAACAAACCAACAGCATGGAGTCCAGACCGCATCCAAATTGCACTGTAACTAGGTGTACAAAAGAGAACATAAATCTTTTTGTCCTCCCCACTTCTAAGGCACTGCCAACCTTATGGGTAGATTGTATGTATGCAGGGAATGTGCCCGACCGACTGCCGAAGCATGTGTTAGTTTGTGGCAAATATTTCTAAGATGACTGTTTTTCCAACTTGGGACAATACAGTAGTGGATTCGCAGATCGTCTGAAACCTCTACTAGGATTAATAGCAACTATCCGTCAACCAGCAAATATCCCTATACAAGTAAGCATATTTTCTCAATAATGTCCTTCAGCTGTTAGTACACATTGTGGCATTGTTTGAGTTGTTCGCTTTTCAATTAGCTTCAAGCTAACATTTAGAATTAGCTCCACACCTAATACCCCACTTTGTTTATGTAGCATTGGTGCTAGTATGCTTTTACTTGGAGGAAAAAAGATTATATATTATAGTTGAACATTTGAAATATCGTTAGAGACTCATTGACCACAGAGGGCCCCGCCCTCTGAAACCCGGTCGTTCTGTGCTAATGCTCACAGAAGGGCTACCTCGTGTCGGGGTTGAAAACTTTTACTCTTTACTACTTTTGCTGGATAAACTCCTTTGTAAATCGGAAACTGTTATCTGTATGTTTTAGACGACCCGACGCTCCTCAGCGGAACCTTTTCAGAATAAGACTCAGAGACAGAGAGAAAAAAACACAATCACACAACAGAATTCTGTTTCATTGCGCACCTGAATTCAGATGGAGCCAGACCAAAGTCTGATTGAATTCTTGACAGTGGAGCCCTCTTTTATTGAAGAACAACACAAAATGATTCATAGTTGGACACACCCAGTATTTTCACAGTTAAAACTCAATGACCTGTCGTTCCACATACACATGAATGGTCAGTAAAAGAATCACAGTTTCCCATAGCCTTTTGCTTCCCCGAGACGTTGAACAGTCAATTGGAGTTATCCTCCCTAAGGAGTATATTCTCCAAAATGATTTACAAACACCCGCTTTTATGGTCTTAACCTCAGCTATCTTTTCTTCCTGTTTGAGCACAGTCTATTGCAATTTATCAGTTCCTGATTTAAACAAAACCTGGTATTTATCACCGTTGTAAAAACCTGGTACAAATGTATGTTGTTTTTACTTCAAACCCTGTTCTGGTACAATACGTCTCTGTGAAAACAAGTTGTCCTTCACTGTGAAACCAGCTTTGTTCCTTTCTGAAATAATAAGGCAGGTTATATGAAACTACATATAAAGATGTTTACCCACATATACGTAAAGCAGGTTATACAAGAATGCATATAAAAGTGTTCACAAAGATATGGTATTCCTCACTCGTCAAACCTGGAATTCTACAACAAGGCTGAATTACGGCAAGCGATATAGTGTTAAGATTTTGGCTAAAAAGGGCCCAAACGTTGCGGTTTGAATTTAGATGACACGTCTAATAGACGTGTATTGCTCAGTGGGCCTTAGCTATGGATTCGACACAAGTTTTGTATAGGGTTAAACCACACAAATATCTGTTGTTTTAAAGTGACAGTGTGTAGTTTTTATCATTACTCTCTAGAAATAGCCATCAAAATATTGTTAAAATTAAATAGAATTATTCCCAATCATTGAAAAGTATTGGCTGCTTTATAATATATAACCATAAAAAGCGGGTCTAAAATACATGGGCACGGATCCTAGTGTATGGGGGCCAACATATTGGACGCTGTATTTCCTTCTACGTGAGCCAATGTGGACAACAAGCCTTTACTGATTTCTGAATAAACCGGTTATATCCCTATCCCCTCGTCCTCATTAGAAGTTTTAAATAAGGACACTATGAACAGACTTAAAAAAAAAGAAAAACTTTCTCTAACCTTGACCGAACAACCAACACTATCTGAAACAAACCGAACCCTGTCCATGCTCGGGGAGAGGCGGCCTGAGAGACGCCCTGTCCCCGCTCAGGGTGAGGTGTGCTCTCAGGTGTTGTGTCTGAGCCTTTGTGCAACACAGACCCGGCCCCCGGGTCCGCGTCAGAGCAAGGCCGGATTAGCCATATGGGCAACTGGGCAATGAAGAGAGGGTCTCAAAGTAAGATCCTGTTCTCATTGGTCAGTCCGCATGAGGTGGGTCAAAGTTTACGCTGAGTGGGTTACGTTACGTCAGGCATGAAAAAAAAAAAGACATGGAGAAGCTAAGTGGGAGTGCGAAGCGGAAATTGAAAAAGGAAAAGGACATGAAAATGCAGAAAATTTAAAGTATATACTTAAAATATGTCATTTGTTCACTCCTGTTAATAATGCAGATAGTTCTGTTAGGTCAGTTTCCGTCAAAGACGAGGACAACTCAGCTAGCCAGGACTTTTCTATACAGCTTATGTTTTCAGTCCGGAGAGCGAAGAGCCAGCAGCGATGTCAAGCAACAATATCCAGTCTCAACGGCACCTGAGCCACTTGTCGAGTCTGGGAGCAGCCCCTGCATCTCAACGCCTCTAATTCCTGGGAATCCTGCCCTGTGGAGGGCCATTATGGAGCGGCTCCGGGAAGAAGCGATTTGCCGAGGGCCTGCAGCTTTCCAGAACCGCGCCGCCAAGTTTCCTGCATTGGTAAGCGAGTCCACACTTGGAAGTAGGACACGGTCCCTCACCAACGATTTGCTTCACTGCCGGCTCCCAAACAGTCAAATTGTGCCAAGGGAATGGCTTCTTTACTCACCATCAACTGGATCAGTTAATTGCTATGCCTGCAAACTTCTGTCATCCCAAAAGCATGCATTTATCAGCGGATTCTGTGATTGAAAACATCCAGAGAGGGTTAGTGATCACGAAAAGAGTGCAGAACATAGACAAAATATGCTGTCTTTATTGCACAGATCTAAATATGCATGCAGAGTGGACTCTTCTCTTGTCCGACAGTGTGAGTCAGAACAGCAGTACTGGAAAGATGTCCTCAGATGTGTGTTGGCTGTTATTACATTTTTGGGAGTGAGAGAATTGCCATTTTGAGGCGACAACGAACTGCTGGGCTCTGTGCACAATAGAAACTATTTGGGACTGATTGAACTGGTAGCGGAGTTTGACTCCTTTTTAAAGGAGCACCTTTAGAAACACGGCGATAAGGGGGTAAGCCATCTTACCTGTCATCAACTATGTGCAAAGAATTTATTTCATTAATGGGTGAAAAAACTGCAAGTGATTCCAGAGGAAATCAAACATGCAAAATATATATCTGTAATCGTTGATTCAACACCAGATTAGGCACATGTAGATCAGCTCACATTTGTTTTTCATTTGTCAGTGCAGATGGCAGAGTATTGGAAAGATTCCTCGGGTTTGAGCCCATCTACAGCCACACAGGTGTCAGTCTAGCTGAATCTGTGATGGAAATGGTGCGATGCTTGGGAGACTTGTCGAACTGTCGTGGCCAAATGCTAATGCTAGCAACATGGCTGGCAAATACAGCGGGCTCCAGGCGCACTTGAAAAAACAAAACCCGCTAATTCATTATACACCGTGTGCTGCCCATTCTCTGAACCTCATCTGTGTTAACTGCGTAGATAATTGCTGTGAGAGGCCACCGTCCCCCCGTACACCCTCCCCCCCGTCCCAAGCGCACCCCGTTCGGGAGAGCGCCTGTGCTACATGGTAAAAGCCTCCCCGTCAACAAGAGAGTCCCCAAGCACTGCCAGCGTCCCGAGGGCCCCCGTGCTGAGGCCGGAAAAAACACATTTTTATACCGATCGATCATCAACACGGCAGTTTGACCAGTCACAACATCCGAGTTACCATACAGCCATTTTAACCCCCGAGAGGCCACTATTTCTAACGTCACTAGATTACGACATGACATAGACACATTCACAACCCAAAGACAACACATTTCTGTCTCTGACAGAAAGTAGCTAAAGTTGCCTCAGAAAGTCGCTAGATGTCGCCAGAGGATTTCATACGCTAATTTACATATCAATGACATCCATAATGTGGCGATCTTAATTTAATTCTAGAACATCCAATTCAAATACAACCAATTTGCAATAAAAACAGTCTGCAAAACCATTGTCTGCAGACATAAAACAATAACAATCATAAATAAGATATCAATATAACAGAAAGAGACAGGTCAAGAAAATATGACCGGAAGAAAAAAATATGTGGCTTTCAAACGAAAGCTGGTATAATGAGGGCATAACAGAAAGGAAGAAATTGGGATTAAATGAAACAGGGTTAAATAAAACAATATTTAAACAGGGAAAATCTGTTACTGGAAACTGTGGAACATATACTATTTTGAGAGAAGGGAAGTGGCAGCGTACAATTTCTGCATTCCCCCTTCGTAAGGATAAGTTGAAAGATGAAGGTAAAGAATGTTTGTGTGAAAAAAAGAACAATCGGTACATTCATGCACATTTATTTTCTACTCTTTTACTTTTTCAATTAATGTTGAAGATAAAAACAACTTCCTTTTGTGACTGTGTGAAATCAGCTCCATCTTTCTCTACCACGCTGGGTGAAATGAACTGAGAGATGGTTTATGGCATGTGATCATGCTTTCTTAACTTGCACAGATCAATCCCCTGCTGCAAGTAGGTTCAGAGCAGAGCAAATTGGGTCTCAGTCTAATGACGGGAATATCAGCGACAAAGTGTCACAGAAAGTGTTGCTGAGGGTGGTCAGAAATGTTGCTACATTTGTCTATAGGTTTTTTTTGGGACAAAATGACGTTAAGGGGTCTTAAAAGTCGTTAGAAATAGTGACAAAGTGGCTAAGTTGGCAACTCTGGCAAAATGTCTTTCTGCCCCCGAGACTGTAGCTGGGGGGTGGGGGCTTGGGTGTGTGACATCACGTTTGAACGTGTCCATAAAGTACTAGCAGAATGTCACTGACTAGATGATGAATGGAGTTTATATATATATATATATATATATATATATATATATTTGCTTTTTTTTGCCTCCACTCACCTGTAGCTCCGAGTGTGATGGCTATGTCATGCTAACAAAGAAAATCATGGAAGTGGACCACAAATCCAGACATCATCTTCGGACAGACTTTCGTTGCTGCCACAAGTGCCAAGCTGGACGACACAATCCCCTGCCAGCCCCATGAAGCTGCGGAGGGGGAATCCATCACTGGTTCTCCAGGCGGACTCAGACTGGCAAACGCCAGCAGAGGTTTAACAACTATGTCATAGGAGGAGCACTGGTTCCAGCAGGGGGCTAAACCAAAAGCCCCCCTTCAGCTCCCCTCCTGTGCCCCAGGGTGCGTGGTCGACGGTCGAGCCTGGTCACTGTGGGGGCACCATTTCGGTGCCTTGGGGCCCGACTTTGCCCCTCTGACCATCCCTCCAACTGAGCCCAGCAGCTCCGCAGGACTGCCGCCCATTCCCTCCCAACAGCACGACTCCTGTGGCCACCCACATCGTGCCAAACCTAAGACTACACCCAGGAGGTGTTCTCCATCACACCCCCAATCCACAGAACGACGGCGCCCACTTCACATCGCTGCATCCTGTGGAAGCTATGCTGCCCAACATCCAGCAGGTCCAGGACACCGAGGGATCTTCTGACCAGCATCAACCTGCACACCATCCACCCACAACACTCATCATTGGAGATTCTATTATCTGTTAGATTAGAATGAGAGGAGCTGTCACTCTTTGTTTTCCTGGAGCTACAGTAAAGGACATTTCTGAACAGATTCTGGACTCAATCCAATGTCACCCATCCGTAAGTAAAGTTATAATTCATGTTAGAACCAATGACATTTGCAAACAGCAATCAGAGCTCTTAAAGCGGGATCTTATTCATTTGTTTAATCTTTTAAAAGATTACGTATTTACTACGTATTGCCCCCAACCCCCCTTGAGGAAGATTTGAAGACTAAAGACTTGGAACACATTAACTGGACATAAAATGATTGTTTTTGATCGAGCTAAGAAGCAAGTAAGGTGAGTTGGATTATACATTCTTTCTCTTTCTGAGTGTAAAGTTTTAGCAGTGAGTAGAAAAGGCAGGAATAGGGCCTGGTGTTCTGTTGTGTGCTGTCATTCAATTTACTTTTACAAAACCGGTCGTTTGTCGACGTCTGCTCATGTTCCTCTGAATCAGACTTTGTGCTGAGCCGGAGAGAAGAAATCAGGTGTCGCCATAAAAACATCTGGCTGGAGGAGTGCTTTGACCTCCAATTGTTGGTCTGGCTGTAGGTGTGACACAGCAATGGAAACAGGCTTGGAGACTTGTTGTGGAAATTACTGTACCCTTTCCTCCTCTTCATTTACAGCCCAGCTAAAAAGCTAGTTGTGGAAGCTACTGGTTCAATGGTGAATTAAATTCCTTCAACAAATTCACATGAAAACACTGGTATTTTTTCACTTTATGTAAAGTTCATAGGTTACCTTACTAGACATTTAGACATTTGGTAATCCGATAAGGCCCCTGCTATCTTGCCAAAAGTTTGCTGTCACTGGTTGGTAACAGAAGTAGCACCTGCTGACCAACCTGAAATGTACTAATCCTTGGCTTCTTATTGAACCAGGTTTTCGGTTGCACTTTCGGTTGTTTTAGGGAAAAATAATAATGTTGTATTATTATTTTTTTAGGGTGTATTTCTTTATCACATAGTTTAAATGTACTTTTTAAATGTAATTTGGTTTCAACCATATGTTCCTTTGTATACAGCCTGTTCTTTTAAGATGCTAATGAAGTTTGACCAAATAAAGAGAGACTGCAGTGGGAGGGCCTTTTGAGACCAGGAGACAGAGCTGTGTGATCAGGAGACAGACCTGGGAGACTGTCTGAGCTGAGAGGAGAACAGACACACGGTCAACCAGAGTATCTTCTTGGTCTCCCCCTGCAGAACTTTACTTTATTCTATCTCCCACTGCAGAGCTCATTTAACTTCAGTTTCTCTCTGTGTGTGATTCTTTTTAGGTTAAACCACTATTTTTTACCCTAACAATTTTGGTGTCGAGACCCGACGTACGGAGCACTTCCGCCGGTGGTTTTCGGCGAAGGACTTGCTTCACTGGCCTGCTGCATCAACTTCCATGAGGACCTCCTGCGCGTGCTCCCGTATGATCGATTCGGTCTGAATCACTCATACAGGGGGGAGGTTGTGAGTACGTCTTTTTGTGCACCTTTACATTTAAAATAAAAAATCTTCTAAGATAGTCAGGGTATATTCTGCTGTTTTGGGCCTAAAGGAAGGACGCTATAGCCTCTCTGATAGAGTATCAGGTGTTGAGCCTTAAGTGATTAATGCATTAATTACTACGGCGAGGGTGTAACGGACCAGGTTTTTATTTTCCACCTCGAAAATAAAAGGTTGTAACAGATTATGTTTGCGAGCATATATCCACCTCCCTGGAAAAGGTTGTAACGGATTAGATTTGGGAATCATCCACCTCATTGGAATATAAAGTAAGCCAAAGTATGGGAGTAAAAACACAAAACAGCAGAATAAAAAAGATATACCGCACCCCAGGTGGGTTCATGAAGGTAGGCACAGAACATAATCTTTATGTATGCCAGTCCAACCTGAAACCTAACGGTGTAAACGCATGGTTTGAAGGGCACTACAATAGACGTTCCGTGCGGATTTATAGGTCACAAAACACATCCTTAGATTAGGAAAGCCATAAAACAGCTCAATCCAGTTGCGCAAAAGAGACACTCAGAGTAAAAAACCTATACGATTCAGTTTTAGCAGAAATGGATTACAATTAAAAATCTCAAATAAATGAACAAAAGATTTCTTTAATTAATTAAAGAATCAATGACTAACTTCAACTCATCGACAGACTAATTTAATAGTCCTTGCTTTTTCATTTCCTCCTAGAACTATTTTGGTATTCTAACATCAGACTTTACCAGACTAATTAATAGAATCCATTAAAAATTATATAAACACAACGCAAAGATGGGAAACCATGTTTCTATCAACAAATTAGAGGGAGATTCAAAGTATATGCATAAAAAGGACCCCAAAAATCTTCAGTTTCTGACAAAATGGCGCAAAAAATATCAAATAGATGGGAAGTTAAAACAAAATCAGTGGAAGGATTTAGTATGTATTCTTCAGGCACTAAGGGGAAAAAGAAGGAACGGAAACAAATAGAGCTGAGAATCGCCCATCTGTGGGCTCATGAAACAGAGCAGAGGACGCAGAATTTAAAGATAAAAAAGCACAGAGACTCTAACGATGGGTCTTTTGTTTTGTGTCCTCCTCCTTGTGCAACCCAGACCGAACCACCTGCAGTTGTTGGAGATTCTTATGCGGTCTCAACAGCACCCCCCAGGACACCTACATCTTCCTGTCCCAAGAGACCAATTCGCAATTGAAGAAAAAGCACATGGTACCTCAATAAAACAAAGGCTTAGAATTACAAAGAAGGATAAGTCTGGTGAGAGTGAACCAGAGGACTCAATAGATGTTAATCCTATGGTCGAAGTACCATCTGCCGATGGCATTCCAAGATATGTTTTTAGACCATGGTCACTTAAAGATGTTAAAGAGGTTATGGCAACAACGTTGGGAAAAGACTGGCACCGTGTAGCAGGAAATTACAAAGGAAGAGACGAGGCCGGAGTTGTGTTGCAATTTCAGAATGATTTCCAGGGAAACATTAAAGGAACAATTTGATGCAGTAGCAAATCAAGTTTGCACACAGTTTTAAAAGAAACCAGATTATGAGCATATGGCCTCCATAAAACAGAAGCCTGGGGAAACTGTAGATGATTTTTAGATACCAAAAGGAACACGATATCCACAGTGGCCTTACTAAAGACACTGATGATGATAGCCCATATATGCGACATTTATGTAATGGCTTGCTACATAGTTTCCACCCCACTATCACTAATTGGATCAAAAATCACCTTCTGAACTGGGAAACATGCAACCTTACCACCCTTATGGCTAATGCACGTTTTGCAGAAGGTGTCATGGAAAGAAAGGGGAGGAAGCCAAAATCCACAGACTCATACACACAGGTATTTCACACCCAGGTGGAAGACCATGAGGGGGAAGTTTATTATCAAAGTGACAACTACAACAGAGGGAGGGGGTTTAGACCACGAAGTAATACACATAATCACACACCCCAGGATTCATTGAGACATCAAGGTGGTCACCCAGCCCCCACGTGTTGGACCTGTGGAGAAGTAGGCCACATTTCACACGAATGTAGCAGAGGCCGAGGAAGGGCCAGAGGGGGATGTCAGATCCATACACAGGGTCCAACTGCCCCAGAACACTCGCAATTCACACAGCAATGACTAGATACTTTTGCCGCCTCTAATAAGGACGTGGATTGCTGTGGCGCCTGGGAATTGCTTAATGTTCTGAAAGAGAAGCCTTACATAAGTCTTAAAAGTAATGAACAAATGGTAGAGCTCCTTTGTGACACGGGAGCTTGCAGAACGGTGATCTCCGCTGGCGTTAATCTGCCAGAATCTAAAAAAAGTATTTTAATAAAATCAGTAAATGGTGCTACTACACGCTCATTTTTCATTAGGGCGACTGTGGCTCAGGGGGTTCAGAGGGTTGCCTTGCAATCAAAGGGTTGCTGGTTCGAGCCCCCAGATCCATCTGTCTCAGTCGTTTTGTCCTTGGGCAAGACACTTAACCTGACAAGGTTAAGTGGCTCAATGCAATCATATGTTTTTACTACTGTATGTAATCTTTTTATTAGAATTGAATGATCTTCTAACTGCATTATATCAAATTGATCAGAATGTTATTAGCCTATTGTATATTTATTGAATCTTGGTAACAGAGGATCCTGTTAGGGAAGACTTAACTTCCCTAAGTCTTCCTGTTAGGGAAGACTTAGGGAAGGCGCCATCCGCCCCTCTGGCCAACTGGTGTTGGCCAGAGGGGCGGATGGCGCGATATGGCAGCCTCACTTCTGTCAATCTGCCCCAGGGCAGCTGTGGCTACATTTCACCACAATGTCCACTCAATTTATTGGGCAGAGAGATAATATCAACCCTAAAAATCTCCATTATCCCAGTGGGAGACGGCATGAGAGCTGTGAGAACAGGAAATGTAAATTATGACATTTACCTAAATACAACTCATAGACCACAGGGATTTGGTCTGTACTACGAGTTGAACCTAAAGAAAACCTTAAAGACACAACAACAATGATGGACACAGCTTTGAAAATAGTTCCTGACCCCGACAACCAAATCATGCCTACATCACAGTTACATGTGACTATGGTTCTGAGGCCTGAACCTGATCCTTATTTCCAAGATTATTTTATGTAACTCTCACCTGCTGTAGTGTTCACCTCACACATCATTACTGATGGAAAATCTGATTCAGCTGCCTCAGTAATACTGACTACCAGCCTTAAACCATTCTTTGATTTGCCTACAGATCCACATATATCTCTGACAAAAAACAGTAAATCACGTTGGAAAGATTTGGGATATATGGTGCAAAAAGCAAAGAACGCCACAGATTTTAAAGCTTTGCAAGAAAATAAAGAAGATTGTTGGCAATACAGTGAATCCACAGGTTTATATAGGCTGCCCCTTATCATGCCACTCCACTGCACCACTCAAGTAGCACCACTAGACTGACCAGAAACAGAATTCATCTTATTGACTGAAGAGGAAAAAAATCAACTCAAAGAAATCCCTGACACATCATGGTCTAAAAGCCCCACTGATGTAGGCCTACTCTCATCCATTGCTCCCATTCAAATAACTGCTAAATCACATTTTAGACCCACAGTAAGACAATATCCCCTATCTGCAGAAGCAGAGTTAGGAATTCAACCAGTAATTGAGGATGTACTAACAACAGATTTCATAAGAAAATGTCCTGATTCACCATGTAACACACCAATTTGGCCAGTTAAAAAGGCTGATGGGAAAAGCTGGTGTATGGTTCAAGATTTGAGAATGGTGAATTCAGCTGTCCAGACCAGAGTGCCGAATGTGCTTGATCCACACACTCTGTTAAACTCTCTGAGTTAATCGGAGGCTTGAAGATGAAGACAGAAATGAAGAAGAAGATGTGGTGTAAAAACCTTTTTATGACTCCATTAATCTAATCTACTGCTCAGTTAGCGATTAATGTGATGATGTCTAGGTGAAGCCCACATTAATATCTTTTTTAAATTGATACTTACTTTTGCAATTTCTTTGTTGTGTCTTATTACATTTCTTGAATTTGGGATACGACTTATTTTTGCAACCTTTTGTTGTCTGGTTTTTATGATTCTTATATTTTTACATTATTAGAGTTCTTACCTATTCTACAACTTTTTGTTGTTCGTGATCACATTTAAAAACCACATTTCAGGGGGGAAATGTTAGGGGAAAATAATAATGTTGGATTATTATTTTCTCAGGGTGTATTTCTTTATCACATAGTTTAAATTTACTTTTTAAATGTCATTTGGTTTCAACCATATGTTCCTTTGTATACACCCTATTCTTTTAGGATTCTAATGAAGTTTGACCAAATAAAGAGAGACTGCAGTGGGAGGGCCTTTTGAGACCAGGAGACAGAGCTGTGTGATCAGGAGACAGACCTGGGAGACTGTCTGAGCTGAGAGGAGAACAGACACACGGTCAACCAGAGCATCTTCCTGGTCTCCCCCTGCAGAACTTTACTTTATTCTATCTCCCACTGCAGAGCTCATTTAACTTCAATTTCCACTATTTTTTACCCTAACAGGTTGCTCCTGGGCCAAGGCCGTAATCTGCTCCAGTCGACCTCTCATCTGGAAAACATATGAGACAACGTTGCCATGGTTTGCTGGCGGCTTCTTCCAGTGGTCTCTTGGGAGCTCTGAGGACCCCTCACACCTGATGTCCATAAAGGAGCTCAAAGGGACAGAACCCCATAGATACTTGTGGTACTTCCCGGTAAGCAAACATCAGGTAAGGCAGCCACTGGTCCCAGTCTGAGCCTGTATTGGAGACAAACTTTCGCAGCATGTTTTGAAGAGTTCGATTGAACCTCTCAACCAAACCGTCCATCAGAGTGGTATGGAGTGGTCTTTATGGCCCTTATGCCAAGCAATCTATAAACCTGTTTTAATAAAGTTGACATGAAATTCGTACCACAATCAGTAAGGATCTCCCTAGGTATTCCATTTCTAGAAAATAGCTGAATAGGGCAGGATGCAACTTGTCTGACTTTAACAGTTCACAGAGGAACAGCCTCAGGGTAATGGGCAGCGTAGTCACAAATAACAAGATTAAATCTGTTACCTGATCCAATTTCAACGGGGCCCACCATATCCATACCTGTCCTTGTGAATGGTATATCAATAAGTGGCAATGGTTGGAGCTGGGCACGGGCTACCCCCTTGATGAAGTCACTTGGCATATTTCACAAGAAGAACAAAAATCTTTTAGCTGAGAGTAAATACCAGGCCAAACAAAGATACTTGAGATTCTATTGAGTCTTTTGGAAATCAAGGTGTCCTGCCCATGGAATAGAATGACCTAACTCCAAAACCTTCTGAGTTAGGACCTGTAGCAGTGATAAAGCCTCATCCTTACCCTGACGCTGGTAGAGAAGGCCTCTCTTGTTTATATACTGGCCGTCAGCTAAACAGTCTAAAGTTCTTGTGGCTTCACCATCTATTTCAGTCACCTTGTCAAACCACACCTTGAGTTTGGGGTCAGCTTTTTGAAGTGCAGCTTTATCAGAAGGGACTGGAAAATTTAAAGACCGAGTTGGCTATGCTGTGTCCTCATGCTGTGTTCTGTTTTAAGCTCTTCTCTTCTTAGCTTTTGACCTGCACTGTTTCACTGCCCCCACCTTTATTGCAACCTGATAAAAAGGAAGCTCTGCAAGGGTGTTTTGCCCTCTGGGCTTGAGTGGTAACCACATTACAGGTAGTAACCAGAGGGATGGGAACTTAACTGTTGCTGATTATGTTCAATGTTTGGAACTGTTTGTTAGAGCATACATTTTAGATGAGATCTAAAAATTTGGGAACATCATTTCCAAGAATGACGGGATATGTAGAGAGGGGACAAGCGCTAATGACATGAGATATGTCCGGCCTTCAATCGTTAAGCATATTTCAGCAGTGGGGTAAGCTTTCTCATCCCCATGAACACACCTTATACTAGATTTGATAACAGTCCAAAGATTTGGAAGAACAATGCTGGAAAGAGAAACAGATTTAAAACAATCTGGATCCAAAAGTGCCTCTTTAAAACAATTAATTAGCACAGGTACAGATATAACTTCGTCTTGAACAGTAACTGGTAGTGAGGGTCTGAGTACAGTGCATAAGAGTGAATGCTTATTAGGTCTGGTAGACTACAGATATACTGGGCATGACCAATATCATTACAATGATAGCAACAAGTCTCTTGTCTAGATACAGAACATTTTTTTTATTAGTGCTTGGTTTTGGAAAAAACTGGATGAGTATGATTTTGACCGCTCCTTTCACCGCCAGAGGACTTACTACGATTGCTGAAATGGATGTCCTGGCTGAAGGCTGGTCTTCTGTTCCCAGTCCTGGCCGACAGAGCTCTGCAAGGTCGACCAGTTCCTCAGCAGACTTTGGGTCCCTCTCCTTAATCCAGACCTCCATTTTAGGTTTAAACATCCACATGAGCTACTCCAGGATCAGTGTTTCATATATTTCCTTGACTGTTGATTTCTCTGGTTTCACCCATCTTTTAAACAGGTCCTTCTGTAGTTCTTTTGTAGTCAATCACCAGGCTTAATGTTCAGAGCTCAGAACCGTCTGCGGTAGGTGTCAGCTGTAATTTCATATTTTGCCAGAATTACTTCTTTAACTTTTTCGTAGCTTTCAGAGTCAACCAAGTCCATGAGCAAATAAGCACTGTGTGATTTCCTGTGAGAAAAAGGATGAGTTGAATTGCCCATTCTTCTTTCGACCAGCGACACACTGTGGCTGTTCTTTCAAATGTTGTCAGATAAAAATGTCATCTCCATCAGATAGTGGTAATAATTTGGACTGTTTATGTAACACTGGTGCCCTGGGTGTAGGAGATTCCCATTTTATCAGCATTATGATCACCATCATTATCTTCCTCCTCATCATCATCATCCTACTGCTCAGTTCATCTTTCAAATTCATCTCTTAATTCTTTCACTTGTGTCTGTATTTGCAAGAAATGATGTTGCATACATTTGCACCCCTGTTCTTGGCAGGGGACTCTTTTTACCAAAAGCTGGTCTCTAGATGACTGGGAACAAATCAGGGACTTCACCATGTTGGAACGTTCTTCCAGCTTGTCTGGTTCACTTCCTGCTGCTGCTTGCTCCCAGCTGATTAGAGTTATGGTGTGTTTAAACCAAAGGCTTTGTCAGCACCAAGCAACGCTCACATAGCGACTAGTTCAAAGCATATACACAGAAGATACCTTTTTAAGATGAAGCTTGCAAAGCTCGTAGGCGGGTCTGTCTCTGCTGGACGTTTTAAACACTAGCAGATCGTGCTAGGCAGCGTCGACGTCCGTCCACGTCACTACAACGAGACACTCTGATTGGTTGGCGAGCTGTGTCAAGATCATCAAAATTTAACTAGCTGAACTTCTGCATTGCTAGCATTATGCGCTTCGAGCTTGAAACAAAGGAAAAGCTTGAAAAGTTGATGGAGCGAATGCTCACAAAATGCCGCAGAGACTGCAACGCTCCTCCAACGGCGAGTGAAACGGCATGTGAAAGTACCATTAGGCTCCCCTTCATCTGACTTAACCAAAGAACTGTACAAAGTTTATGAATGACTTCAAACAGAGATGAAAATACTGTGGCATGATAGACTCTTTTCAAAAATACTAAAGGTTACAAGAAAGTAATAAAATAAATGGACCTATTTCTTCCAATAAATCACGTATTTAATCAGAGTTTACTAGATTAATGCATAAAAAGGTGACGCCGACATGACAGCAACATTGGTGCTAATTAACACAGATTTATTTCTGCTCTGGCAATTGAAGTAGATTTTCCATACAATCGGCAGATCACCAGCTGGATCGCCTGAGCACCGGAGTTGCGCGGAGCTGTTGCACGGAGCTGTGAGACTGGTGGAGTGTCCAGAGTCAGTGGCCGGTAAAAACTACTTACAAGAGTTTTTAGGTGTTGTGAAGGGCTTTAGTTTCAGGGTTATTCGTCTAAAGAACATTAAGTTCAACTTATAATGATTGCAACAGAATGAAAACAAGCTATTTTAAAAGTTGGGGTTTTTTCCCCTGACAGAAACAAGGTGCAAACATGGAAATTAACACACAGAATCCACGTAAGACTAATCCTGATAAAAACACGCTGGCTGGGAAATACATTAATTTGTGGAGGATGGATCAGGTGAGATACCTCAGTGGCAATGATGAAGGTCATGAATACAGATTAAAGGTGACTGCGAGGGCACTAAAATGATAATTTGCCTAAGGGAAGGTAAAGAAACATTTAATACTGAATTAAAAGCTTTCAACCCAAAATACTCGTGTATGGCATGACCTGTTATCTTGGAGTTGGGTTTTTTCCTGTGTTTGCCCTGGTGTTTAGAGTTTAGTTTTTTATAAACTAAGTATAAAGAGGGTTTTTATTCTTTGCCTGTATTATAATGAAGAAGCTGTTTAGAGTTTAGTTTTTCATAAACTAAGCTTGAATAGGGTTAGTATTATTCTTCACCTGTAATATACTAAAGAAGAGGTTGGGAGTTTAGCTGTCATAGACTAGACTTATGAAAGGCTTCTATTCTTCTTTGCCTGTGGTATCTAAAACAACTGCTGGTTTACTGACAAACATAGTTGAGATATCCGGTTTATACTGTAACCCAGAAAGATGGGGTCAGATTACAGTAAAATGTCACCTCCTGATAGTCCGATCTGCATCAAAAGAGAGGGGAGAATTGAAAATCCACTTCTTTATTTTGGTTTAGAGTTTAGTGTCATAGACTAAGCTAGTATAGGACAGACACAGCAGTAAGAATAAAGCGGGTTTAAAATGCTGGCTAAACAAACCAGACCAAATTAGAATACAGAGAGAGCTGAACAATTAACTAAAGAATACGATGGAATAAACTAGGAGGACCTAGGATACAAAATGGTTAACCGAAACTACTCACAGCTGCACACGAGATTAGACATGTTGCTGGTTTACATATTGCTGGTTTACATATTGCTGGCTAGGATCTAACCTTCGAGCCACAACTTGAGAACCTTTGAAGCAAAATTGTTGAATGATGAAAAGGTTTTGGAGATTACATCTGCTAAAAGAATAAAATACTCTAAGGAGATTTGGAAGGATTAATCTGAACTAATTCAGAGGTAATGGGGATAACCAAAGATAAGATTTTGGGAGTGTCTCCTGAACCACAAGCAAATTCTGGAAACTACTTCAAACATCAAGTAGTTCTAAAATTGGAGGCTGAAGACAAGTCTGGAACCCAAGGTCTAATCTGAGGATTTTTAATGAATTTGGTCAAAATGGTGAGGATGTTTTTTTTGGTTTGAAATCAGTATCTTCTGCTCTTGTGCTGAGTGTTGATCCATGGCTGCGCTCGGGACTAATGATTTTACTGTGGATTTTTGGAAAAATAAGTCAAAACACAGTGCAAAGTCTTTCCGAAATCTGTGTTTGCGTCACTTTTAGAATTTTATATCTCAAAAATGCTAGAGTTGATGCCAAAGTCTTCTCAAATTCTAGTAGAGGGGCAACTATAGCACAGCCAGAATAAATATCTCATAATTATTCTGTAGATTTGTTGAGGAAAAATAGGTCAAAGTAGTATAGCGACTTAAGAACATGCGTTTGTCTCATTTTATGTTGTTTTCAGGAATTTATTTCTCCAAAAAAACAGAGGTGATCATTTTACTTCTGAATGATTCTTGTGAACAAAATACAGAGAAGGCACCCTCAGCGATTAGAAACGGACAAGTTTGTGGCAGTCTCCGAAGTTTGGCAGAGGTTTGTTTCCAACTGCATGAAGTCCTACAACCCAGGCTGGTACATCACTATCGACGAGCAGCTATTTCCACACAAAGTCTCACTGTCCTTTCCAACAGTACATCGCTTCAAAACCTGACAAGTTTGGAATTAAGTTCTGGGTTGCATGTGATTTGAACTCCAAATACATGTGTAATGCTATCCCTTACCTTGGCAACGACCACAGTCGTCCCTCAGGTGAGAGACTTTCTGAGAATGTAATGGTGAAGCTGATGGAACCGTTTATGGACAAGGGCAGATTTGTCAGAACCGACAACTACTTTACGTCATTATCATTGGCTCAACGATTACTCAGCCGCGAAACTTCACTTGTTTGCACCATAAAAAAAATTCGGCGGGAGGTTCCACTATCAGCCAAATAACCACTGGAGAGCAACAAATTCACCACGCAGGTATGTTGCAGCACTTTTAGCCCTGTTGATAGTGCAGTGTTTATTTTCCCTTTTTTGCACCAAGAGCTCCAGTTTTGTTGCACTATTATAGTATGTATAACCTGCAATGACAATAACATAATTTCTTTGGTCTTACTTTTTAGGTGTTTTCAACAACTGGCACGACGCTCACCGTTTATGCACCCAAGCGGAAGAAGACCGTCTGCATCCTCAGTACAATGCACAGCAAAGTTGAGATTGGGGAGAACCAAAAGAGGAAGCCAAACACAGTCACTGACTAGAATGTCATGAAGTATGGCGTGGACATTATGGACCAGAAGGTTCGGCAGTACACCGTGCGTTGAGGAACCCGTCGATGGCCAGTTGCTGTGTTTTATAACATGATGGACATGGCAGCAATGAATGCTTACGTGCTTTATCAGGCATGCACTGGAGTGAAGGACAGAAGGGTGGACTTCCTGGCAAATCTTGCAGATGAGCTTTCTAAGCAGTTTACGAAAGGAAAGATGGCTGAGAAAGAGCAGCTTCTTTGGCAACAACCTGCCATACCATCCCCAGGGAAAAGAGCCATGTGTTAGGTGACCATCCAATGTAAAAACAGTAGTACAACTTCACGTTGTGTACACTACTATAAGTATACTTGCGGAAGATGCAGAAAGGACTTTGAGTGGGAGTGCCAGAGATGTGCTAACAAGAACTGAAACAGTAAAACATGGGTCACTCCTTCACACTAATATACACACACGCACAATGGATATTTGTATATTTTTATATTGTTTGTATACCTTATTTTTGATATTTTTACCTGAATATGAAAATAAACATTTTTAGATCATGAAATGTTTTATTCTTTGAAAAAATAGTCACTACACTGCTGATTCACAACTAGGGGAGACCGGGGACAGTTGCAAAAATTGTTGATTGTGTTACTTTAATATTATTATATTTGTATATTTTATATTATTTTTTATCAAAATTAGAATATATTGTATTTGTAATAGGGCTGGACGATACAGAAAAAATTGTATCGATAAAAAAAAGTCAAATTGATCAATATTGATAATTATCGATAAAAAATCACATAATGTAAAAAAACATATATTGTAAGTGCCTCCCCAGTCATTTTGTTATTCTTCAATGAACTAATTTTAACTAATGGTGTATCCACACCAATCGCAATAGGAGCAACTAGAGCTTCAGATTAACATGTAAAATCAATGGAGGAAGGCGATGAAGCGCGACTTTGGGGTCCCGCGACACTTCAGAAGCAGATTTGTGTCACGAAAACGCTTTTCTGCCTTATTTAGGTGAACAATTCGCGCTACAGATGCGATGGAAAATTCGTGCTGCATTTTATGTCGTGCATGTTGTGCATTCGCGTTCATGGCATCTACCGCTCGAGTTTGAAAAATCTGAACTCCAGCGTCAAATCGCGCCACGACAACCAATAAGCGGACAGAGTTGCAGTGAATCTTTGACTGTCATGGAGTCACAACCTCAGCAGGACATGGAGGAAATACTGATAAACATCGTGGCTAATCACACCGAGCTACATGACACAAGCAGTTTTCTACAGAGAGACAGGAATAAAAAAATATATAAATAGGTTAAACTATTTAGACAGGAATGCTCTTAAGAGGTTTGTGGGTGGCTCTTAAAAGAGCCATCGTTGCTGTAAAAGCACCTCTCGGCCTAGAAGTCAGCCTTGAAACAGCCTCCTCACCTGGTTTCCTGGTAGCAGTTCCCGCACCACATCCCACGCTGCTCAAATATTATAAACTTTTACGAACCGCAGACAGATGGACAGCTGCTCGGAAATGTAGTTGGTGTGTCGGCAGGCGAAGCTTTGACCTTCCCGGCAAAGCTAAAGCTAACTAGCTACTCACCAGTGTTGATGGGCTCAGTCACTGAGCTGAAGCCGGCTGGTCTATCCAACCCCTGTTATGTTTTTTAAAGCGTTTTTTCGCTTCTGAGGACCGGGAGCAGAACCGAGGGGAGATTTTAACAGCCGCAGATGTTAGCAGTGCAACGCAGCCTGGGTAGGTTTCCTTTGTCTCTCTGTAAGAGATTCGTAGCTAGCTGGGAGAGGGGAGTCCGGCTTAAAACAGCTGATCATAGTTTTTAGATTTCGTTCATTGTTGCTACGTTTAGTGTTTCAGTGCGTAGAGGATAGGTGCAAAACGGGACCACTGCTTTTACATGAGCCACTGAAACATTTATCCGGGACAACATCCTCCGCTGCTGCCTTGTTGTAACGTCTGAGTGCGGCGAAGCTACGATGATTGTTCGCTTTGGGACTATTAAAAGATTATGTTTCAGCTCAAATTATTTAATCCTTTTTGTGGTTTGAAAGGAGAGAGGGATGGCTGACAGAGCTGCGTGGGTCATTGTTAATGATTTGTTTGGAGTAAGTAATGATTGTTGTATTAAGCTGCCTGATAGGGTATAATGAAAAAATTAGGGGACAATTTGTTTTCTATCAAACTTTTTTAATCCCCGATTTTTTCTATCGCACCACACGTCTATCGATCGATATAAATTGCTATCGAATTATTGCCCAGCCCTAATTTGTAAAATGTTGCAACCATCCCGGAACAGTGTTGCAACTGCACCCAGGCCCAGGGACAATTGCAACACTGGAGAGCTTTCATTTGAATGCACATTTAGAAGAATCTTTTCCTTGTAGTCATCTTTAAATATTTTTAACTGTTAACAGAGGGATTAAAGTATATTGTATAAAAATCCAGTTGGTCTCAACCATAAAAATTTTTAATAATGGAGCCAAATGCAAAACGTGTTGCAACTGTCCCCAATCTCCCCTAATTGCCACATTTACAGAACAAAGGCAACACAAGTGAATAACAGTCCTAGGGCATTTTCACATGGTACGGGAGTCCGTACTCGGATACCGTATTTGGTCACAATCCACTTATTTCGTGCCATGTGAACACAGACTGGACCGTGCCAGGATACGGCCAGAGAGACCTGCCTTGGAGGTAGTATCCGAGCCCAGGTACGAGTGGCCACGGATCATGTGAACACAATCCGTACTCTGGCTGTACTCAAGACAATAGCTCCACCCGGAAATGACGACACCGCCGGCCGAAATTACAGAATCACCTTGCATACAAATACCAAAACAACGCGATTCAAGCATCCCACAGCAACACACCAGGTTACAAAAAGGTGGGTTTACGACAACACTCACCCTGTAGATGGCTTCAGGTAGCAGCTGAGCAGTAGACCAGTTTGCTTACATATAGGCTGTCGTTTGTTTTATGACGTCGGTACTTCTCACTCCCTTGTTTGTTGGAGAACTACAGACTTATTTGTATACCGCCACCTGCTATTTAGTTGTAGTAAAACACTGGATTCCAGTACGTGTCAAATACGTGCCATTTGAACAGAAGAAATTTGCATTTTCTCTGGCCGTATTCTGGCACGCTTGAGGATCACATTAGGGACATCCAGAAATGCAGGTCTCCTGACTGATGATCCTACCCTTTTAAGGAAACACAGAAGTGGCAGGGGGAACTTGGAGCCAAGGGTAAAGGAGACCAGAGGTGGAAATTGGGGCTTGCGACCGACGGCCTGAAGCCAACAACCAAAGGAAGAGTAGACAGTTCAACACAGAGTGGACATTTAATAACTCATCAAGACGTGCTAAAGAGTCTACATAACATCTCTCTCTGTTGGATATCCTTTAGAGTTTCTGACAGATAACGAGACGTGTGGCCGTCCCAGGGGCAGGAAGGTCGTCAGACCGTCTTTTTCCCAATAAAATTAACTAAGTGGTTAAAATGGAATTTCCATTCTGACAACAAGTTACATCTCAAAGTCAAGTCATCTAAATGGAAAATTTTCTGATTGATATGAGCTGATTCATATGGTCAGTATGAGAAATGTCTGGACATTAATTAACTGTGTGATCATTGGTTTTGTTGTTATTTTGGGGTTTTTTGTTGGCTCTCTCCCACTATCATGAGGAAATGTATTACCATATTGAAATAATTTGTTTTTATGTATGTAAAAAAAGGGAGGACCGTTATGAGAAACTTATTTCAAGATTAGTGCCATTTAGTGATTAGTTATTATTAGTAAGGAATCTGGTGAATATAATATAATGCTTGGGACTTAGAGACTGAAGTTGGAGGACACTTATTTATATTTTACCTACTCTGGCTCAACTGAAGAACGACGTGAGACATGTTATGTCTCTGGAGCAATTCACTCTGAAATAAGTTCACAGAGCTAACAGACAGCGAGCACACTTCTGCCTAGCTCGGGGAGAGAGCAATTTAACTGAGAGGTGGGTTCTTGTTCAGATCCTAATAAATATCTTTAAACCTCCAGTGGAGATTGAATATGCCAAATCCTTATCTACATCTATATGACACCTTGCCGTAAGATGCTGCAATAATCAATTTAGACGAAGATACTTTTTCAACTTTAATATTTAACAAACTAATTGAGTTCTGTAAGGTCTCAGATGGAGCGTTCAGAATAGCTGTGAAAAATTGCTCATGTGGCAAAAAGTGAAATGTTTTTTTTATTTACGCATAAATGATATCTCTGTAAAATGACTGCTATGTACAGAAATGATTCCCAGTTTGATAGAGAGCAATAATTGTTTTGCTAAAATTATTGCTGATGTCTTTCCATCCTGACATTTTCTTAAATGTTCGAATACTGCATACCAGCAAACTACCAGCATTCTGCTTCCTTTGAGGAATTCAAGTTATCCTTTTATAAATTTGCAAAACTAAACCCCTTCAATCTACTGGGGTCAGTTATGAGGAGGGGGTTTCAGATTATAAATGATTGCTTTGAGGGAAGTTCTCACTAGGGATGCACCGATGATACTTGTATCGGGGCCGATACCGTTGTAACGTACTTGTATACCATGAATCGATACTTAAAATGTGAAAACTCTGCAATAATTCCTTTCTTTTTCACTTGTAATTTTTGATCTGTTGTCATTTTACTAATATTTTAATTTCTATATAATTTACCATAATTTATCGTAACAAATAAAGAAAAAAATAAAACCTGTCTTGCAGTTCTTTGCGTTTTTGGTGAGGCCTAAGTATCGGCATGGGTACTCGGTATCGACAAGGACTCAGATTCAAGTATCATATCATAGTGGTTTGAAAAAAGTGGTATTGTTGTATCTCTAGTTCCGACTGAAGTTCAATTGCAGTTACAGACTAAACACCTTAATAAACATGTCTTTTTTAGAGTTGATGAAGTTAATACCAAGAATATAGTTTTACAAATATACATGTTTGTGTGGGACTAACCATGGGTTGATCCTGTTGCTGGCTTTGGATCTCCAGAACAATTTGCCCAGATCCTGGCGAATACACTCCCAAAGGATTTGACTGGTGCCCTGTCCCTGCTTACTGCTGCTCACAACAAACTTGTCCAGGTAGGGGGTCCCACCATTTATTGGCTCCATTGTGATGATGGCTGCTGCACTGTAGCTGTGAAAGCACATCAATGCAAAAATATTTAGCATTCTCTCACATACATTTAAAGAACATAAACTGGTACTGATCAGACAAATACAGCACATTGCAATAGTATTCACATCACTTGAACTTTTTGCTATTTTGTCACTTTACAATCACACGCCTCAATATTTTCTGACAGACCAGCACATTGCAAAGTTTGAAAATATATATTTATTTTTTTCTTATCTGAAGAGTGGAGTGTGTATTTCCTTTCCTATGATTCTGTTAAATTAAATCAAATGCAACTAATTGTCATCAAAAATTAATGATAAGTAAACAGAGTCCACTTGTGAGTAATCTGTCTAGACATCTGATAAAGCACATCTGAATGAACTGATGAAGGAGCACAGTTACGGTGGGAAGATCTGTGGACATGGCAACTATAAGTTGTGCACTAGGTGTGTCACAGAATTTTTTATACAACCCTGACCGTTTGGTACGCATGTGTACCAAAAGAATACAGTTGTTTTTACATAAACGAATGGAGACTGTTTATGTGCAGAACTCAGAGCACAGTGGAACATTCTGCTGAACAACCTTTAAAAAATGACACCAAAAAAAAAGGGCTACCTGCTATCACTAAACTCTGGTATTTGGGGCCATTAATGATTTCTGATGCAGCTGCAAAAAAAAAGAAAAGAAAAAAAGAAAGAAAGTAGGATCCAACTAAGACTTTTTCAGCAAATGCATCTTTCAACCTCAAAAAGGTCCATAACTACTGTTACTAGGGAACTGTCTAACGCACTTGTGTGGTCAGCTGCAGCCACTATTTGACTAAAGGAAGGACCCCCACCGTGAGCCAGAACACTCATTTTACTCTTAAGTTTGGCATTTAATCCTTATGCACTATTTTATATATATATAAGTTTTATTGACTTTTTAATTTGTGAGTGTTCAGTTGTCTTTCAGGAACACCTGTTCAATTTCTCCTTAATGCAATTATCTAATCAACCAATCACATGGCAGTTGCTTCAATGCATTTAGGCGTGTGTTCCTGGTCAAGACAATCTCCCGAACTCCAAACTGAATGTCAGAATGGGAAAGAAAGGTGAGCGTGGCATGGTTGTTGGTGCGGTCTGAGTATTTCACAATCTGCTCAGTTACTGGGATTTTCACGCACAACCAAATCTAGGGTTTACAAAGAATGGTTTGAAAAGGGGCTTGTGAATATTCTCATTCATCCAGGTCATGGTTATCTCAAGGAAATTTAAATCAAACGCAACTGGACTTGGTAATTTGTCTTGGAAGACGTTTCACCTCTTATCCAAGAGGCTTCATCAGTTCATGCTCGCTGCTGACCAGGCTGGGACTGGTCCAACTAACTGGTGTGGAGACTCAGCTATTTAACCTCTTGAACAAGAGGAAGTTTGAAAAGGGAAAAACATCCAGTATGCGGCAGTCCTGTGGGCTAAAATCCCTTGTTGATGCTAGAGGTCAGAGGAGAATGGGCCGACTGATTCAAGCTGACAGAAGAGCAACTTTGACTGAAACAGCCGATTTGGATGTTGTTAATCCATTAAATGGCCGTTATTAGCGGTTAATACTCCCATTAAATGCCGTCAGCCTATGCCCTCTCTACCTACTGGTAGATTAACTACCATTCTTATCGCTAATAAATGCCAACTGTCTGCACATGTCAAAAATACTTTGTCAGAGAAGCAAATTGTAACTGGAGTTATGTAACCAATTTTAACCAACCCACAAGTTTTATGTCCTAACCTTAAGGTTACACAAGGATAAATGTACTTTCTTTTAAATGCCTAAACCTAAAACTAATTTGAAGAGGTTATAACAACAAACTGTAAAGTATGTTTCAGTAGGTAGAGAGGGCACAGTCTGACGGCATTTAATGGGAGTGATAACCACTAATAACGGCTATTTAATGGGCTGATCCCATCCGAAACGAGTGACTGAAATAACCACTCGTGGCTTCCTAAATGCTTTGCTGCATTCCTCGGTTGTAACAACATTCACAACCATGAAGCGGATGGGCTACAATTGCAGAAGACCCGACCGGGTACCACTCATCTCCACTACAAATAGGAAAAAGAGGCTACAATTTGCATGAGCTCACCAAAATTGGACAGTTGAAGACTGGAAAATGTTGCCTGGTCTGATGAGTCTCAATTTCTGTTGAGACATCATGCCTTGTTATCACTGTGTACAGTGGTAACAAGGCATGATGGATCCCTAGTGGTGGTGGTGTAATGGTGTGGGAAATGTTTTCTTGGCAAACTTTAGGCCCCTTAGTGCCAGTTGGGCATTGTTTAAATTCCACGGGCTACCTGAACATTATTTCTGACCATGTCCATTCCTTCATGATCACCATGTACCCATCGTCTGATGGCTACTTCCAGCAGGATAATGCACCATGTCATAAAGCTTAAATCATTTTAAATTAGTTTCTTAAACATGAAAATGAGTTCAATGGCCCCACAGTCACCAGATCTCAACCTGATTGATTATCTTTGGGATGTCGTGGAACGGGAGATTCGTGCCCTGAATGTGCATCCCACAAATCTCCATCAACTGCAAGATGCTATCCTATCAATATCGGCCAACATTTCTAAAGAATGGTTTCAGCACCTTGTTGAATTAAGGCAGTTCTGAAAGTGAAAGGGGGTCAAACACCATATTAATATGGTGTTCCTAAAAATCCTTCAGATGAGTGTATATCTGCCTTTGATATCGGCCTTAATAATAAACTTTATGTATTGGCCGTCAGCAACCAATTTATTTGAAAAATCGGTATTGGCATCTACCTTTTAAAAACTCATATTGGGCGGTCTCTACTCTGTACTGAACCGAATGACTCACCTGAAACAATGTCAAGATTAATGTACACATCACTGCAACTAGAGAACCAGCTGATGAGCAAATGGCTACCAGTAGCATCCAATCAACCTCAACTTCTTACACATCAAACGCAATAGACGCGACCGGTTTACATGTAAAGTCAATGGAGGAGCTCGATGAAGCGCGACTGCCGATCCCGCGACGCGTCAGAAAAAGCGACAAATCAGGCAAAAAAGCTTTTCTGCCTGATTTGCGCAACCAAGTAGGGAGACTGGTACGTTTCAGGCAAGACGAAAATACACGCTGCATTTTATGTCTGGTGCAGAAGCTGGAGAAATCGCAACTACAGCTTCAAGTCGTGCCGCCACAACCAACCAGCTGACGGCTGTCAGTGATGCTGTGACTGAGTGAATGGAGTTACAGCATCATCAGGACATGTAAACTGATAAATACCGTGGGCAATCACCCCGAGTTACAGTAGAAGCCACATAGAAGTTCCCGTGATTCCTTGGTAGGACCTCTACAGGACCGTGATTGGTCCGTGACAGGCTGGCTCTAGAAATCAATGACGGCGCTGGGATGTTTGGAACTGTTGAGGGCTCCACGAACCACATGATCGCGTGTTGGTGAGTTCAAAGTGTGTCGTAACTCTCTCTACTAAATAAGCTCTGGGTCAGGCTCCCTCCGCGGACAGGGGGGTACCCTGTCTGCAGGGGGTACGTGGAGGGACCGTCCTGAAAACCTCGGACGAGTTGGGAATGAGGATGTGTTGTTTAAATATAGTAACACAGTAGGCTACATGTTGATGTGTATTGTGATTTTCTATACTGGAATAAAGACAGTTGAGATTTTAGCTGTGCATAGGCTGTCATTGAAAGTGGAGCAAGAGAAAAATCAACATCAAATGACCAGTCTCTCATTTGTGCAAACTTGTAAGCAGTATTGCTGTAAACTACATTATCTTCCACTGTGCCTGCCTTGGTTCTTGATAACCAGACTTAAAACCTTTGACAATCCTGTAATAAGTCTGTTGCAGAACTCCACTGTCAGTTTCGTCTCCCAAAACACATTTATGGCCTGAATAAGCTCCTCCTCTGTGCCTGGTTTAGCCTCTTTGCAGATGTAAAAGATGGGAAGAAAGGGAAAAATTTTTTGACAAACTGAAAGGCACCATCTGGGTGCAGCTTCATTCTTTTATGCGTCCATTTTAATATGGCTATACAGCATGGCTACTTACTTATTCAGTTTTCTGGGCCATGAGCTTCAGGGTGGTTTCTCTTTGTAATGTTTTCTTACAGCTCTCATCTCGACATTAATGCCAAATGTAGCCATATATCTTGTGTTTATCCGCACGGATCTGCTGAGAAGTGTATCTGTTGATGCGCGTCATCTTTGTTGCAGCTTCTGTGTCGGGTGGAAAAATCTTGAACGTGGTGAGGGTAGTGCAGGCCGTTTTATACCTATTGTTGAGGAGCAGGAGAGGAGGGATGTGGACGTAGTTGAGGTAAACCAAGGCAAGTGGGATGGGGTGGGGCAGGGCACCGGTTCACCTGTATAATAATTATCAAGGCCTGCAGGCTACCTGACTATTTTTCTGCGTATTTTTTGGTGACTATCTTAATCATGGATGGAAGTGGCTTCTACACTTCGACTCGGACGCAAAGACCAAAATGTCAGAATTCAAAGGTACATTACTACAGTATGCAGGTTTCTCTCAGTATTAAGAATCTTATGTTTATTAAATATATAAAAAAAATTTAAGTAGAAACCCATTGTTATTAAAAGTTTATTCCTTCTAGACAACACAGCTCATGCAGAGGCCCAGACCTCGCGCAAGTAGTACACCAGAGGCACGGAGCAAAGTTCGCCTCGTAAAAAAAAAAAGCGGTATGTTTTTGTTTTTATAAACTGAAATATAGGCCTAATTAGCCTACATAATATCACTATAAACAAGACTGTTGTTTATTATTTCATAGGCTACCACCCTCTCCGGAAAGACGGGCAGCCTTGCGGACGGTGTCAGTGATTATTGTGTGGCGGATGTGAGGGATATTAGAAAAAAAGTGGGAGATATTGAAAAAAAACGGTTCAGCTACCACAGTGAAATAGCTGAGCTGAAGGAACAGCTGGATAGTATTGAACAAGCCATGGAGGGGTTTGAAAATCGTTTAAGGTGGCTCAAAAACCCTCAAGTACCTGTTGCTGCAATGCGAGGCTTCAGACGTCACCTCATCTTTGGGACAGACGAGGACCCTCAGCCCATTCCGCCAGTCCCAGAAAGTCCAAGAACACCGGCTCCAACAACCCCCATCGCGGACGTGATGTTGAGACCACTTTCGGCTGAGTGGGAGGAGGAATTCTTCCGAATTTCCTTTAAAGGGGGGCAGCACCGGCCGGGTATCTACGCCTCAAACCTTTTCATGGCTGTTACGCCATATGATGACTACAAGCGCTGGATGAGAAAGGTTAATTGTAGTTGCTCCAACAGTAAATTGTCACTGCCACAGAACTTGAAAAGGAGCATACACACCCACACAACCCAGCGTTTCCCAGATCTGTCTGCGGACCAGTGGCAGCATATCCGCAGCAGAATTAAAGAGGTTGAGGAGCCCTCAAAAAACGAACCCAGAGCAACAGCGTCTTGGCTTTGCTTAAGTGGCACAAAATTGACACACTTTCTTGTAGGCTAGGCTACATACACTTTCACCTTTAAAAAAAAAAAAAAAAAAAAAAATAAGCATTTATTGACAAAAGTGGGTCAGTTAAGTTATGTTTCACTGACACGTAGTAAACAAGATGAGCACCACCACATCTGACAGTTTCATGGTGATGGATTCATCCTGCGTTCTATTACAAAAAAAATGTCTCTACTATTGGTGTCTTTAGTGTACTCTGGTTTAAAATCTACAGTACTTACACTACAGGTCTTAATGCTCAATTCCCATTTTTTGATCAAATCCGATTTTTTTGTACGGTCGTTTACACTACAGATAAAATGCAACAGCAAACGCGCTCCAGTGTGAACGTTTCGTGGCTCCAAAGCGCCCCGCATGCACAGAAGAAGATGAGACGTCACCATGATACATCACACACAACAAGATCTGTTTACGGAAGTAAAAATGCCGGCTACAGATGTAAGCGTTTTTTCAGCAGTCTATCAATTCTTGCATTGTAGGAACTGATGGAATTTTGACAAATTAATTAGAGAAAGAATGACCACAAGAAAAAGGACAGCTTGTGCTTTAACAATAGCATTGTTTGGAGCAGTGGCTGCTACCTCTGTGTTTCTCCGGCGCTGATTATTGACGTCACTGACACGCTGTCTCGTGACAGTGACATAAAAGACGGATTTAAAGCGACATGGCCGCTTTCAAAAACATCAGATATGTATCGGATTCAGTACCACATACTGAAGTGACCTGGGTCGGATTTGAAAAAATCAGATCTGTGCCGTTCAGACTGCCAGAAAAAAAGTCAAATATGGGTCGCATGGGGCAAAAAAGTCAACAAATTTGTAAAACTTTTCTGTGATTTGTTTTAGTTTTAGATGTCTCAAAATACAATTATGACTAGTACAGACTTCATTAAATATATCAGACCTAAAGATTCAGTCGCATGTATAAATGTCAAAATGTTCAATTTACCAGGAAGGAAAACTGTAAGACCCACTGTTACATTAGTGTAATGCCCAAAAAGATAAAACCGTTTAAAGCAGGCCCTTCTAAAGAAATTCCTGATCATTTTCTTATCAATTCACAGTCAAAGTAGTAGTGGGATCCTTGGAGATCTGTAGCACGTGTGAATGTTCAGGAGTTTAGTGTGTGTGGTAATTGGTCAGGTGCTACATACCTTTCAGGATGATAATCAGAGAGAACAATAGAATAGCCAGGGAGTAGTGAATGCCCTTTATATTGGAATTTCCCTACCAGCACAACTTTTCCTGCAGGTTACCCCTAAAACGCATGTGTGCAATAAACTTTAATAAACATTGGGTGGCCAATGGCCCATTAATGCAAAACAAAAGGTTGAGCAATAATCAACCCTGAACAAGTAATACACCTACGAATAGTTATATTTTGCGCATGCGTCAGCGTCCTGATGCCTCCTGCCAACTCTGGCTCTTCAGCACGGTTTTAACTGTTTTTTGTCCTTTTATCTTTGTTTTTTAATGATTTTCTTTTGACTGGTTTTAACCTGTTTTAACTTTTAGGGACTTATCTTTTTTCGGACGCGTTTTTGATCAGAGCACGGACCGCTGTTACTTTTATCATGCCTCCACTCACCTGTAGCTCCGGGTGTGATGGTTGTGTCAGGCTTACCAAGAAAATCAAGGAATTAGAGCAGAGGATCACCAATGTACATCTGATCCAGGACCACGAGCGCAACGTGGACATCATCTTCGGCCAAACTTTCGCTGCTGCCACCAGCGCCCAGCTGGCCGACACAATCCCCTGCTAGCCAGGTGAAGCTGTGGAGGGGGAATCCATCGCTGGACTCCGATAGACGAACACCGGCAGAGGTACAACATGTACGGCAGAGGAGGAGCGCTGGTTCCAGCAGGGGGCTAAGCCAAAAGCCCCCCTCAGCTCCACCTCGGTGCCCCAGGGTGCGTGGTTGATGGTTGGGCCTGGTCGCGGTGGGGGCGCCCGGAGCGGCTGCCACCGTTCTCCTCCACCCGGCCTTCCGTTGTCGAACCGTTTCAGTACCCTAGGGGACGACTTCCCTCCTCTGACCGTCCCTCCGACCACGCCGAAGTCCAGCAGCTATGCAGGACCGCCGCCCATCCCCACCCAGCAGCCAGAGCAGCAGTCGGACTCTGGTAGCCACCCACGTCGCGCCAAACACAGGAATACAGCCGGGACCCACCGAGGAGTGCTCCACTACACCCCGAATCTACGGAACGAGCCTTCGGCGCCCACTAAACATTGCTGCAGTCCTATGGAAGCCAAGCTGCCAAACATCCAGCACGTCCTGGACAAAGAGGGATCTTCCGCTCAGAATCAGCCTGCTCACCATCCAACCACCACTCTCATATTTGGGGATTCTATTATCCGGCATGTTAGGATTAGAGGAGCTGTCACCCTTTGTTTCCCTGGAGCTACAGTAAAGGATATTTCTGAACAGATTCTGTACTCCATTCAACGTCACCCATCTGTGAGTAAGGTTATAATTCATGCTGGCACCAATGAAATTCTTAAACAGCAGTATGAGCTCTTAAAACAGCATTTTATTCATCTTTTTTAATCTTTTAAAATACACACCCCTATCTGTTTTTATTTCTGGCCCCACTCCAACTATCAGCAGAGCAATAAATAGTTTTAGCAGGTTACTGTCTCTAAACACTTTGCTTTCCTCTGCAACCGTGATGCAAATATTGGTTTTATAGACAATTTTAACATTTTCTGGGGCAGGATTCAATTGTTTGGGGCAGATGGACTACATCTTAACAGACAAGGTATACGCATGCTGGCACTAAGCCTGGCCTACCCTCGCCCACCGCTGTTCCCAGCTCCAGCTGCTCCTGCCCTCTCTGCCCCACACACCACATCCTGATGTGCAGCTGGTCCCTGCTCCTATAAACTCAATCCTGATTTTAACAGTAACTCACATATGGCCCTTTGGACCTTGCCCTACCTCATTCATACCTGTTATTGTCAGCAGAGAGCGGACAAATAATAATAAACTAAAACAACGCAACTCAAATAATCTTAAACAGTTACTAAAAACCCCACCTTCAGTAAATCATATGGTCACTCCATCTCCAACCACTGTTAATATGGCTCTTTTGATGGCAGAGACTGAAATTGGCCAAGCCTGTCGTGAAAACAACAAGGAAATACACCTCTGAAGCTGTGGAGGAGCTGCGCTCATGTTGGGAGACGACAGACTGGGGAGCGTTTGGAGCAGCCACGGACAATCTGGACGAGTATACGGATACTGTGACCTCATACATTCAGTTCAATGAGACGCGCATCATCCCAACGCGCACCAGGATTTGTTATAACAATGACAAGCCCTGGTTCACACCCAAGCTCCGGCGCCTACGTGAGGAGAAGGAAGTAGCGCGGCGGAGCGAGGACCGGAGTACATACAGACGAGCAAAGTACCACTTCAGCAGTGAAGTGAGAAGAGCAAAATCTGTGTACTCCAACCATATACAGGAACACTTTAGCTCCAATGACTCTGCAGCCGTGTGGAGGGGGTTGAGGGCTCTCACAAACTACAAGCCCAAAGCCCCCCAGGCCCTGAACGACCGGACTCTCGCCCAGGGCCTGAATACACACTACTGCCGCTTTGAACAGCCGTCTGCTCCTCACACCTCTGCTCCCCCCACCATCACCCCAACCATCAACGACCCCAGCACTTCATCAAAGGACTCCTCAGACCCCCCCTCCTCCCCCCTGCCCTCTCCATCCAGGAGGAGGATGTGCACCGACAGTTCTTGAGGCTGAACAGGAGGAAGGCCCACGGGCCGGACGGTGTCTCCCCTTCCACCCTCAGACACTGCGCGGATCAGCTGGCCCCCGTGTTCACGGACATTTTCATCACCTCCCTGGCGTTCTGTCGCGTGCCGTCCTGCTTCAAAACCTCCACCATCGTCCCTGTGCCCAAAAAGCCACGGATCACAGGACTTAATGACTACAGGCCGGTGGCGCTGACGTCTGTGGTCATGAAGTCATTTGAGCGCTTGGTTCTGCCCCACCTCAAGGACATCACCGCCCCCCTCCTGGACCCACTGCAGTTCGCCTACAGAGCCAACAGGTCTGTGGATGATGCAGTGAACCTGGCCCTCCATTTCATCCTGGAGCATCTGGACTCCCCAGGAACCTACGCCAGGATCCTGTTTGTGGACTTCAGCTCTGCCTTCAACACCATCCTCCCTGGACTGCTACGAGACAAGCTCTACCAGCTCAGCGTGCCCGACTCCCTCTGCAGGTGGATCACTGACTTCCTGTCGGACCGGAGACAGCACGTGCGGTTGGGGAAGATTGTCTCGGACAATCGGACTACAAACACTGGGACTCCTCAGGGCTGTGTACTCTCCCCCTGGCTCTTCTCGCTGTATACAAACTGCTGCACCTCCAGTCACCAGTCCGTAAAGCTGATCAAGTTTGCGGACGACACCACCCTCATCGGACTTATCTCAGAGGGTGATGAGTCCGCCTACAGGAGAGAGGTGGACCGGCTGGCTTCTTGGTGCAGTCACAACAACCTGGAGCTGAACGCCCAGAAGACAGTGGAGATGATCATGGACTTCAGGAAAGTCACAGCCCCACCGTATCCCCTCACCCTGATGGACTCTCCCACCCCCATCTCCATCGTGGACTCCTTCCGTTTCCTGGGCACCACCATCACCCAGGACCTCAAGTGGGAGCCAACCATCAGCTCCCTCATCAAGAAGGCCCAGCAGAGGATGTACTTCCTGCGGCAGCTGAGGAAACTCAAGGTGCCGACCGAGATGCTGGTGCAGTTCTACACGGCCATCATCGAGTCCATCCTCACCTCCTCCATCACCGTGTGGTTCCCCGGCGCCGCAGACCGGGACAAACACCGACTGCAGCGCATCGTGCGTGCTGCTGAGAAGGTGATTGGCTGCAGGCTCCCATCCCTCCGGGACCTGTTCTCCTCCAGGACCCGGAGGCGTGTGGGTCGGATCACAGCTGACTCTTCTCACCCTGGACACCGACTATTCTCCCTCCTCCCCTCAGGCAGGAGGCTACGGTCCATCCAGACCCACACCTCCCGCCACCTGAACAGTTTCTTCCCCTCCGCCATCAGACTCATGAACAATAACAAGACCCGATAGTTCAGTTAAAGACCCATGTAGGATAGAACCATCTGCACTACGTAACTTTATTTTACTGCACTGTGTGGTCTGACCACACTTAGATCTGCTGCTGTCATTCACCTGCACATCTGTGAATGGAACCCTGCTGCTGTTCTCATGTTAAAAAGGATGTTTATCTTTTCATAGTTCTTTTATATACATACAGATTATAATATTTATAAAGACTTTAGCCTTATAGCTCATTCTTTTTATTTTTATTTTATTTTTATTTATGTTAAATGTTTTATGTGCACAATTGTACCGAAAAAAATTCCTAGTTTGTGAACTTGTTCTCAAACAATGGCAATAAAACCGATTCTGATTCTGATTCTGATTATATGTTCGCTCTTTGCTGAACAAAACTTTTATAATAAATTATTTGATTTTAGACAATATTTTTTCATGACTGACATGTCAGAGTGCAGATGCCCCTGCTGTTCTTACAGAGGCCTCTCCACCTAATTTTAACTTTTCTTATTCAACGAGGGGTAGCCAGAGGGGAGACGGAAATGCTTTTTATTAGTTTAACTCTTTCCGCCTGTTTAAGGTGATAATTTTACCACTTTTGAACACACTGCCTCTGTTTTTAGCACTCCTCAGATTTTATGTGTCACAGTTTTATAGGCCTCCGAAAAGGAATTCACTTTTTATTCCAGAATTTTCAGAGTTTTTATCAATTTTACACAACTCTTATGAAAGGATAATTTTAGCTGGTGATTTTAATCTACATATAGATAACCTTTTAGATCCTTTATCAGCAGAGTTTTTAAATATTTTGAATTATATGGATTTCAGCCAACATGTCATGCAGCCAACTCAAAACAGAGGACACACTCTGGACTTGCTCATCACATATGGCCTGTCCACCAGTGTGTCCTCTGTTGTTGACTAGGCCGACTCTGACCACCACTACTGTGTGTTTTTCAGAATCACCAATTTTATCCAATTAGAAACCTCTGTGAGAACTGTCAGGAAGCATCATCTAACCCCTGAAGTGGCTGCAGGTTTTCTTGAAGCTTTTAAAAAGTTCCCTCCTGTACCTTTACCTGCCCCCTTTGATTTTATCATGAATGATTTTAAGAGTAGCCTTCAATCCGCTCTCGACCTGCTGGCTGCAGTTAAAGTTTTAAACATACATTCAAAACGTACAGTACCATGGAGAAATGAAGATCTTAAAAAATTAAACAGGAGCTACAGGGTGTCAGAAAGGAAATGGAAGAGAAATAAAATTACAATAAATCATCAGATATACATAAAACATCTCAAATTATACAATAATGCTTTAAGAAATTCCAGAAATGCATACTTTTGCAGAATCATCTCAGAACATAAAAGTATCCCCAAAATTATCTCAAGGAAATTTCAATCGAACGCAAATGGACTTGGTAATTTGTCTTGGTAAACATTTTTGTGTGTAGTGAAGTAGAAAGAACCTATACATATGTAAGAGTCATATACTCAATTAGAATTTTGTGAATCTGTGGCAGGTGGTTATCTAGGAGAACAAAGCTGATTCTAAGCAGAAACAAGGTGTGAAAAGGGAGTTATGAACGCTGTGCTGGGAAAATGAGAAACATAACTCACGCATTAACTATTCAAGGTCTCTGGGAAGTAAAAAGGTATGGGAAACTGTGATTCTTCTGCTGACCATTCATGTGTATGTGGAAAGACAGGTCACTGAGTTTAAACTGTGAAAAAATACGGGGTGTGTTCAACTATGAATCCTTTTGTTTTGTGCTTCAATGAAAGAGTGCTCCCCTGTCAAGAATTTAGTCAGACTTTGGTCTGGCTCCATCTGATTCAGGTGTGTCGCCTCAAACAGAATTCTGTTGTGTGTGTTGTTTCTTCTCTCTGTTCTGGGTAAAGGCTCTTCAAAGATCTCGCTGAGGACAGTTGGGGTCCTTTAAATATTAGCAGTAAGCAGTCCAGATTAGAAAGCAAGGTTTATCCGGAAATACATGATATAAAGATAATGCAAGCAGAGCTTTTCTCCAGCACCGAGAGAAAGCGTGTGAGTAATGATTAATGGAATAAGAAAATATCACATATGGTTGTGAAAAAACAGTAATATTGTGCTCTAAGTTCAACAGAGAGTGGAGAGTGGACAGGATCGATCCTTGATAACACCCGAGTGATTTTGTAGTAATCTGACCCTAATTTAGATTAATAGGTATTGATTGATCAGAAGTTCTCCATTTAATGTTGATCTGTTGATTATTTGGTAAAGGTACGGAATGGACATCGGACGGTTTGGGTGTTGGCCGTGCCCTCAGACTCAGAAGACGTTCTGGGCTGACAGGTCCAGCAAGAACGAAGATTTGCAGGACTGTGGCTCTTTAGCCCGGTGTTGAGAATGGGATTTCTGGATCGAAGTATTCTGGCTCGTGGTTGAGCTCCACAAACAGACTTCAGTGGTTGGTCCGTGTCTAAAGGTTCCTGCAAAGGTTAGTGTGATTGAAAGTTGATTTTTAAAATAATTCTCTTGGATAGAATAGCAGGGAGCTTTTGGTATTTTGGTATAAATCATGAATAATGAAGAAAAGTGTGTTTGTGTGTGTGTGTGTGTGTGACATTTCAGATTTGTGTGAAAACAGGAAGTGGGTGTGTGTGTTAAAAATCTAAGATCTGTGTTAAAACAGGACTATTACAATTAAAAAACTATATAAACTGTATAAACTATTATCTATAACAAATATATAAGTGAGCGTGGTGGTGGATAAGGGAATTGTAGCTGTGTGGGAAGTTCATTACTGTTGGGAGGATACTCTGCTTTCGGCTTCAGGCTGACACCCACGAGTCATGGTTCATTTCAGAGTATTCACTAAAAGTGTTGGGTGTCGGGTGAGAATTGCGGTCTTGTTTGAAGGATTCTATGCTGTTTGCTTGCAGCTGGTGGTGGTGCTTTCCGCCCACGAATGGTCTTCATTTCACAAGCAGTCACTGAAAGAGTAAGCGGAGGCTGCTTTGTGTGGCACAGGAGGAAGGAGTATTCACACTTTTGACCAAGGCTTGGGAGAGACAAACAGCAGACGCAGTCTGGAGAGTGCTATGGTGCATTTTGAGCTGAAAAGCAAGGTTGAAACAAACAAGCTTTAAATATATGCTTTAATGATAGACAAAAGGGGTTTTCTGGCCAAAAATAATCAGTTATAAAAGGACTGTGCTGTCTCTCCGGGTCTTCGGGGGCGTTCGTTGGAGTGCCGGCACTGAAGAAACCCTCTTGTTAAGACTACGAATTTATGACTGATTGGTCTAAACCTCCGAAGTAAAATAATTTAATGACAATCTAAAAGTTAGTTCTTACAATTTTCTATCCTTATTATTATCTGAAAATTTTCTGTTTGTATTATTTTTTGCTTGGGTAAATGGACTGAACTTATATAGCGCTTTTCTAGTCTTACTGACCACTCAAAGCGCTTTACATTGAAGCCGCATTCACCCAATCACACTCGCATTCATACACCGACACCCAACATGGCTCGGTAGGACAATGTAGAATTTGGGGGTTAAATTTTGTCTCAACAAAATCACGTCCTGTGGTTATTATCACATATAAACTTTTACTAACAGTAGACAGATGGACAGCCCCTCACCTTGGTAGTTGGTGTGTCGGTGGGCAAAGCTTGGATCATCGCGGCAGAAACTGGGAGAAAAGCAGGGTTGTTTAATGATCCTTCCGCCGCAGCAGCGGTCCCAACATTTAACGTGGTTAACTCATAGACCACTGGGAGCTCCCGCAGGGTTGGGAGAAGGACGGAGGGAGGAGGAGGCCAGCGGAGCGGTCCCGGTCAGGATCCTTCCACATTTCTGCTTCACGCGTGGGAAAATTGCATATTTTAATGCACGGCCAGTTGGACACGCTTCAAGGTGCGAATGTGCAAGCGACCAGCTAGGGGAGGGTCACACTTTTTGGTCGTGTCTATCGAATTCGGTGTGTACCGGCTGTAGACGCAGCATGCTGCTGCTTTCAGCTGTTTTTTTATTCAGAGCTGTTCTTTCTTTATCATGGAAAGTAGATATAAAATATTTAACCCATATTTCTTGTAACAGAAAGTTTGTACACTTCTTTAATTTATACATTGTAGAGGCACAGACATAGCCAGAGAATGAGTGTGTGTGGTAGTAGATAAAATACGCATATTTGTTTATCCTCTGTTCGCATTTATTAAATCTAATTTCTCTTCCCATTTCCCAGAACGATTATACAGAAGAAGGTTTTTTTTTTTTTTTTTTTGTTTATTATTATTGCTTACATCTGTGTTATCAACCGTGGTATTTTATTTAAAAAGTTGGTTTTATTTTTACAATTGAGTGGATTATCTCGTGTGTCCTGGTATGACTTCCAGGCAGAATTAATGCAGATCCTGCACGCCAGAAATAGCACAGACGCATCTGGTGTGAACTACACCATAGGCTAACAGGGGCAGCAAATGGAAGTGGTCTCTGTTCTGCACTGCTTTTACTGCCCTTGTGAACCAAGCCTTATTTTGTATGGGGAGCCTAAGTCTCCTCCCCTTCCGGTCGGCCCATGGGTCCCAAAACCGAAAAAATCATGAATGGAAGTCAATAGAGTGATAAAAATTATTTTCTGGTCCGCTTTGTCTTACGTCCTGAATCACACATATGTTGTGCTTCGATCTAAATGATAGCTAATGATGTACATTTGAAATGTGTTTGTCCACTAATTTGGGATGTATTTAATTGTAAAATGCCTAAAAAATCAGAAGTCAGAAGTCGCATATAGGACGCCATTTGGCTAATGAGAACTAGCACTAGCAATAGCACGTGAAACACTCACCTAGAGCTTGAAGAGCTTCTCCTCCATGCTGACTCTCACTCCACCAACTTTTCCCAACAACTACCCATGCTGCATTCAAGTAGAGCTGGGAGACTAGGTTGTTGAAATACCAAGTATTGATTTCTAAACTAGGGCATTTCTAAATATTGACTGTTTTCAAAAGTTTATATTCTCTTTTAATCTGGTTATGTCTTTTTGTACTATTTCATTTATTTCATATTTAAAATCCAATCAAATCTCCATTCAGTTCTATATTTTGAACTTTAAGTTATAGAATATAGTAAAATAAAAAATAATTAATGGAATTGAAAGGAAGGAATTCGGGAAAAATAATTTCCATTTGGCCCTGATCAAAGAAAAAAACAATATTTACATTTCCATTTATTTTACTTCATTAAAAGGTACCAAAAGCGTACTAACCCATAACTTTAAAAACCTTAAATGCATACCAAACTGGGAATTTTGTGTACAGTTACAACCCTATCGTGCACTCTTCAAATGAAGAAGTTATGGAGATGGGGAAAGAACATTGTCAAATTGATAATAGCAGAGACAATTTGTCTAATTTGAAACAGACTGAACTAGAAATATGGGTAAACATGTCCATAGATACTGGAGGAAACAATTGCAAAATAATTTGCGGACGTAATTAAAGCTAAAAGTGGTTTTACAAAGTATTGTCTCAAGGGTCCTGAATACAAATGCATGCAACACTGGGGTGACCATATTTAGATTTTGTGCTCAGACTTTTGATTTTAATATATCTAAAGTGTGCATTCTCCATGTGGTTAGAATGAACAGTTAAATAACCAACTTCAGATAAGCTTTCACAAGCACAAAAATTATTCTACATTTTCTGGAAATTATTTAATAGGAGAAATAAATACTCGTACGAATTAGAAAGTTTACCAGTGACCGTGATAGTTCACTTTTTAAGTCATACTGGACAAAAATCAAAAATAATATCCTCAGAAAAAATTTATTATTTTCTTGTCAATGTAATAAAAGTAAAAAGGAGCAGTCTCAAAAAGACAATAATGCATACTCAAGTCTTTAGATTTCATTTTCATCTACCTCAGTCAATTTATAGATGAACTCTCACTTTGCACAGTTTTATTATAAATATTGTTTTATATCTTGTTAACAGTCACAATGGCGTGTGCACATCGCAGGGCAGCGCATCAAAACCTACAGTCTGTTCCACCTGGGAAACTTCACCTCCCATTAGATCTGAATCATCTAATGGGAGGGTCTTTTGTGTTTTCAATGTTTGTTTTCTCGCAAGGCATCATGGTAGTAGGTGGCAGGAAACAGTTTTTTTTACCTATAATTCACATTTGGAGGAGTATTTAGCAAAGCAGATGATTCCCTTCTGCTGTGTGGTTGACTGTATTAAGGGCCTGATAAAAAAAATCCATATAGGATAGGATCCTGCAGCAGCTGACAGAGTTTGTGAGGCTCATGTTCATGGTAACTCCTTGTGATCATGTATTTGTTATTTAGAGAATCTTTACATAAAACATGTGGGGTTTGAATAATTCAAAATCTTCTGAATTATATTGTTTTTGCGTAAGTCAGATCCTGACAGTAGCCTCCACTTTAATCATTAAAGCTGCTACATGACTGCATGGTTCTCCAAGACTGGACAAAAAAAAAGAATTGAGTAAGCAGTGATATTCAATTTTTCCAGACATACTAGTCTTGAAATTGCTCATTTCACAAGACAACTTAACCTGTACAACAGTGACTACATTTCCATAAATAAATAAGAACGATGATCGAGGACATACCCAGCTTTGCATTCCTGTAGAGGATTTCGCCATTCTCCTTGGCCACCCACAGGTGATGCGAATAAAACGATGTTTCTGCTGGACTAGAGCTGACCTATACTTGCACAAACATGGCTTTCTGTTTCGTAGAGATCGGTCCAATTCTACTTTAAATAACATAATATCAAGTCTCCAGACTTATGAAAACTGTCAACTTTTTATGAGTGAATGGTCGGCTTTACAAATAAGGAATAAACGTCTCCCCAGTGATTTGTGGCCAGGAATCAAACTAACGGTTTTCACATATCTAAAAAGGGCTTAAACTAACTGCAGTATCACTGTCAATAGAGATTTTAAGTTTCTCTCCAAAGCTCTCCCAGTCTTCAGATTTTAAAGTGGTCATATATCTGGGATTCTGCCTGCTAACACTGTTGGAAGTGTTTGTTGAGTCTCTGTAGCCTTACCTTTTGGTTGCTGTCTTGTCACCAAACCACTTGCACATGCACACAAAGATGCCAACAAAGACCCTTCTATGAACGTCAGACAAGGGTGTGGAATCGCATGAATTAAACAAGTCAATTTCAGTGTGCCCATTAGTACCCTTAAAAAAATGAAAGTCCAATAATTTTCTTCAATTTATGAAATCATCCCAGATGGCACGTGAAAAGTGGACATGTCCTGGAAAAAGAGGAGGGTTGGTCACCCTGTACAAGACTTTGGGGTTTTTAACTTTTGAGAATCAATAGCAGTCACACTGATGCAGTACTTTGCACTGGACAATCACATTAAATCCCAAACAATATGTGATTGTAAAAAAAATAAATAAATAAAAAGTTTTAAGCAGCACACATACTTGTGCAATAAGATTTAAATTTATTATTTTTCCTTGGACTATTTCTACTCACCCTTCAGAGAGGTAGATGCAGTGCATCCGTCCCTTCAAGGAGTCAATGTAATCTTCCTTCAAAGTTTTATCAAATGAATTGTTGAGAAGAATCAGCAGACGTTCCACCTTGATCTCATCCAGAGAGGTGTACCTGCATATGGAAAGCAATGGAAACACTGTGTGTGTTTGTGCGTGAAAGTCAAAGCAGTTGGTTGCGGGTTTTTCATGCTTTTGAAAATGGTTTCTGAGAAAGTAAGACAATTCCCATGAGAGGGGTTAATTTTGGATTATGGTGTAAGAATCATGTTAAGTTGGCTTGTGTGATACCTACTGACCTGTGTATTGGGTCAACATTTTTGAAAAGCGTCCCAGAACCTGATATGATAGAGAAGATAGGAAAGTGCTAAATTATTGGCTCACTTAAACTAAAGCACCAGCTGCCTTCCTAACAAAACCATGCTAGCAGAAACTTAATTTAGACTGGTCTCTGTACTGCTTACAGGGCTTTGTAATCTTACTAACAGATTACCATTGTTTTTGCTTCTTTGTAACAGCATGTTTCAGATCATCAAAACAGGTAATAATAATACCTGCAAATCAGGCGTTACTACAACTCAAATATAGTATATCCACCCTCAGATCAGAGTTCTTACAATCATTTATGGTGCTTATCAAAAAATAATTTCTAAACTTTACTAAGGTATCTTTCATAATAGAGGGGAAAACACATATAAAGAAGAGATGGGAAAAAGAAGGGGGCTTTATGATAACGAAAGAAACATAGGAAAACATATGTGAAAACCAATGGATAACGGTTCTAATAATTTGAAAGAATTCTTTGGAAAAATATCTTTCTTTACCACACCAGCCCAAAAGAATTACGGACGTCCAGGGGACTCATACTGGAGGTGTAAAGCGAAGAGGGCCAACCATTTCCATATCTTCTGGGACCGTCGGGATCAAGGGCTTCAGGGTGGAATTGCATCAACATATGCCATATGTGTCCTTTCAAATTCACTTTCTCTGCACCTTCATAACATTGTATTTTGGCATAACAGACAGAACGGATAGGAAAAACTAAATAAAAACAGAAAACTATGTATTCTAGCTAGTAAAAAAGTAGCAACAAGCAAATGGCTCAAACCAGTCCCACCAACTACATTGGACTGAACTGAAATTGTACAAGAAATATTTGTTATGGAGAAGTTACGAGTTGACCTGAAAATACAACTTGCCTCCCTTTAAAAGGACCTGGTCACAATGGACAGGTTATGTTAAACACATGAGATATTACTTTTTTAATATCAAACTAGAAAAGTTTGAAATGAAATGCCTCATACAGTACATACACAACAAAAATACAGTGCTTGAAATGCCCCCCCCCCCTTTCTTTGGTCATCCCCTTAGTTACAGCTGCTGTTGGTTGTGAATGTTCCTTATGTACCGTTCTCGGGAAAATAAAACATAAATAAAAAAAGTTCTATCAAAGAAAGATAATTTGACAAATTTAAAAAATATATATATTTAATTACACAATTGACACTTTTTCTCAGTAGTGTGCTTGTTTCTGAAGTGATTGTATAGCCTAGTTTATACCTCTACATCTGAAAGTTTGCATTGACACATATTTACATAGATGCTTTCCTTTGAGACTTCTTTGTTGCCTGGGGAGTCTTGCAAAGCAATTCACCACCAAGACAACAGGGGTGTAGTGCTTTTCTGGAGAGGTTTTGTATTTAGTTTTCAAAGTTTATTTTTAAACCCTAAAGTTTTATTTGAACAACTTCCACCTCTTTGAATACTCAAAAGAGTTTTTCGTGCACAAATATGACAAAAAGCTCCTCACCCACTATTTTAGCGGACCCTGAAATACATTGTCTTATACAAGATGTTATTCGATCTGCTGTTGCCAATCTGTTGTCTGTTGCTAAATATCTTCAGCACTTTTTCATGGCGATGCTGTTGACAAATTTAAAGAAATTGGCATGGTGATCAATGACAGGCTTGCAAAGTGTAGTTTTCAAAGGATATTCAAAAAATTGGGCATGTCTCTGTCACCCTCTACAGGCCTCCACAGAGAGCTTGCACAAACGGATTATGGCGCTTGCATGTGTCTGTACACTCTGCACACTAACGAGGAAGTAGAAACTAGGGTTATGTCTGTGAGTTAAGACCGCAAACTTTGTCAGCATCAAGCAACGCCCATAAAGCGACTAGGTGGACGCATATACACAGAAGATAAATTTTTAAGCTGAAGCTTGCAAAGCTTGTAGGTGGGCCTTCTCTTTTAAACACTAACAGATTGTGGTTGCCTAGGCAGTGTCGACATCGGGCAACGTCACTAAAGTGAGACGCTTTGATGGGTTGTCATGCTGCGTCTAGAGCATTAAGACCGTCAAAAGTTCAACTAGCTGAACTTCTGCGTTTCTAGCGTTATGAGCTTTGAAGCTTGAAATGCAAGAAAACCTTGAAAAGCTAACGGAGCCAATGCTCACAAAGCGCTGCAGAGACTGCGACGCTCCTCCAACAGCCTCAACCATAGACTTTACATGTAATCTTGAAGCTACTGACGCTGACAAAGCCTGCAGTCTGAATGCACCATTAGTCACAGGCCTTACCCCTATGGCTGAAGAGCTCAGTCAGCAGTGTGTCTGCAGAGGTGATCACAGCAGAGGACTCTGTTGGTAACTGATTTAGGAGCCTGGAGATGGTGGTCAGTCTGCGATGCTCTACTGGGCTCAGCCATTTTGCTCCAGACAGACTGGGCAGGTCAGTGGGCAATGACACAGTGTCCAGTACCTGTAACTCCAGCAGCAAGAGCAATAGATAAGTAGTGCATAATTACTGCAAATAAGATTTATATGAGTATTCATGAGGACCCGTTTTGTGCCTTTTGTTTTTCGCTCCGCAGGCCTCCTGAATAGTTCAAAAATATGACTTTGAGGGGTTGCAGCGCTCGGGAAATGGCTGCTGTAACCTCAGTCGAGTCTAGCACCACCGAGCATCCTCGTCCGTCTCTCCCAACTGGACAAACCACCGGGATTGTACCACAGTCCAGACTCCACTGGAGAAGGCTGATGTCCACAGAAATGGATTGTGGCGCACTGCAGAGAAAAGGGGGAAGAAAACAAAAGACATGAGATGGATCCCATCATGATAGGAGAAAAAGCAGATGATTAAGGAGTTGCTTTTGAAAGCACAAAAATTGTGTTTCAGACACCTTGAAGACTGCCACAACCATTTGCAGTTTGCTACTACACACATAAGGTACATATGAAACATCAGAATTAGCTTTACCAGCCAAATATGTGAACAGAAGAATTTTGACTGCACTCCACTTTGCTCTCCATGTAGAGACATTTTAAAGATAAATATACAACGCAAATTATTGGAAAGAAAATGGGCTTTTTATGTTATTGTAATATATGTTTATGTTATTGTATATATATATACATATATATACATATATATATATATATATATATATATATATATATATATATATATATATATATATATATTTATATAGATATATATATATATACAGTGCCTTGAAAAGTATTCAGCCCCCTTGAACTTCGCGACCTTTTGCCACATTTCAGGCTTCAAACATAAAGATATAAACTCAATTTTTTGGTGAAGAATCAACAAGTGGGACACGAAATCTGTTGGATATTTCAAACTTTTTTTACAAATAAAAAACTGAAAAATTGGGTGTGCAAAATCATTCAGCCCCTTTATTTCAGTGCAGCGAACTCTCTCCAGAAGTTCAGTGAGGATCTCTGAATGATCCAATGTTAACCTAAATGACTAATGATGATAAATAGAATCCACCTGTGTGTAATCAAGTCTCTGTATAAATGCACCTGCACTGTGATAGTCTCAGAGGTCTGTTTAAAGCGCAGAGAGCATCATGAAGAGCAAGGAACACAGCAGGCAGGTCCGAGATACTGTTGTGGAGAAGTTTAAAGCTGGATTTGGATACAAAAAGATTTTCCAAGCTTTAAACATCTCAAGGAGCACTGTGCAACCAATAATATTGAAATGGAAGGAGTATCAGACCACTGCAAATCTACCAAGACCTGGCCGTCCCTCTAAACCTTCAGCTCATACAAGGAGAAGACTGATCAGAGATGCAGCAAAGAGGCCCATGATCACTCTGGATGAACTGCAGAGATCTACAGGTGAGGTGGGAGACTGTCCATAGGACAACAATCAGTCGTATACTGCACAAATCTGGCCTTTATGGAAGAGCGGCAAGAAGAAAGCCATTACTTAAACAGCCATTACGTGGGTGACTGTGGCTCATTGGTAGAGTAGTTGGCTTGCAATCGGAGGGTCGTAGGTTTGATTCCAGCTTCCTCCAGTCACATGTCGATGTGCCCCTGGGCAAGGCACTTAACCCCCAAATTCTACATCGTCCTACCGAGCCATGATTGGTATCGGTGTATGAATGCGAGCGTGAATGGGTGAATGTGGCTTCAATGTAAAGCGCTTTGAGTGGTCAGTAAGACTACAAAAGCGCTATATAAGTTCAGTCCATTTACCATTTACTTAAAGACATCCATAAAAACTGTAGTTTAAAGTTTACCACAAGCCACCTGGGAGACACACCAAACGTAGAAGGTATTCTGGTCAGATGAAACCAAGATCGAACTTTTTGGCCACAATGCAAAACGTTATGTTTGGCGTAAGAGCAACAAAGCTCATTACCCTGAACACACCATCCCCACTGTCAAACATGGTGGTGGCAGCATCATTGTTTGGGCCGGCTTGTCTTCAGCAGGGACAGGGAAGATGGTTAAAATTGATGGGAAGATGGATGGAGCCAAATACAGGGCCATTCTGGAAGAAAACCTGATGGTGTCTGCAAAAGACCTGAGACTGGGAAGGAGATTTGTCTTGCACAAGACAATGATCCAAAACATAAAGCAAAATCAACAATGGAATGGTTCACAAATAAACATATCCAGGTGTTAGAATGGCCAAGTCAAAGTCCAGACCTGAATCCGATCGAGAATCTGTGGATAGAACTGAAAACTGCTGTTCACAAACGCTCTCCATCCAACCTTACTGAGCTTGAGGAATGGGCAAAGATTTGCAAAACTGATAGACATACCCCAAGCGACTTACAGCTTTAATCGCAGCAAAAGGTGGCGCTACAAAGAGATGGAAAAAATCTTAAGGGGGCTGAATAATTTTGCACGCCCATTTTTCAGTTTTTTATTTGTTAAAAAAAGTTTGAAATATCCAATAAATTAATTAGTGCTTTTTTCTTAGATGTCAAACACTTTGGATTCTAGCCAATCATTTTACCTTTCCAAGGATAGTAGGCGCCCTGGATACATATGATCAGTTAGATCAGAGCTACAAAGTCAAAATGTGAAGTGGTCAAAAGTCTGGGTGTACTTCACAGCAAAAGATGCAAACTCAGCAGCCTGCAAAAGTGGATACTGTGCAAAGGAAGTAACACCTCAAATCTGATGAAGCACCTGGCGATACGTTGTATTTTTTTTAAAGCGGAGAAATGCACCATATTTGACAGCTTGCTGTGAGAACTGTTGTTCTTTGGAAGCCTGTTTTCATTTTAGCTTTAGTCTAGTCTTTGTGTCAACCTGTCATTTTAGTTTTTATTAGTTTTACTCATGTTCATACTCTTTTTAGTCTGGTTAAGTTTCAATCAACTAAAAGTCTGAGCATTTTAGTGTTATTTTAGTCAGAATTATCCATGACTATTTTCGTTTAGTTTTAGTTGACGAAAACTGACAACATTTAGTCCAGATTTAATTAATGAAAAATTTATTTTAGTCTCTTTTTAGTAAGAGGGCATAAAGTAAAAAAAATCCTGAGCCTGAATTTTTTTCCAAGGAGTGGGGGTGCAGTGGAGCCAATACATACACATTATAGGCTATTTGGCATTGTGCTTGGTAAAGTACAAGATGACCTACAATTTAAATGTGATTTTTAGAAAGTTAATAAGTTATAAGTGAAACATATGAAACTCAGTCAAGCAAATTAATCTGATTCGTTTGGCAACCATTTATTTCAGTAAAGGGCAATTTATACAAAAACATATAAATTGCAACTTCTTCTATTACTTTTTCTAACTCTTTAAATCTAATCTAAAATAAAAACATACTCATTTAGATTTGTTTATGAGTAAGTGATCCTATTATTGCTTTCACTCAGTTGCTAATGATTTTTTGTTTGCCTATTTTTAATTTTCATACTAAATATTTTTTGATCAAATGCTAAATGGCATTGTTTTATTGTCAATGCTTTCTTGTATTTTAATATTGCTAGTTGATTATAAATGTTTGTTTGACCCTTCTTTTATTTGTTTTCATTTTCAAATTTTTTGTAATCATGTAAAGTACCCAGAATTCCCTTGTGTTGAAAGTTGCTACACAAAACAAAACTGTATTGCCTTTTGTTCAAAACAATGGCAGACTAAGGTATAGGAAATACATTACATTGAGTCTTGACTCCTCTCCTCTTAAACATATTTGCAAAAGGCAGTAAACCGATAAAGTGCTCCACGAAGTCAACAAAATTCAGAGAAAACATACATCCTTTGAGCTTATCAGACAGACGTTTGCTGAAGTCTGGTGCTATGCCATGCGCGTTCATATAACTGGCATGATGATGGGAAACGGACAGTTTTGTTAAAGCGTTTTTTTACGTAAACGCGTTTTTTGCAAATGATAAATTGTGTTCTGCAATGAACAAGCACACACGTATTTGCAATAGCCATAGCGGCCACTACATCAGCTGTACCTCAGTGAAGCCATCCCCCCTCCCACTTGAAAAGTAAAGGCAAATAGGTGGAGCGGTTAGTGCTCCGTTTGTGCAGATTTGTGCAGGTAGGTCATTTAAAGGTCACCGTCCACCCAGACAGCTCCAAAACGGACCAAAGTGGTCTACTTTTTTAGTGCTTTGTTTGTGCTGATTTGTGAAGGTAAAATGATAGTTTGTGCTGCTTTGGCTTCTGAGATATTAAACGTTTTATTTTGGCGTGATGATGTCACTGTCCCCCCAGACAGTCCAAAACGGACAACTCTGTCTTATAATCATTTAAACCTCTAATTTTTTATATTCTCCTAGAATTTATACCCCATCCTGAAGTGTTTTTTTCTATATTCACCCTGTATTATGAATAGTTAATCCTGTATATTTCAAGAGGTTTGGCCAATGTATAAAAAAATATCTATGGAATACAAATTGTGGCAGGCCGACTCTTCATCCCTGCCAGAATGTGTATCCCACCCCCTAAAAAAAGAGTTTCGACTATCCCATCTCCAAGTGTTTTTTTTCTATAGTCACCCTGTATTATGAACATTTATTCCTGTGCATTTGAAGACGTTTGACCACTGTGTAAAAAATATATATCTGGGGATACATATGATGGCAGGTTTAGTGTTCATCTCTACCAGAATTTGTATCCCACCCCTAAAAGGGTTTTGATTATCCATTCTCCAAGTATTTCAGTTTATATTCACCCTGTATTATGATCATTTAATCCCTTGAATTTGAAGAAGTTTTGTCATTATGTAAAAAGTTCCCAGTGGGATACATACTGTAGCAGACAAAATTTTCATGCCTGATATAATTTGCATCCCACCTTAAAGTGTTTCTGTATATATTCACCCTGGATTCTGACAATTTAACCCTGTAAAATAAGAGGGTCTTGGCCGTTGTTCAGGTAAGTTAGCTTGGGAGTCATATTTTGAAACATAAATAAATAGAAGAAATACAGCTTTGAACATCCATCCATCCAT
>JAPXFQ010002420.1:0-16709 GCA_028564705.1 Apricaphanius iberus
GAGAGATCGTTATCAATCCTGCAAACCCCCCGGAAACAGGAAAACCCCTACTTAGTCTTTTTGTTCCAAAAATTGTTTGTTATTGTAATATTATAATATTGCAATTGCTAGCGTAGCTTAAAATAAAGCATAACACTGAAGATGTTAAGATGGGCCCTAATAAGCCCCGCAGGCACAAAGGCTTGGTCCTGACTTTACTATCAGCTTTAGCAAAATTTACACATGCAAGTATCCGCCCCCCTGTGAGAATGCCCTACAGTTTCCTCCCCTGGAAACAAGGAGCTGGTATCAGGCACGCCCATGCTCAGCCCACGACACCTTGCTTAGCCACACCCTCAAGGGAATTCAGCAGTGATAAACATTAAGCAATAAGTGAAAGCTTGACTTAGTTAACGCTTCTAGAGCCGGTTAAACTCGTGCCAGCCACCGCGGTTATACGAGAGGCTCAAGTTGATAGCCCTCGGCGTAAAGCGTGGTTAGGGAAATAATCAAACTAAAGCTGAACCTTCTCAAAGCTGTTATACGCACCCGAGAAAGTGAAAGACTATTACGAAAGTAGCTTTAAACACCCCGACCCCACGAAAGCTGTGGAACAAACTGGGATTAGATACCCCACTATGCACGGCCGTAAACTTTGATAGCGCATTACAACCTCTATCCGCCCGGGTACTACGAGCATTAGCTTAAAACCCAAAGGACTTGGCGGTGCTTTAGATCCACCTAGAGGAGCCTGTTCTAGAACCGATAACCCCCGTTCAACCTCACCTTCCCTTGCCCTCCCCGCCTATATACCGCCGTCGTCAGCATACCCTGTGAAGGAACAACAGTAAGCAGAATTGGTACAACCCAAAACGCCAGGTCGAGGTGTAGCATATGAGAAGGGAAGAAATGGGCTACATTTCCTTTTTAAGGAAACACGAATTGTATTATGAAATTAGTACATGAAGGAGGATTTAGCAGTAAGTAGGAAAAAGAGCGTCTTACTGAACCTGGCCCTGAAGCGCGCACACACCGCCCGTCACTCTCCCCAAGCCACTATCATCTTATTCTTAAAAAACTAAACAGGCAAAGGGGAGGCAAGTCGTAACATGGTAAGTGTACCGGAAGGTGCACTTGGAAAAATCAGAACGTAGCTAAGACAGAAAAGCATCTCCCTTACACTGAGAAGTCATCCGTGCAAATCGGATCGCTCTGAAGCCCAACAGCTAGCCTCCCCACCATAAGTTCAACACACCAATATTAATACCCCCTAATACCCTTAAGATACTAACCAAATCATTTTTCCCCCTTAGTATTGTGCGACAGAAAAGGATAAAAGCGCTATAGAGAAAGTACCGCAAGGGAACGCTGAAAGAGAAGTGAAACAAATCAGTAAAGCATTGAATAGCAGAGCTTAAGCCTCGTACCTTTTGCATCATGATTTAGCAAGCCAAATTTAAGCAAAAAGTTTTGTAGTTTAACCCCCCGAAACTGGACGAGCTACTCCAAGACAGCCTATCAGAAGGGCAAACCCGTCTCTGTGGCAAAAGAGTGGGAAGAGCTTTGAGTAGAGGTGACAAACCTACCGAGTCCAGTAATAGCTGGTTACCTGGGAACTAAATAGAAGTTTAGCCTCTAGGCTTCTCAAGCCACCCCTGGATACCCTAAGCACAGGCCCTGAGAACAAAAGAGAGTTAGTCAAAGGGGGTACAGCCCCTTTGACCTAAGAAACAACTTTTTTAGGAGGATCACGATCACAACAATTAAGGTTAATGTTTTAGTGGGCCTAAAAGCAGCCACCCATAGAGATAGCGTTAAAGCTCAGACATTTAAATAACCCCATATTCCGACAAAAAATCACACTCCCCTATAATTACCAGGTCTCTCCACCCTAGGGTGGAGAAGATTATGCTAATATGAGTAACAAGAAGGGCCCCTGCCCCTCTCCCCGCATGAGTGTATTTCGGAACGGACCCTCCCCCGAATATTAACGACCCCAACCCAAGAGGGAACCAGAGCCCAAAAAGATTACAAGGAAAGCCTCAGGACCCCAACCGTTAACCCCACACTGGTGTGCCCCCCGGGAAAGACTAAAAGGAGAAGAAGGAACTCGGCAAACTTTTTAAAGCCTCGCCTGTTTACCAAAAACATCGCCTCTTGAATGTTTAACATAAGAGGTCCCGCCTGCCCTGTGACACATGTTTAACGGCCGCGGTATCTTGACCGTGCAAAGGTAGCGCAATCACTTGTCTTTTAAATGAAGACCTGTATGAATGGCAAAACGAGGGCTTAACTGTCTCCTCCTCCCAGTCAATGAAATTGATCTCCCCGTGCAGAAGCGGGGATAATTACATAAGACGAGAAGACCCTATGGAGCTTTAGACACAAGAACAGATCATGTAAAACCCCTGAAAAAACCAGGAAGTAACCAATTGAGCCCTGCTCCCCTGTCTTTGGTTGGGGCGACCGCGGGGAACCAAAAAACCCCCGAGTGGAATGAGAAAACTACTCTTAAAACCAAGAGCTACAGCTCTAAGAATCAGAACATCTGACCTTTAAGATCCGGCATGACCGATCAACGAACCGAGTTACCCTAGGGATAACAGCGCAATCCCCTTTTAGAGCCCATATCGACAAGGGGGTTTACGACCTCGATGTTGGATCAGGACATCCTAATGGTGCAGCCGCTATTAAGGGTTCGTTTGTTCAACGATTAAAGTCCTACGTGATCTGAGTTCAGACCGGAGTAATCCAGGTCAGTTTCTATCTATGAAGCGCCCCCTCCTAGTACGAAAGGACCGGAGAGGGGAGGCCAATGCCTCCCGCACGCCTCACCCTTACTTGTTGAAAACAACTAAAACAAGCAAGAGAGCACACTATCTTCACCCCGAGATAATGGCATGTTAGGGTGGCAGAGCCCGGGAAATGCAAAAGACCTAAGCCCTTTTCACGGAGGTTCAAGTCCTCTCCTTAACTATGATCTCAACTCTTCATGCAATTATTAACCCCCTCATTCTGATTGTCTTTATCCTTCTAGCCGTGGCCCTTCTTACACTAGTTGAACGAAAAGTTCTGGGCTATATACAGTTTCGAAAAGGGCCTAATGTAGTAGGACCTTACGGCCTCCTTCAACCCTTTGCCGATGGACTTAAACTCCTCACGAAAGAACCAGTGCGACCCTCTACAGCCTCCCCTCTCCTGTTTCTTCTTGCCCCTATCCTTGCCTTTATGCTAGCTCTTACACTGTGAGTCCCTATGCCCCTACCCTTTCCGATGGCTGACTTAAACCTAGGCATCCTCTTTATTTTAGCCCTCTCCAGTCTAGCAGTATACTCCACTTTAGGCTCCGGGTGAGCCTCCAACTCAAAGTATGCCCTTATTGGTGCCCTCCGGGCCGTAGCACAAACCATCTCGTATGAAGTAAGCCTAGGGCTCATCTTATTAAGCGCCATCATCTTTTCAGGGGGCTTCACTCTTCAAACCTTTAGTGTAAGTCAAGAAGCCACCTGACTTCTCCTACCAGCCTGACCTTTGGCAGCCATATGATTCGTCTCTACACTAGCTGAAACAAACCGAGCCCCCTTTGACTTAACTGAGGGGGAGTCTGAACTTGTTTCAGGCTTCAATGTAGAGTACGCGGGGGGGCCTTTCGCCTTATTTTTTTTAGCTGAGTATTCTAATATCTTATTAATGAATACACTATCTGCTGTTCTTTTTCTGGGAGCCTCCCTCCACCACAACATGCCAGATATTACATCCTTTAGTTTAATAATTAAAGCAGCCCTACTCTCAGTTGTATTTTTATGGGTACGAGCCTCTTACCCGCGTTTCCGCTATGATCAGCTAATACACCTAATCTGAAAGAATTTTCTTCCCCTAACCCTGGCCCTCGTTATTTGACACCTGTCTCTTCCCCTGGCCTGCTCTGGCCTCCCACCCCAACTGTAACGGAGCCGTGCCTGAAAAAGGACCACTTTGATAGAGTGAATCATGAGGGTTAAAACCCCTCCGACTCCTTAGAAAGAAGGGGTTTGAACCCTACCTGAAGAGATCAAAACTCTTAGTGCTTCCACTACACCACTTCCTAGTAAAGTCAGCTAAATAAGCTTTTGGGCCCATACCCCAAACATGTTGGTTAAAATCCTTCCTTTACTAATGAACCCTTACATCTTCTCCACCTTGCTTTTTGCGCTTGGCCTAGGAACAACACTTACTTTTGCCAGTTCACACTGACTAATCGCCTGAATGGGCCTAGAGATTAATACCCTCGCAATTATTCCCTTAATAACCCAACACCACCACCCACGAGCAGTAGAAGCAGCCACTAAGTATTTTCTAACCCAAGCCACCGCCGCAGCCATACTTCTCTTTGCAAGTATTTCCAATGCGTGACTTTCAGGACAGTGGGATATTCTACAAATACATCACCCCCTTCCAACCACCCTCGTTACCCTAGCACTAGCCCTTAAAATTGGATTAGCCCCCCTACACGCCTGAATACCAGAGGTTCTCCAAGGCCTAGACCTGACAACGGGACTTATTCTTTCTACGTGACAAAAACTTGCCCCCTTTTGCCTCATCCTTCAACTTCAACACACCAACCATCAGGTTCTTCTCATCTTAGGACTCCTTTCAACCTTGGTGGGTGGATGGGGAGGCCTTAACCAGACACAACTGCGTAAAATTTTAGCATATTCCTCAATTGCCCACCTAGGTTGGATAATTCTAGTTTTACAATTTTCCCCCTCCCTCACACTTGTTACTCTACTAACGTACTTCATTATGACTTTCTCACTTTTCTTGGCCTTTAAACTTAATCACTCAACCAACATTAACTCACTTTCCTCCTCCTGAGCAAAAGCCCCCGCCCTTACATCAATTTTACCCCTTATCCTTCTTTCACTTGGAGGCCTTCCCCCCCTTACGGGATTCTTCCCTAAATGAATAATTCTTTTAGAATTAACCAAACAAAACCTCGCCCTTACTGCTACCCTAGCTGCCTTTTCAGCACTGCTCAGCCTTTACTTCTATCTTCGCCTGTCATACGCCATAACTCTTACTATCTCTCCTAATAACCTCACAAGCACTCTCCCCTGGCGGCTCCCCCCCCACCACCAAACCCTGCCACTAGCCCTATCCTCCACAGCAACAATTTGCCTACTACCACTTTCTCCCGCCGCCGCAGCACTCCTAACCTTTTAAGGGGCTTAGGATAAAAATAGACCAAGAGCCTTCAAAGCCCTAAGCGGAAGTGAGAATCTTCCAGCCCCTGAATTAAGACTTACGGGACACTAACCCACATCTTCTGCATGCAAAGCAGACACTTTAATTAAGCTAAAGCCTTACTAGAAAGGCAGGCCTCGATCCTACAAAATCTTAGTTAACAGCTAAGCGCTCAAACCAGCGAGCATCCATCTATCTTTCTCCCGCCTAGTCCAGAAAAAATAGGCGGGAGAAAGCCCCGGCAGGTGTAATCCTGCTACTTCAGGTTTGCAATCTGATGTGTTAACACCTCGGGGCTTTGATAAGAAGAGGGGTTTAACCTCTGTACATGGAGCTACAATCCACCGCTTAGCGCTCAGCCATCTTACCTGTGGCAATCACACGTTGATTCTTCTCAACTAATCACAAAGACATCGGCACCCTTTATCTAGTATTTGGTGCCTGAGCCGGAATGGTCGGCACGGCCCTCAGTCTTTTAATCCGGGCTGAACTTAGTCAACCAGGCTCTCTTCTAGGAGATGACCAGATTTATAATGTTATCGTTACAGCTCACGCCTTTGTAATAATCTTTTTTATGGTTATACCCATTATGATTGGAGGATTTGGCAATTGACTGGTGCCGCTAATAATTGGCGCCCCTGATATAGCCTTCCCCCGAATGAACAACATAAGCTTTTGACTACTTCCACCCTCGTTCCTCCTCCTACTAGCCTCCTCTGGGGTTGAAGCCGGAGCCGGAACAGGCTGAACTGTATACCCCCCCTTAGCGGGCAATCTAGCCCACGCAGGCGCCTCAGTTGACCTAACAATTTTTTCGCTTCATCTAGCGGGCATTTCTTCAATTCTTGGGGCTATTAATTTTATTACTACTATTATCAACATAAAACCCCCTGCAATCTCCCAATATCAAACCCCATTATTTGTATGAGCCGTATTAATTACTGCCGTTCTTCTTCTACTCTCCCTGCCAGTTCTCGCTGCCGGAATTACTATACTACTCACCGACCGAAACCTGAACACCACCTTCTTTGACCCCGCCGGAGGGGGAGACCCCATTCTTTACCAGCATCTTTTCTGATTCTTTGGTCACCCCGAGGTATATATTTTAATTCTCCCAGGGTTTGGAATAATTTCCCACATTGTAGCCTACTACTCTGGTAAAAAAGAACCATTCGGATACATAGGAATAGTCTGAGCTATAATGGCCATCGGCCTTCTTGGTTTTATTGTCTGAGCCCACCACATATTCACAGTTGGCATGGACGTTGACACTCGTGCATATTTTACCTCCGCTACTATAATTATTGCCATTCCCACAGGCGTAAAAGTTTTTAGCTGACTAGCCACCCTCCACGGGGGTGCTATTAAATGAGAAACCCCTCTCCTATGAGCCCTGGGCTTTATCTTTCTATTTACAGTCGGGGGTCTAACAGGCATCGTTTTAGCAAATTCTTCCCTTGACATTGTTCTACACGACACATACTATGTCGTGGCCCACTTCCATTATGTTCTGTCTATGGGTGCCGTCTTTGCTATCATTGCCGCATTCGTTCACTGATTTCCTTTATTCTCAGGATACACCCTTCACAGCACCTGAACAAAAATTCATTTTGGGGTAATATTTATTGGTGTTAACCTTACCTTTTTCCCTCAACATTTCCTAGGCCTAGCAGGAATGCCCCGGCGATACTCCGACTACCCAGACGCCTACACCCTGTGAAACACGGTCTCTTCCATTGGCTCCCTAATTTCATTAGTAGCCGTAATCATATTCCTCTTCATCATCTGAGAGGCATTTGCAGCCAAACGTGAAGTTAACGCAGTGGAACTTACCTCAACAAATGTTGAGTGACTACACGGATGTCCCCCTCCCTATCACACATTTGAAGAACCCGCATTCGTTCAAATTCAACACCCTCATCGAGTTTAACCTCTCCTTTCCTAAAATGGTTTTAACCTCCCCTAAAGCCACTTTCTCTTTTTTATAAGACACTAGTAAAAAGTCATTACATTACCTTGTCAAGGTAAAATTGTGGGTTAAATACCCGCGTGTCTTACATCATTCATAAATTATTTTTAATATAAAAGACCTACAAGAATTAGAATTTCTCCACACAGGCTCTACTTCGAGAAAGGAAGGAATTGAACCCCCATAAGATGGTTTCAAGCCATCCACATCACCATTCTGTCACTTTCTTAACTAACACGGGGCCCCCACTACCTCATTAGGTGGGCTTAAAAAACATCCGCATAACTCAACACTCTACTAATGGCACATCCCTCGCAACTAGGCTTTCAAGATGCAGCTTCACCCGTAATAGAAGAACTCCTTCATTTTCATGACCACACTTTAATAATTGTTTTTCTAATTAGCACCCTTGTTCTTTACATTATTGTAGCAATAGTAACCACAAAACTAACAAACAAGTATATTTTAGACTCCCAAGAAATTGAGATTATTTGAACACTTCTTCCAGCAATAATTCTTATTCTCATTGCTCTCCCATCCCTTCGTATTCTGTACCTGATGGATGAAATTAATGACCCCCACCTAACTATTAAAGCCATAGGACACCAGTGATACTGAAGTTATGAATATACAGATTATGAAGACCTTGGCTTTGACTCATATATGGTTCCTACCCAAGATCTTACCCCCGGCCAATTCCGACTACTAGAAACTGACCACCGAATAGTAATTCCTGTAGAATCACCCATCCGAGTTCTAGTCTCCGCAGACGATGTTCTACACTCCTGAGCCGTTCCAAGCCTGGGAATTAAAATAGACGCAGTTCCTGGCCGACTAAATCAAACAGCCTTCATCACCTCCCGACCAGGCGTATTCTACGGCCAATGCTCAGAGATCTGCGGAGCAAACCATAGTTTTATACCCATTGTAGTTGAAGCAGTCCCTTTAAAACACTTTGAAGACTGATCCTCCTTAATACTTGAAGACGCTTCGCTAAGAAGCTAAATAGGGTGTAGCGTTAGCCTTTTAAGCTAAAGACTGGTGGCTCCTAACCACCCTTAGCGAGATGCCACAACTCAATCCTGCCCCGTGATTTCTAATTCTGGTATTCTCCTGATGCGTGTTTCTCATCATCCTTCCCCCTAAGGTACTAGCCCACTCCTTCCCTAACGAGCCAACCTCACAAACCAAACAAAAACCCCAAACAAACTCCTGAACCTGACCATGACAGTAAGCCTTTTTGATCAATTTGAAAGTCCTCTATTTTTGGGTATCCCTCTAATAGCAGTTGCCCTTGTACTCCCATGAGCCCTGCTTCCTAAACCCTGCTCGCGCTGAATTAGTGGTCGTTATTTAACGCTTCAAAACTGATTTATCAGCCGATTTACACATCAGATTTTTCAACCAATTAGTCACCCCGGACATAAATGAGCCCTATTATTTGCCTCCCTAATGCTTTTCCTTATTACTGTCAACATACTAGGCCTCCTTCCTTACACCTATACCCCGACTACGCAACTCTCCGTAAACATGGGCTTCGCAATTCCCCTTTGACTGGCCACCGTGATTATTGGAATACGTAATCAGCCTTCTCTCTCCTTAGCCCACCTGCTTCCGGAAGGCACCCCAACACCCCTTATCCCAGTTTTAATTATTATCGAGACAATTAGTCTTTTTATTCGACCTCTCGCCCTGGGAGTACGACTAACAGCTAATTTAACCGCAGGTCACCTACTCCTTCAATTAATTTCCCTCGCTGCATTTGTTCTTCTTCCTATTATAACAGCCACTGCCTTCTTGACCTGATCCCTCTTGGTCCTTCTTACACTCTTAGAAATTGCTGTAGCCATAATTCAAGCATACGTCTTCGTTCTTCTACTAAGCCTTTATCTACAAGAAAACGTCTAATGGCCCATCAAGCACATGCATACCACATAGTTGACCCAAGCCCATGACCCCTAACAGGCGCAGTAGCTGCCCTTCTAATAACATCCGGCCTAGCAATCTGGATACACTTCCACTCAACAACCCTAATATCTTTGGGTTTAACCCTCCTCCTCCTAACCATATACCAATGATGACGGGACATCATTCGAGAAGGAACATTCCAGGGACATCACACACCCCCTGTTCAAAAAGGACTCCGCTACGGGATGATCCTTTTTATTACCTCAGAGGTCTTTTTCTTCCTGGGGTTTTTCTGAGCCTTCTATCACTCAAGCCTGGCCCCAACACCAGAACTAGGGGGCTGCTGGCCCCCTGCTGGAATTACTACACTAGACCCATTTGAAGTCCCACTGCTGAATACAGCAGTACTTTTAGCCTCAGGGGTCACTGTTACCTGAGCCCACCACAGCATTATGGAGGGACAGCGCAAACAGGCCATTCAATCTCTTACCCTAACTATTATTTTAGGTTTCTATTTTACCGTCCTTCAAGCCCTAGAGTATTACGAAGCCCCTTTCACCATCGCGGACGGAGTGTACGGTTCAACTTTCTTTGTTGCCACCGGATTCCACGGACTCCACGTTATTATTGGCTCTACATTCCTAGCTATCTGCCTTCTCCGACAAATTCAGTACCACTTCACATCAGAACACCACTTCGGCTTTGAAGCCGCTGCCTGATATTGACATTTCGTTGACGTCGTTTGGCTTTTCCTCTACATCTCCATCTACTGATGAGGCTCATAATCTTTCTAGTATTAATGCTAGTACAAGTGACTTCCAATCACACAGTCTTGGTTAAACTCCAAGGAAAGATAATGAATCTAGTCTTAACTATAATTTTAATCTCTTCAGCTCTATCTATTATCATCGCACTCATTGCCTTTTGACTCCCCCTTGTTAATCCTGATTACGAAAAACTCTCACCTTATGAGTGTGGCTTCGACCCCCTTGGTTCAGCACGGCTCCCCTTCTCACTTCGCTTCTTTCTAGTAGCAATTCTATTTTTACTCTTTGACCTAGAAATTGCTCTTCTCCTACCCCTCCCTTGAGGAGACCAACTTCCCTCTGCACTTCTTACCTTTACCTGAGCATCTGCCGTTCTCGCCCTACTTACCCTTGGCCTAATTTATGAGTGAATTCAGGGCGGCCTAGAATGAGCAGAATAGGTACTTAGTTTAAGAAAAACATTTGATTTCGGCTCAAAAACTTATGGTTTAAGTCCATATTTGCCTAATGACACCAACCCAGTTTTCCCTCTCATCTGCCTTTATGCTAGGTTTTGCCGGCCTTGCCTTTCACCGAACCCACCTCCTCTCTGCCCTACTCTGCTTAGAAGGCATAATACTATCATTATTTATTGCCCTCTCCGTTTGAACACTCCAGCTCAACTCAACAATATTTGCATCTTCCCCCATAATTCTTCTAGCATTTTCTGCCTGTGAAGCAAGTGCAGGTTTAGCCCTCCTTGTAGCAACCGCCCGTACCCATGGCAGCGACCGCCTTACAAGCCTCAACCTTCTACAATGTTAAAGATCCTCTTACCAACAATTTTTCTTCTCTTATCCACATGACTAGTCCCCTTTAAAAGCCTCTGGTCCTCCACCCTTATTTACAGTCTTCTAATCGCAATAATAAGCCTAACCTGATTAGCAAACCCCTCAGAAACCGGGTGGTCCTTTCTTAATTCCTATATGGCCACAGACCCCCTCTCCACACCTCTCCTGGTTCTAACCTGCTGGCTTCTCCCTCTCATGGTCTTGGCCAGCCAGAACCATATTTCCCCAAACCCTGCCAACCGCCAACGAACTTACATTTCTCTGCTAGTATTTCTCCAAATTTTTCTCATTTTAGCATTTAGTGCAACCGAAGTCATTATATTTTATGTAATATTTGAAGCTACCCTTATTCCCACCCTAATTATTATTACCCGCTGAGGTAACCAAATAGAGCGGTTGAATGCCGGCACCTACTTTCTTTTTTATACCCTAGTTGGATCCCTGCCACTACTGATTGCCCTTCTAATTATACAAAACTCAGCAGGCACACTATCATTTCTCTCAATTGCTTACCTACCCTCCCCTAACTTATCCTCTTTCGCCGATAAGTTATGATGGGTCGCCTGTCTGCTTGCATTCCTAGTTAAAATACCCCTTTATGGAGCGCACTTATGACTTCCCAAAGCCCACGTAGAGGCCCCAATTGCAGGCTCAATAATCCTAGCAGCTGTACTTCTTAAACTTGGGGGCTACGGAATAATGCGAATCCTGATTATTCTTGACCCCTTAACCAAAGAGCTAAGCTACCCCTTTATTGCCTTGGCCCTATGAGGGGTAGTTATAACGGGTTCAATTTGCCTACGACAAACAGACCTTAAATCCCTCATTGCCTACTCCTCAGTTAGTCACATAGGCCTAGTAGCAGCAGGCATCTTAATTCAAACACCCTGGGGATTTACCGGAGCCCTTATTCTTATAATTGCTCACGGCCTAACCTCCTCAGCCCTATTCTGTTTAGCCAATACCAACTATGAACGCACACATAGCCGGACAATACTTCTGGCACGAGGACTTCAAGTTGCCTTACCTTTAATAACCGCCTGGTGGTTTACCACTAGCCTGGCTAACCTAGCCCTCCCTCCTCTCCCTAACCTAATAGGAGAGCTCCTAATCGTTACATCCCTTTTTAACTGATCAATATGAACCCTTGCCCTCACAGGATTAGGAATACTAATTACAGCAGGATACTCCCTGTACATATTTTTACTGACCCAACGGGGGCCTCTCCCTAGTCATATTATCTCATTGGACCCCTCTCACACTCGAGAACACCTCCTTATTCTCCTTCACCTTCTACCATTAATTCTCTTAATCCTCAAACCAGAACTTATCTGAGGCTGGACCTCCTGTAGATATAGTTTAATCAAAACGTTAGATTGTGATTCTAAAGAGGGGGGTTAAAAACCCCTTATCCACCGAGAGAGGCTCGACAGCAACGATGACTGCTAATTTTCGCCCCCCTGGTTAAACCCCAGGGCTCACTCGACAAGCAGATGCTTCTAAAGGATAACAGCTCATCCGTTGGTCTTAGGAACCAAAAACTCTTGGTGCAACTCCAAGTAGCAGCTATGCACACTATATCCCTCGCCCTACCCTCTAGCCTTCTTATCATCTTCTCTCTCTTACTCTACCCAGTTTTTACTACACTTACACCCTCCCCCACAAACCATGATTGAGCACTTACAAAAGTGAAAACTGCCGTGAAACTAGCTTTTTTAGTTAGTCTTCTCCCCCTATTTTTATTTCTTGACCAGGGGGCAGAAACAATTCTTACAGCCTGATCCTGAGCCAATACCCTCACCTTTGATATTAACATCAGTCTAAAATTTGATCTCTACTCTTGCGTATTTACGCCTGTGGCCCTTTACGTCACCTGGTCTATTCTAGAGTTCGCATCATGATATATACACTCAGACCCACAAATAAACCGATTTTTTAAGTATCTCCTCATTTTCCTAGTTGCTATAATTGTCCTAGTGACAGCTAATAACATATTTCAACTGTTTATTGGTTGGGAGGGGGTGGGAATTATATCCTTCCTCCTCATTGGATGATGATACGGCCGGACTGATGCAAACACAGCTGCCCTTCAAGCAGTATTGTATAACCGCATTGGCGACATTGGCTTAATTCTCGCTATAGCATGAATAGCAACAAACCTAAACTCCTGAGAAATACAACAAATATTTATTTCCTCCACAAAATTTGACTTAACCCTTCCACTACTCGGCCTAATCCTTGCCGCCACCGGAAAGTCTGCTCAGTTCGGTCTTCATCCATGGCTTCCTTCAGCCATGGAGGGTCCTACGCCAGTATCTGCCCTACTGCACTCTAGTACCATGGTTGTTGCAGGCATCTTCCTTCTTATTCGTCTTAGCCCCCTCCTAGAAAATAACCCCATCGCCTTAACCACCTGTCTATGTTTGGGGGCCATCACCACCGTCTTCACTGCAACCTGTGCCCTCACTCAAAACGACATCAAAAAGATCATTGCATTCTCAACATCAAGTCAGCTCGGTCTTATGATAGTGACTATTGGCCTAAATCAACCACAACTAGCTTTCCTACACATCTGTACCCACGCCTTTTTTAAAGCAATACTTTTTCTCTGCTCAGGCTCCATTATCCATAGCCTAAATGATGAGCAAGACATTCGCAAAATAGGAGGAATACACCACCTCGCCCCCATAACCTCATCTTGTTTAACCATTGGAAGCCTAGCCCTAACAGGAACCCCCTTCCTAGCAGGATTCTTCTCAAAAGACGCCATCATTGAAGCATTAAACACATCCTACTTGAACGCCTGGGCCCTGGTTTTAACACTTATCGCCACCTCCTTCACAGCAATCTACAGCCTTCGAGTTATCTTCTTTGTATCAATGGGCCACCCCCGTTTTAACCCCTTATCTCCAATTAACGAAAATAACCCTGCTGTAGTTAACCCCATTAAACGACTCGCCTGAGGAAGTATTATTGCAGGCCTTCTAATTACCTCAAATTTAATTCCACAAAACACCCCCGTAATATCTATACCACTGCCATTAAAACTCATAGCCCTAATGGTGACTATTCTTGGGCTCATGACCGCACTCGAACTTGCATCCCTCTCGTCTAAACAGTTTAAGACCACACCACAAACCACCCTTCATCACTTCTCCAATATACTAGGGTTTTATCCACACATTATTCACCGGATGACACCTAAGATTAATCTGGTTTTTGGACAAACAGTTGCAAATCAAATAGTTGACCAAACATGACTAGAGAAGTCTGGACCAAAAGCTACCTTTACCCTTAATCAACCCCTTATTACAACCACAAGTAACATCCAACAAGGGGCAGTAAAAACCTACCTTTCTCTGTTCTTCTTTACAACACTTTTAGCCCTCGCCATCATAGCCTCTTAAACAACACGTAGTGCCCCTCGCCCAAGCCCCCGGGTTAATTCTAACACAACAAACAATGTTAATAAAAGTACCCAAGCACCAATAATTAATATAAATCCCCCAGAGGAGTACATTAAGGCAACACCTCCCACATCTCCTCGAATAATTGAGAGCTCTGCCAACTCATCAGAAGCCACCCAACTCTCAGTGTACCACCCACCTCCCACCACCCCCGCTGCAACTCCTACTCCCCCTAAATATCCCGCCATCAATCCTAACACTGGTCAACTACCCCACCCCTCCGGATAAGGCTCGGCCGCAAGAGCAGCTGAATATGCAAACACTACTAATATACCGCCTAGATAAATTAAAAAAAGAACTAAAGACAGAAACCCACCCCCGTGCCCCACCAAGACACCACACCCAACACCTGCCACTGTAACTAACCCTAAAGCTGCAAAGTAAGGAGAGGGATTAGCCGCTACCGCTGCCAACCCAACTACTAAACCAAATAATAAAAGACACATCAAATAAGTCATAGTTCTTACCAGGACTTTAACCAGGACTAATGGCTTGAAAAACCACCGTTGTATTCAACTACAAGAACCTTAATGGCCAACCTACGAAAAACCCACCCCCTCCTAAAAATCGCCAACGACGCACTAGTCGACCTTCCCGCACCAGTAAATATCTCTGCCTGATGAAACTTCGGCTCCCTTTTAGGACTCTGTCTGATTGCCCAAATCCTCACAGGCCTCTTTCTTGCCATACATTACACCTCCGACATCTCCATAGCATTTTCATCTGTTGCCCACATTTGTCGTGACGTAAACTACGGTTGGCTAATTCGCAATATGCACGCCAACGGGGCTTCCTTTTTTTTTATTTGTATTTATCTCCACATTGGTCGGGGCTTATATTATGGCTCCTACTTATACAAAGAAACCTGAAATGTTGGGGTAGTCCTCCTCCTCCTCGTAATAATAACGGCTTTTGTAGGCTACGTCCTGCCATGAGGACAAATATCGTTTTGAGGGGCCACAGTTATTACCAACCTCTTGTCCGCTGTCCCATATGTTGGGGACATACTCGTACAATGAATCTGAGGGGGCTTCTCAGTTGATAATGCCACACTTACCCGATTCTTTGCATTCCATTTCCTCTTTCCATTCGTCGTTGCAGCTGCAACCCTCGTCCACTTAATTTTTCTTCACGAATCAGGCTCAAATAATCCCACCGGCCTAAACTCGGACGCCGACAAAGTATCGTTTCACCCCTACTTCTCCTACAAAGACCTCTTAGGCTTTGCCATTCTTTTAACCGCCCTCACCTCCCTTGCATTATTCTCCCCCAACCTTCTTGGGGACCCTGACAATTTTACCCCTGCCAACCCGCTGGTCACACCCGCCCACATCAAGCCCGAGTGATACTTTTTATTTGCATACGCCATCCTTCGATCCATTCCTAACAAACTAGGGGGTGTACTCGCTCTCCTAGCCTCCATCTTAATTCTCATATTAGTCCCTGTTCTTCACACCTCTAAACAACGCAGCCTCACCTTCCGCCCTCTCACACAATTTCTCTTCTGACTTCTGGTCGCAGACGTCGTAATCCTAACATGAATCGGAGGGATGCCAGTAGAGCATCCCTACATCATTATTGGACAAGTTGCCTCTTTCTTATATTTTTCTCTCTTTCTAGTTTTCACCCCCACTGCCGCCTGATTAGAGAATAAAGTCCTCGGATGATAATGCATTAGTAGCTCAGAGTAAGAGCGCCGGTCTTGTAAACCGGATGTCGAGGGTTAAAATCCCCCCTACTGCTCAAAGAAGAGGGAGTTAAACCCCCGCCTCTAGCCCCCAAAGCTAGAATTCTAGTAAACTATTCTTTGACCGAGCTCTGCCCCCCCCCCCCCAACGGGTAAAAAAAAGTACATATATGTATTATCCCCATTAATCTATATTAACCATTTTAAGTGGTGTCCCCGTACATTAAAATAAGAAAGACAATCACTTATTTTATACTAGTCTACCATCAACTATAATATAAGGTAGACATAAACCATTAAATTGTATTTTTAACCATAAAAATATCTTAAGAAGGCGAAATTGCCAAGACTCAACCGAATATTCCTAAGTCAATATATACCAGGACTCAACCACTCTGCAAGATCAAATTTGCGATGCAGTAAGAGACCACCATCAGTTGATTTCTTAATGTTAACGTTTATTGATGGTCAGGGACAACTATCGTGGGGGTCGCACAAAATGAATTATTCCTGGCATTTGGTTCCTATTTCAGGTCCATTCATTCGTTCATTCCCCCCACATTTCCTGACGCTTGCATAAGTTAATGGTGGAATACATACTCCTCGTTACCCACCAAGCCGAGCGTTCACTCCATAGGGCTACGGGTTTTCTTTTTTTATTTTCCTTTCACTTGGCATTTCACAGTGCATACAGAAACGTAGGAATAAGGTTGAACATTTTCTTGGCCGCAAAGAAAATGTATGAATGTATCTAAACTTTGATTTAAGAATTGCATAATTGATATCAAGAGCATAAAGAATGAAATTTACCCCTGACTTATTACTTAAACGCCCCCTCGGCTTTTGCGCGTTAAACCCCCCTACCCCCCTAGACTCGAG